>JBBJLR010000037.1:3506416-3518677 GCA_037577145.1 Brachypetersius gabonensis
GGCTTTACAATAAGATACCATTCATTTACAGACTTCATATGTTATCTAACATCAAGTTACAGTGAGTGAACATTAAGGACCGGGTCTTTTGACAACACTATACAAATGTTTCTAAATAAGAAGAGTGTGTTATTCAGTCATGTTTGTTTACTTATTGTTTGTTGTTAATAAAAATAGCTTCTTGTTGTCAATTCTTGTTTTTTGTGTTTTGCTTTGGTACTGAAATTGGTTCCGAGAACCGTGGATTTTCACTAGTATTGGTACCGAATACTGAAATTTTGGTACCGTGACAAAACTAGTTGCAGCCCTACATCATTATTTATAAGCACCTTTGGAAGGAAGACCCAGTTGTATGTAGATCGGTCTTAGGGCTGGGCTATATGGCCTGTAAATAACATTGCATTTTTTTTTAGGCTTTATAACAATTTGCAATGTATATCTCAGTAGTTTGAAATTTCCTCTAAAGCCCTGTGATGCAATCTCAACAGTATGATGATTTTAAAAGCAAGATATGTTAGAATGAAACATTCTTGTGCTCCAGTGTACCCCATATCACAGCTGAGGCTGTGCAAATTTTCAAATAAAAATTTGTGCTAGAAGCCTACTATAATAGTGGCTATGAATAGAGTAAAAAGTCACGATACATAGAGTATATTCAAGATATCGACCAGCCCTACTTGCCCCCACCCTGCTCTACCCACTTTGCTCTGAGAGATGCACCTATAGGCCTTGTTTGGATCACTGACAGCACTTTTCTTCAAAGACTGTAAATGAGAGACCCTCAAAAGAGACCGGGATGTTTTTCAGCTCTACGTTGAATGGTTGTACCCTTACTAATTAACATACATACATTTCACAAGCACACAAAATAACTTGAGTGCTCTTTAAACTGGCGTGAGTGTTGTATTAATGAGCCTTCAAGCCATAGTTAGGATATTGTCAGACGAAACCACTACACAGATTGCAGGGCTTGGGATAAAAAAACGGAGAAAGCCAGAGACTTTGTTTCCTCCCACATCTGCTGAGCACATGGCAGTGCCACGGGAGAGGCAGCGGGTGATTGGAGTTTCACGAAAGGTAGCGCAGTCGCTGTGTATTCCTGGGACTGATTACTGCTCGTGGGGAGCCAAAGATTAAATCAGTCATACACATGGCCTGTGTCCTGAACAAGCACATTGTATAGATTTGACCAAATTGCGGGCTCTTTTAAATCCATCTGAATCCCATGACTGCACTCCAAACTATAAATCAGCATTCAAACAAATTCTGGCATTTTGTCATTAACATTAGCTGAAGAAATTGTTCTCATAAACTCTGACATTCTAAATACTTCCCATGTATTTCGCACTGAAGACATCAGTTATATTCTTGTTGGTTGGTCACAAAAATGTATATAAAAAATGCATGTAAAAAGTCTAAAATAGTTGTTATCCTCGTGCAAATTGCCAAATGTATGATTATCTCAATTTAATCATTGACATTCTCAAATTGGTAATCATATAGTTTTGAAACCCAGATTTGAATGCAGGTTAATGCAGCTAGACTTTCTTCCAAGGAATATGGATCCAGTTGGAATATGCGATGTAAAATGAAATATATTGCAAGGTTTTGGTCTGACAGATGATCTAGAACTGTTTACCCCGAGCCTCTGCTTGTGAAATCTTTTGTGTGTGAATCCTGTTGGCAACATATGGTTTTGGGATGCCAAACGTGCCGGCATGTTCTCCGGCTCTTCTCCATGATTGACCCTTCTGGCTTCCCTGTAGCTGCACTCATTCTGGTTTGGATTAGTTTGCTCTCGTCCGCCGGCTTTGGCCCGACCTCGGCTTCATTTCAACTTGTGCAGGCAATCCCACACACAGAAGCCCTGAGCGTACACACTTTGATCAGTCCCTTCTCCGTTAAGGCCTTTAGGTCCTGTTTGATGTTGCCCCCTCTGACATGTTTCCCATCAGTGAACGGGGTTTGTGCTGCAGCACATGTGCATCATAGAGTGAACGAGGGGTGGGGTGGGGGGGCAACACAAAGAATGTTTGATTTTGCAAATCCTCTCCAGGGTGAGTCACTTGGTGTTGGAGTTGTTAAAAGCAGGACGAAGCTTGTCGCAGTGGTAGACTGCACCAGGTACTATGCATTCTTAAAAATTAATGTTCTAGACAAGGCAGAACCTGAAGAGTCCTTCAATGGATTGTGTGGAACCTTTAAAGAGCCGCCACACAATGGAAACGATCTGAATGAATGGTTATATTATTTAAGGTTTCACCAAGAACCAAGCCAGGAAAAATTTAGGAGCCTTTATGAATTTTTTTTTAACACACAATGCGCAGAGGAAATATCGTTGAGAGACTGAAAATTCATTTTAGAAACAGCAGCGCGCTCCATGCTGAGCTGCAGAGTGCTGAAAGGATGTGATGCAGTTATTCTAGAATCCTTCAGTTTTATATTCTTGCATATCACCTTTCATTCGTTGGTGATCCATAACCAAAAATGGTTCCACTGGGCAGAGTCTGTCATGGTTGGTGTGGGCCGAGAGTTGGTCTTTTCTTTGCAGAAAGGTTGATTTCCGGTATGGGATCTATATTAGCAGCTTCTGTTGGTAGCTCACCAGCCTCCTGTTTTTCTCATCTGTCGGTTATTGTTGAACTTTGACTAAAGCAAAGGCACTTCAGAGAAACACTGACTGTGTTAAAGGAATAGTTTGGCACAAAATCAAATGCATACAATTTTCCACATAGTCCGAATGTAGTCGATCAGCCAAGACATGTTTCCTCTATGGTCTAATGCTGGACCTAAAAGTCTAATGTTGCAAACAAACACAGGAAGTCGATACTAAAAACCACATCCAGCTCTTGATTTGAGTGGTGCAGCCTTGTTGATGTGGTTAAGGACACAGTATGACATACTGTGAGTTGTAAAAATTCACTAATGGCAGATATTTCATGCCAGGGCTGGTGTTCTAAAGAGAACTGATCTTGGATCAGATTCCTCTGTATTTTGGATGCTTACTCTTAAGGTTTAGTTGGTACACTTTTGTTAGGAATTCCATCATGGCCCTCTGCAGCTCTGTTCCATGAAGATGATCCCTGTTAATGTAGAACAGCTACATTGAATTAATCTTATAATTGCAGTCGGTCTGGGATAAAAAATGCCCTGAAGTACTTGTGACACACTTACGTGTTGGGGTTTCCATCTGCAAGACGCAATCAAAGTGTATTAAGTGGCACATTTCCAAGGCCTTGGTGGTGAGTGTGATGTGGGTTTGTGGGGCTAAAGGCAGCTTTGAATGTCCTGTGGATAACTCTGAGTATAGTTTTCCTTAAGCTACAAAGACCTCCTGTTCTATTTCCATCTTCTCCTTTGGTGTATTTCACGAGTCCTCAGTATTCTTACCCAGTCAGGGATAGCTTGGAGTTAGCTTTAACCGATGCTTCTGACAGCCAGAACCGAGAACATACAGTTCCTACCTGTTATATCTGTGGTGAAGTCCTGGTGTCTTCTCAAGTTACAGTTAAAGTTGGACTTCTCTGTTTTTTAGGGTTGTTTCCTGCTGCTCTGTGGTCAGAGGGATCGTGTTTTTGCCATGGTTCAGTGTCCCTGGATCTGTGGTGCTTGAGGCCTGTTTACAGATGGTTTTATCCATGTTGATTTTGGTTTACACCATGTTAACACTGTTATTTGAACAGGCGTGTAGTCCCAGAGATGCGCCGCTTTATGCGGTATTGAGATGGGTGCCTTGGCTTTTACAGAGCCGATAGCCTTGCATTACTAAATACTGTCCCATGCCAGCTTTTATTCAGCCTCATCCTCTAATCACTGTGTAATGTTTGAGTGCTGAATATTCAACTGTGTTCGGTTTACAATTTAAGAAAAAAGGAAAATGTTTGCCTTCGTTTTCAACATGCGATTCTCCAGGCTTTCTGGCACCACATCCTAAGAGCTGTTTAAACACCAATGCCTCCAAGGACTTTTTTTTGGCCTCCTCTCTGGCCAGTATTAAATGGTTGTTTGGAAAAGGCTTGTAACCATTAGGAAGAACTGAGGAGTGATTAAAACAATACATAAGTACCAGTTAGCTGACATGGAAGATGGTCTTTGAGGACATAAATAGGCCATTGTTTTGAATCGCATCACTGGCGATTTTTTTTTAAACCGCTCCGCGCGGGAAACGTTATTGGACACGCAGCCGTCGCTGGACCCCTGCCTACTCCAAAGTCCTTACTGTGGAACTTGGAGAAAAGCAGAACCACATTATAAAACGTAAGGGTATTTTAGTAATTTCCATACTTATTTGCCAGTTCCTGAGTGTATAAAGAGCCCATAAAAAGAAACATCTCCAGACCAGGAAAATGAGCTGGAGAACAACACTGTGACCCATACTTGCCTTTGGCAGGATCCCTTACCTGTAAGTGTGATACAGAATCAAGGTAATTTTTTAAACTACCAAAAAACTAATGACTGAGCCTGGTTTTCCCTTTCGCAAAATAATCTCTTGACACACACAAGCTACAGGGGAGTCTCCATTGGGAAAGGATTTGTTTATTCCTGTCTTGCTTTCCTCTGCCCTGCTGTTTTCACAGCACGGTCACTTGAAGGGTGTGAGGCCCTGCGGAGTGAGCTGTGGGGGTCTGGCTTCAAAACTATGATCAGATGTGGGCAGAGTCACACGGTGAAGTAAAAGTGTTGCGTCAAAGAAATAAAGCAATGAGGAGACAAATCAGCAGGGATCATTTTGCTGAGCCACTTTAAGAGTGTAGGAGGTTCACATCAAAGTATCTTTAGGGCTGCACAGGAGTAGCTTGGAACATCCAGCATATGTGCTAAATAAGTGCTAAAGCTCTAAGGTGGTGTGAGAAAGCAAAGAAGTTTAAAGTGCTAAACCAGGAGAATGAAATTAAACCCAAAAATGTTACTCAATGTGAACGGCACAAAAAAATGTTCCTCACAAATATAAAAGTAAATTATATGAAAATTCTCAGTAGTACAAACCTAAATTCTAGTCACAGCAGATTCAAACTCGCATAGCTGAAGAGTATTTCCTGATTACCCCCAGAATGTAGTGCTGTCTGTAAGTTATTGAAGAAAATGAAACGTCGTCGTTTGAGGTTAACATGCACCATGTCTACTTTTACATCTGTATTGGGTGAACCACAGGAATCGCAGCTCCCCCACTTCAGGGCACTCTAAGTGACGGGACAATTGGCTGCTCAGTTGTTTCTTGGCCAGCTGTGTGTCGCTTCATCATTAGTTTGTGCACAAGAGAGCGGACAAAAGGTCTGGAGTGGGTTCCAGATGTGGAATTTGCATCTGGAGTCTGTTGCTGTTCTCTCCCAGCATGAGGACCAAAGGAACATCAGGGAGAGTAAAGCAGGCCGTCATGAGAATAGATCTGAATAAATCAGATACACTGTCAGTGTGTCAGAATCGATTGTTTGTTACATTGTACGAGGAAGAACGCACTGGTGATCTCTGCAAGAGCAAACAACCCAGCAGACCCCAAAAAGCAGGGAAAGATCAACTTTTTTACAGTGCAAATCCAAAAACGAAAATGACCGCTGTCTAGCCTCACTGTCTAGATACTTGATTGTTCCAATGACATTGCAGAAATGGTAGCATTTAATCTGGGATCGGTCAGGGATTAATGCGTCAGTCATTTGTTTAGTCATTCTGAAGAGTTATATACAGTATATATTTTATATTAGGGATTCACAGTGAATCACAGTTTAAATCTTCACAAAATGTAACGGTTCTATACCAATAAAAACTTCTTCCTAGAACTGTACATCCGAGCCAGTAACACTGTATACATTCTTATTTTAACTTAAAAGAGAATTTTTTTTAATTATCGTTATGTAATCACCCTTATCTGAAAGAAAAAAAACGGCCAAAGTTTGTATTTCCGTCATTGTTCCCCATTTGAGGAGGGGGATGATTAGCTAGCCTGACGGAAATAGAAGAAGAATGGACTTCTTGTGAAAAGAGGGCCCCTGATCTGACCCCCCAGCTTTTCTCAGCCGTTCCTGCGTCTCCTCCGGCCACAGTGCAGCCGTTGTCATTCCAGGGCCCTAAAAAACTAAGAGCCCCCTCAGGGTTTCATCCACACTGTCGGAGGCAAATTACTCTTCCACTTCCTCACCATGATACAACACCCGTGTTAGAGTTTAGTGCTCCTGCCACCCCCACCCGACTCCCGCTGACCTCTCTGAGACTGCCTGCACCCGGTTAGATTAGCTTTTAATGTGAAGTACAAGTAGTTCAATTTGGATTGCAGAGGCAGACATGTTCTTCTGCATGGAGTGGGCTTAAGGGGGCTACACTATATGGACAAAGGTTTTGGGACATCTGAGCATTACACCCAACAGGAACATTCAAATATATGTCGTTTTCCTACATATAACAAATAACAACCTTCACTCTTCTTGGAAGGCTTTCCACAAGATTTTGGAGTTTCTTTGGGATTTTTTTTCCCTTTCACTCTGTAAAGCATTCATGAGGTCAAGTACTAATGTTGGCTAAGAAGGTGCAGTGATGCAGGAATAGAAAAGGTTCTTCCCCAAACTGTGTCCACAAGTTTGGTAGCCCGGTGTTGTACAAAACATCTTGTAAGGTTAAAACACTAAGATTGCCCTTCACTGGAAGTAAGGGGCCTAGTACAAACCCTGAAAAAAAGGTGTGTCCCAATACCTTTGTCCATATAGTGTACTCTGCTGCCCTACAAAGAAGCTACAGGAGGTCTCTGAAAGGTCATGATGGTTTTGAGTCAGTTGTATTAATGCGTGAGCTCAAAATTCATTCACCTGTGTACTGTCAGATATTAAAGGATCACAAGCTTGCATGGTGACCCAATTTGCATGGTGCTGCTTTAGCCAATTTTACCCTATCTTGACTCTGCCAGTTGCGGTACTGCAGAAAACATCCGTCCCTCTGAAGGAAAATCTTGTGCTCCAGACTCAAGCAGCTCAATTAGATAGACACCCTCTTTCAAAAACTATTAATCCCTTGCGCAAAGATCCGTTTTACATTACAGCGTGAAATGTGAAGCTTAAAAAAAGAACAATGAGTTTGGCATGCAGTTTGTTAAACATGCATTCAGCCTACATGTAATTTCACCTTACTGCTGGTGCTCCTCGTTTAACTTTAGATTTGTGTTTCAGAAAATTTCAGATTTATATATATTTTTTGTATTTAAATTTTACTTACATTTATACTTCTATTTACTAGTACTCATTTCTTTATTTTATTTGGGTTTTAGAAAATGTACAGATTTTTTCAATTTAAAATGTACTTGTTTATAATGTTTGCGCAGTCAGAAAAGAGCGTTTCAGGATACATTTCACTGTGTGTTGTACTTGTATGACTATGCATGTGACAAAGAATCTTAAATCAGTTTTTGAATTAGTTTTGACACGTGGTTCTCACTCAGGAGGAAGACTGGAACGTCGTGGTTATTTCATTTGCTGCAGCTCAATCCAGCAGTAGATACTCTTTGCCCCTTTGCTTTCATCTTGCTGACAGCAAGGGGTGACGTAATTTACAGCTTGGCTGGTGGGTCCAGACCAGATTGAGAGGGAATCGTGTAGGTCTGAGTCTAGTCCATAAAAGAAAGAACATGAAAGAAATGCACCACATGCTCCAATATAGAGTCAGGCAGGCCTCATTTCAGAACCTTTTAGTGGTGGGCCAGAGCTGATGGGTTTAGCACGCCGATCTATGTACTGAGGGTCATTAGCTGATTTGTTATTGGTCCTAATGACTGGTGGTTGGATGCAAATATTTAAAAAGCTTTTTGTTTTTTTGTTCCGCTTGCCTAAAACAAATTGGAGCGCGCTGAGGCATTGTAGGCGCTTTAGAGCAAATGACCTGTTAACCCTTCCAGCATTTTTACCTAGAGCAATGCTTGGCAGCAGAAAAAGACAAACATTTATAATACACAATCAACAAACCTAAGCCGGTTTACCAACTGTCTATACACTCCACTCTAATGCATCTCCTCCATTTATCTCTGGGGTCACAGAACCATATAGAGCTACACACCTCCTACACACCACTTCGTCTGTGACAAATAAACAGACTGGCTCATGCCTGTGCTAATACACTTGGGATGTATTTCACAAAGCAGAACTTCTCAGTTGGCCAAATAAATTAAGCCAAAATGTGAGGACACTGCAATGGCAACTGCAATAGCTCTTTTCGTATTTGGCAGCCTTCATTTCGGACTTTCATTTTCAAGCTGAAATGAAAAATCTTGTTTATTGAAGATTCCCCCTGATTTGTTGAAGTGGTTTATGGCAAATGAGTGCTTGCTAAACCAGTCAAAACTAACCATGTAAAAAATGAAGCAGGCTACCAATTATTTTGACTGTTAAATTGAGATTTTATGACGGCAAGCAATAAACATGCATTTAACAAACCATGCACACTAGGGATGCATTTTTATGGCCTCTTTTATGCTCGTTTTTAGCACAATTAGTTATTCTTAATTATGCTACTATATTTTTGTATAGGTGTAGCAGCAGCATTTAAATACAGTGCAAGATCTGCTGAAGTAATAATAATAATAATAATAGTAATCATTATAATCTTCGTAGTAATAAATTACAATAATAAACTGGCTGATTGTCGACTGTGTGAACAAAAACCTGCACATCATTGTTTTTCACAAATGCATATTTCAGAACCTTTATATAAAATCATACAGGAACGGGTGTCCGTGTGCCAGTCAGAAGCAGAATTTAAACTATGCATTTTCAGCATGTGGTTTGCCAAGAAATCATTGCAGATTCACAAAGAAGGTCATTTTTTTTCATCCCTTTTAATTCATTAATGATGAGCCTTTGACAGTGCAAATATGACTGATGATGAACATTTTCTTAATTAAGCTGTTTAAAAAGAAAATAATTCAAACTGTGTGCGCTTGACGTCAGCTGCTTTTACTTTAGTACCTTCTTAGTAAATACAATGAAGCATTTTTTTCCACTTTGTCTTTCAGTGACTGTTACTTTACAGTGTTGTTTCTCTTCAGGCTGTCGCAGCAAAACAAAAGGCTTTTCTATGCAGATGGCCGTTTGTGTGTTGCACGTGTGCGTGATCCTAGCTGCAGAGCACGGTTATGTTGTCTAAGCCCAGAGGCTGGTAGTTTGCCAGTGACAGGCCTCAGGTGATGAAAACCAGTTTTCTTGGCTCGGGCCAAGGCCTGCTACAGCAAGTTTAGCATGCAGAAGCATTGCATTCTCCTGTTTATGCCTAACCATAGTTGTGAACAGGTGGCGGTCCTCCTTTTTTACAAGGCTTAAGCCTTTTTTTCTTTCTTTCTCCCCCTATAAGGGAACAGCATCGTATATTTACACAATTCTGTAGCACCTCTTAGCTCTGTCAGATTGTACTTTCGGAGAGAACATCACAAAGAGAGTGTGGCTTTGAGGGTGGCACACAGACTCGCATGACCCAGTGGAGTCCGACTTATGTAAACAGAATTTATCTCTTTACTGTTTGTAATAGGATGGTTTCTAAAGTAAACTCATGCGCTGGAAGAAAAATCTGGCCAATGACAAACCAGAGTAGTCTGTAAGTTCTCATGGATGAACTGCTATGCCAGCCAGACACCCCACTCCCTGCCTTCACCCAGAAAAGCCCTACCCCGCTGCCTCATGTGATATTACAAACATGTCATCATTCACGCAGGACCGGTGGAGTTATAGGCTGCGAAAACCATTCTCTTTAGTGGAAAGTTTAGGTTAGGCCTCTGTCAGAGGGTGTAATTTATAACTCTTCACAGCCTGATGTGAGCCACTGAGATGTGCTGGAGCTGGCTAACATTTGGTTAATGCGTGTTTTGTCAGCTCTCCAGTACGAGCATTAAATGCTGGAGAAACCGTGGTCCAAAGAGGCTGTGTCTTTTCGACACCAGCTGGTAGCATGATGTTATAACAAGACGTTACACGGTAGCTTGTAACACCTGTAGTCTCCTCGTAAAGCCACAGCCGAAAAAGCAGATTTCATTTCTGTTTTGGAGAACAAATATGATTTAGTTGTCAAAGTCTGGAATAAGTGAATGGGTTGGTGTATTCAAGATCAGGTAGCTTACCCCAGATGTAGTCAAATTTTCCTTCTTTTATGAGAATTTAGAGCTGTGAGGCTAATGTTAACACTTGAAGTCAATAGTCACCCATGTCTTTTTTTTGCAAATACAGCCTCAAAGCATCTCTTAACCCACTCAAACTGCGCCCTGCTCTTCATTAAGGTGGTGCAAACTTGTGTTTGTTGTTTAGGACATAGTGTAAGTAGTATAGAACATTGTCGTTGAACTCCGAACATGTCTTGACATCCGGAGATTAGTGTCGATGCCATTTTTATCCCTGTGACTAAATATCTAGAATGTGTGCTGAAATCATAAATAATATGCTTATATGATCTTAAAGGGATTTTTGTATTCTTATGTTGGGTAAAAAGAACATCTAAACAATATTTTTAATTGTTCATGACCTCTGTATATTATTACTGTTTTATGTACATTTATACATTTATAGTTTTCGTTCAGATTGATAGAATGAAAGGGGTCACATTATATAAAGTTCATGGTGTTCAGTTAATTCAGAAAGGACCTATAAGCCATCCATAGTTGCCCATTATCTGCAGTAAAATGGCTGATTCAAGGTACTGACTTGTCATGCTTTTTTGTAAAACAGATCTTTGATCTTGTAGAACAGGTTGAGATAATGCATGATGCACTATATGGACAAATGTACTGGGATACACCTCTTAATTATTGGGTTCATATGGCCCCTTACTTCCAGTGAGTAACAGTCTTAGTTCTTCAGGACATTTTGGAGCACCATGCTTCCAACTTTGTGGACACCATTTAGTAAAGGCCCTTTTCTCTTCCAGTATGACTGTGTCCCAGTACACAAAGCAAGCTCCATAAAGACAGGGTTGGGGGAGTTTGGTGTGGAAGAACTTGACTTGCTGCTTAGAGCCCTGACCTCAACCCCATCCAACACATTTAGGATGAACTGGAGCAGAGATTGTGAGTCAGGCCTTCTATGCCAACATCAGTGCCTGACCTTATAAATGAATGGGCACAAATTCCTATTGAATCTTCCCCAAATCTTGTGGAAAGCCTTCCAAGAAGCTGTTATAGCTACAAAGGAAGGACCCAACACTTTTGTCCATACACTGTATATGAAAATCATGTAAAGGGGATGCAGCCTTGGACGACGAACAGTTTAACTGCTTCTCCCTGTCCTGTTCTTTCTCTCAGCAAAGGAAGGAAATGGCGGTTGGGTTTCTAAGATCTGCCAACACATTAAGAAATGAACGGAAAATAAAATGGTCATGGCTCACGATAAAATGCTAGCCCATAAATTACTGAGAGCTTTTGTAGCTCATGGAGATCAGTATCTCAAGAGGGACAAGCTTTATGTAACTGTAGAGGGGAAAAATGAATGGCCCACTCTCCTCCAAGCCTCAGTTACAAACATTAAGACTGCCGTACATCACCTGGGAGAAGTAAATGGCGAAAGACTCCTTCTCGAGGCGGGAACAAGTCGCAAGTGTGTCTCCCTTGGTTTAAGATGGAGTTTGGCTTTCTCATTTCCCACGTCGTAGTCTCAGGGTGCTGTCAGCATTCCATTATGAAGCATGTGATTTGGGAACGAGTGATTTAAGTAGTACAAAAAGAGATTTTCCTTCAGTGGCAGAAGATAAAGTTTGGGGACGTAGAACAATGGCCAACAACCCCTCCTTCTGGAGATTTTCCACACCAATTTCACCTCCAACCCATATCTAACTGAACATTCTGCAAATCAGGAGCCACTGAATTAATTAATTAAATGATTCAGTCTATTACGTGATATGGAGATTCTTCAGATTTTTTTAAGAATATTTTTTTAGAGAATCAAAGAATTTATATAATTTATGACAAGCCAGACAAACAGTTATTACATCAAGCTTAAAATAAACCGAGATTTGTATTTGTTGTATTGTAGTATTGGCTCTGTTAGGGGCCGTTCACATATCTCGTCTTTTGCGCGCTCAAGTCCATTATTTCAAATGTAGACGCGCGGCAGCCGCGTTCATTACGGAAGCTACGTGCCCGTTTTTTTTAGGCATCTCAACTTTTCAGAATGCCGCAAGTGCACCGCAGGTCATGTGACAAGATTCAACCAATTAGCTTCCTTGCTTTTTCCTTGCCTGCTCCTCCGCACAAACATGGAGGAGCAGCTCATCACTGTGGTCCAGGGATTTCCTGAACTTTATGATTTGTCA
>JBBJLR010000037.1:3554912-3571374 GCA_037577145.1 Brachypetersius gabonensis
TAAAGGTGTGATTAATCGCGAGTTAACTATGGCAAATATGAGATTAATCGCGATTAAATATTTTAATCTACTGACAGCCCTAATTATAATATTACCTGCTAATTTAAAACACATCAGTTTGGTAACGTTTTGGTTTGGAGAAACTGTGTTTGCAGTTTTGCATGCTGTCTGTGCAGAAAATGTATATTTATTTACTGGTAGAGTAATCAAGTAATCAAGGGTGCTAACCCTACCTGTTTACAAGCACATCTCAAAATACCTTACAGCTCAGTGTGCTAGAATTAGCTGAGCAGGATGACAAACAAAGGATGAGTGGACATAGGTGTCGAACAGCATGTCCACAGAAAGAGGACCCATAGTAATATGTAACACTGTGTCTGGTCTGTAGTAGATAAAGATCAACAAATAAAGTTAATACCAGTAGATACTAGGCTTGTCCCGATACCAAACTAGATAATGATACTAAGAATGGTGCTCAATACTCAATACTTTTTTCGATACTACAGGGAGAGGATAAACAAACACAGGAACTTGTTAATAAATAAAAGTGTGCTCATGGGCCCGTTGTGCCAGTTCTCTGCAGAGGAGAGCTTCGCCACTGGCCACGTTCGATAGGTCTGGGGGAGCTGAGTGTCCGTGTAAAATTTCATGGCGCTAGGTTGTTATCCAGCTGAGCTAAGGGGCTACTTGGAGGACCTGATGTTTACATGACAGCTGACTCAGGACTCATTTAAAGGTGCGTGCCACTTTTTTTCCTCCTTAGAGAGCCAAAGGGAGAGCCTCTGGCCTCCAAAGCCCCAAAGCTCCACCTGGCTCTCTACGGTGGAAAAAAAAAGTGACACGCACCTTTAAATGAGTTCCAAGCCAGCTGTCATGTATTGTGTCCTCCAGGTAGCCGGGCAGATGCTAAATTTCCATGAACCGCCAGAGCTAATTGATATCGAACACAATACTAAATTTTAGTACTGATTAGTATCTGAGATTTCCTTAACAGCATTAGTAGATACCAGTAGATGTAGATGCACTTTCAAAAAACAGCAAAAAACTAATTGCCTGACTTTACCAAAAATATATATTTTCAAGTGATAAAAGTATGTATCCATGATGTTCTGTTTGAAAGGCCTATTAGCCTAAAATATAACTTTTCCATTTTTGCACAAGCCATAGATTAGAGTGACATGAATGAGAATTGAGGGAGAAACACTATACATATAAGCCCTTATTCAAACATTTGTGTTCTCCCCAGGCTAGAAGGGTTCCTCTGACATACTGCCTTTATTATTGATACAAAGTCTGATTGGTGTAGGGCTGGGTATATATTGCCATGAATTTTAAAATATGATCAGTACCTCCAATCCAAACCTGTGTATCTTGCTATGATGCCAAGTATAGTGCTACTGTATTTTTGCCATATTGCCCCTCCCTAAATGAGAAGACTGGTCACCAGTATTTGGGTTCTTAAGGGTTTTGCTGGACTTGTTTGAGATCATATCTTCTCATGTTGTCTCGTTAAGAAAATGGCCTCCAGAGCAGGGAGTTTTAAGGAAGGAGGCCATGCTGTTTGCTATCTCCTTGTGGTTCCACCGGGTCTCTGCACTGCTATTTCCTGACTGGCATAATAGACCGGCTCTAATGGCACTGGACAGGCCGAGTCTCGTTCGAAGCTTTCAGTTAGAGTATATCGAGGTATCTTTTACCTTTTGAAGTCCACCCCTCATGTTCACATGGAGGCTTCTGGAATTGATTATGTAGAAAGCCTTCAGTTTGTGTTGACTGAGAAGAATCACCAACCCCCGCTATCAGATTTCATCTACAGTTCTGTCGAGCACATGCTCGTACACTCGAGGTTCGTGTGGATTAATGCGTACAGCATGACTGATGCTGCCCTGGAAAATGTCTGTATTTTTCTAAAACAAACGTCACTGCCAATCCCTTACCATTAAACTGCTAAGTAGGTCTTTGACAGGTGACCCTAGAGTGCTATAAGACGCAGTTTATAGATGTCTCTGTAATTTACATCCAATTCTGAATCGCGTAATCACAAAACCTAGCCAGATATCTGCTCGGTCTGCAGTGATCAATACAGAACAGTAATCATCCCTGTTGTAATTACATATATAGGACCACAGGACATTTCTAGCATCGGCTTGATGGTGATTCTAGCATCAGAGTATGATGAGAATAACAGCGAGCAATAGGTAGTGCAATAAACATCCGACGTGAGTTATGCTGGGTTCCTCTGACTAAAACCCACAGTCTGCTGCTCCATGCTGGCTCCATGTGAATTAGAGCTTGAAATATTTCTCAGAGCCCAACAGGACCTGACTGTTCGTGACTGATGTAAAGAGCATCATTTTTCGAATACTTGATATACTCAGGTAAAATATTTTACTTTTCTAATTACCTGTCTCCCTGGATTTGGAATTTAATTTCTGATGGGCTACAATTCTAATGTAATTGTGTATGTCTACTGTCAAGTTCAGTTGGTTGAGTTGTCAGACTGCAGTCGGTTCAGACAGACTTTTAATAGGCTACAGTCGGTTCAGACAGAATTTTGATGGCCTACAGGTCAGTTCAGACAGACGTTTTACAGGCTACAGTCATTTCAGACATAATATTAATAGGTTCCAGTGGGTTCAGACAGAATTTTGATGGGCCAGACTCCGTTCTGGGGGAAAACAGACTAATTAACTGTAATATAAAAAAGGTTGTTTTAGAAAACATAAAACTACGTCTACAGCAAGAAGAAAGAAAACCAAATAAGAAAACCTTCCATCAAAAAAGTAGCTATAGATCTCTGTGTACAAAGGATGTGGATTTTGCATTGTGAGGGTCCATTGTGAAAGTACATCACAGTTTCTGATCAAATATTAAATACTAATCTACACGATAACTAAACTAGTTTTCAGAAAATAAAATGAAATATAAAATTAAAACCCTGCCTCAGATTCCAGAAATTGTTATGGGGATGAAGTCACAAGACATGATGCGTCTCTGGAGTGTTTGTGCTTCCCACAGGGCTTGCGGGCGTGTGGTTCAGCGTTTGAGTCCCACATGCTTGTGTAAAGGCTGGTTAGGCTGTGCTTCGATGTTTTGAGGAGGCCTGTGAAGTGGTTGTCTGTGAATGGCAGCTTATCAGGAGCTGCTTGCTGTTAGACTCTCTCTCCTTCTGTATCTTATTCTTCTCTCGCCCCGCTCCAGCAGTGCCTCCACAATGGAAAACTATGAAAGGTGCTAATGAGTTAAATGTATGCCAAGCACCTTATGTATTAACACATACTGAGTGGTTGGCCACAAATGCAGAATGTAATGCATAGTCTGGCACTGTTCAGATTTTTTTTCTTTAAATTGATATGAGGTTTGAATGCGTATAAACCGCTTTTAACAGCTCAATTTCACGTTCCAACCATCAGTATACCAATTAGTAAAGGATCTTGTAATTGCATTAGAGAATGTGTGTGCTATTTTTGAGCAAATGTCAGTGTACATAGTTTTGTGTGTGGATGCTCTTGTGGATGTTATTGCGCTTTCCACTGTGCACACTTCCTCTCATGTGAGCCTGGTGCCAATTTGATTGTGGTGTCTCATAAGAGAGGTATAGCATTTCAGCTATCGACTCTGTGGCCTCTCACTGGGGCAGATTAGTGAGACTCCTTAGGCTTCACTAGAGAAATGTAGGATGTTCCGCGCTGCAGTTATGAGGAGTGAAGTATCATAGGACATGTTTCACTTGGCACCATTTATATACACACAACTGTAGCAATTTTTGGATGTGGCAGCTTATGTACATTTTCAACTCTAAACTATGCCCACCATAAAGAAAGAAAAAATACATCTGTAATTTGGAGTTTTACTATAAAACTGGACAATTACATCAGGAAGTCCATTTATTGTCTGGCTCAGGTTTGCCTCCCACATCACCAGAGTGTGGATTTAAATTCAGTCATGCATGTTTCACTCTGTCGGGAAATCCGTCCCCGAATCCTGAAAACGAATGCTATGGTGGATTA
Source organism: Brachypetersius gabonensis (assembly GCA_037577145.1). Lineage (NCBI taxonomy): Eukaryota > Metazoa > Chordata > Actinopteri > Characiformes > Alestidae > Brachypetersius > Brachypetersius gabonensis. The sequence continues at coordinate 3,558,923 of JBBJLR010000037.1, forward strand.
TCTGAAGATCTGAACACACATGAACATTCTGGGTTGATGTTTGTTTATATTTTCAGTTTATAACACCACCTTTCCTTTAATTGACATAAGTTCCTTGGTAGTTACAGACTATAGTAGTTACTTTTTCTGAACTTACGAAATGTCACGAACAATAACTACATACTATCCCTACATTTTATGGGGTTAAAAAATGATGCATGTTTTATAGTGACAATTTAACCAGGTTTTCAGAAGACAACAGTGTAGCTGGAGCGTGTAGCTCTGTGGAGACCCATAATCGAGTCAAACTGAACTTAATTCACCGTCGGCTCAAATAGAATGTAATTTACGGTCGCTTAACTGCATTGTATAAGCACTAAATATGAGCCAGATCCTAATAATGAATCAATGTTTATATTTGCTGGTAAGCAATTATATAGAACAGATGGCAGGTGGCATTATTGTGTATTATTAAATGTATAGTGTATATATGTATCACTTAAACCTAATTTTTGTTTTGTGTTTCCCAGGACCCATGAGAAAGGTTTCTGTCAGCCATACCGGGGCATCGCCTGCGCACGCTTTATTGGGAACAGGAGCATCTATGTGGAGTCTCTGCAGATGCAGGGGGAAAGTGAGAACCGTATCACGGGTAAGTACTGACAGTAAGGCCCCTTAGTTTGAGCTCTCAGTCTCGGAACACTGAAAGTTGCCTTTTTCTTCAAAAGCATTTTTTCACATTAACTGTCTTCGGGATGGTTTAAATTATATGCTCCCATTCTGGTATTCTCATATTAATTTAATTGCCGACTTTAAAGCTGTTCTTAATTTGAAGTCTATTAGTTTAGTGCAGATACCTTGCAAGTCCTAGGCAAAACTAAACTCCAGTAATTTCAGCAAGAAACAGTGTTTCCTTTGAAGAAACAGTGGTGGACAGCTGTGGAAAGCGGTAACTGTTGCTGGTAATAGAGCTGGACAATATGAAATTAAATATCACTTATTTTTTGAATGGTATCATGGCGTCGGATGATATTTAAGCATGCATTAATGTTTCTGAGACCACACTTCCTGAGGTCTGCTTTGTTCTACTAAAAGGATCTCTTACAAACCTGACTCAGCTTGTTTTAACTGGGCTGTTTTTTGTTCTGTTTTCTTCTCTTAAAATTACACTAATGGGAATTTTATATAGTATTGTAAATGTTAACCAGATGGAAACCACATTTTCTAAGGAAGCTTTAAATCTATTTGGTTTTTATTTTAAGCTGTTCTTACAAAACAATCTGAGGCTCTCAGCAAGTGAAATACACTGCAGGTAACTGTCAGGTCCTGGACATGATGAGTTACATACATAAAATAGGACCAAAAAACTAAAAACCAGCATCATGGTGTTTCAGTATCATTGTATACTGGTGGAGACAATATATCACCCAGCTATAAATTAGACTTGTGCTGTGCCCTGTGTGCAGTTCCCATGTAGACTGTAGGGGATTCTCACAAGACACATGGCAGATATTATCTGCAGAAGTTTTGTATGTAAGGTATTTATTTAAAAGTGTGTATTTCATTAAATATGATTGGTGAGGTTTGGCCCGGCAGACATTTGGATGCATCATGTTACAGATCTTTGAGCATTTCTAAATAGCCATGTTAGAGATTAAAATGGATGCTTCGTTTGCCCGCTGTCCTGCCACAGTCAGCTATAGTAACTCTGCTTTAAGAGACCGGAATAACAGTAAAACTGAATGTCTGCACTTTAATCTCATCATGAACTACCAAAATGAAATAGATTTTTTGTAATAACTCCGTCAGAGAAAATAAGGTCCTACCATTCTTTATCCCAAAATCACTCTGTTGATGTCATGTTTGGCTTCTCCTCTTTCAGGAAATTGAGTTTGTGTAATTTCATTGCTTTTATTTACATGTAATCTCTCTCAACCAAAGGTTCAGTGTTCGGCCCAATGGAAAAATGCCCCTAACTGAAAAGGCTCAAGTTACAAAAGCACTTTCTTCTGCTGCTTTTTGCGTCCTTCAGACCCAGAGGAATTTTGGACAAATAAATCAAACATTTAGGACTGAATTACATTATTCAGAGCCATTCAGCATTAGAACTATCGGAGATGCTTTATTCACTTAAACAATCATAACTGATAAACACAAGTTTCTTTGTATTGTCCAGGTGTATTTCTTGCTCTTGTCCCAGTAGATCAGTTAAAAAATACTTTTTAAAGGGGAGTTTAGTATATGGTCAGTCATGCATAAATGAGTTGTGTGAAGTTTTTATATAAGATAATATTGCCTGTTCTCCTTGCTTTACCCTTCTCACTTTCTCTCTATTCCTTAGCTGCGTTCACCATGATCGGCACTTCGACCCAGTTGTCTGACATGTGCTCCCAGTTCGCCATCCCTTCCTTCTGCCACTATGTTTTTCCACTGTGTGAGGAAGGCACCAGGGGCCCACGGCAGCGGCAGCTCTGCAGGGATGAGTGTGAGGCTCTGGAGGACAACCTGTGCCGCACAGAGTACACCATTGCCCGCTCCAACCCGCTCATCCTCATGCAGCTGGAGCTGCCTAACTGCAACCTGCTGCCCCACCCAGGCTCCCCCGATGCCGCCAGCTGCATGCGCATTGGTGTGCCCGTCGACCGTCTAGAGAAATGTAGGTGGACCTTCCACAGTCCATGGCTTCTGTCCGGGAGTTAGATGTTGACAATAAGCTCTTTGTAAGAACAGCCTTTAGAGACCCCCCAGCCAGTTCTCATTTTTGTTCTGTTTTACATTCCAATACACCTAAGGCATGTAGAGCTCCATTTACCTGGATCAGTTGAGAAAAGAGCAGAAGTACAACAAAGAAGTGAGCTGGCAAGCAGTACCCTGCATAGGATGACTTGATCTATTAAGCATGCAAGATGACTTTCACAGCCACATTGCAAAGTTATTGATAATCTGTGTGTTAGAAAGCATCCTGATTGTCTTTGCACATGCTAAGCGTACACACTATCCATTATTTAAATAAATGAATCAAGAGAGCCCTCTAGTGGTGAATGTGGTATTGAATTTGTCTTATTTATTTATATATTCAGTTATTTGTCATTGTCGAGTTTCATACTATTAACATCAGAGTGTAATACCATATTGTAACCAGTTTCTCAGTTTGGACAGTGGTTTTGCAGTGGTTGTATATTTCTCTCCTCTAATTTTCAAACTTTGTGAAAGATTCTCCCTCAGATAACAGCTGCTATAATGGCAGTGGTGCCGATTACAGAGGCACTGTCAGCGTAACCAAGTCTGGATACCACTGCCAGCCATGGACTACCCAGTACCCGCACAGCCATCACTTGTCATCTGTGGAGTACCCCGAGCTCAGAGGAGGGCACAACTTCTGCAGGAACCCTGGGGGCCAGATGGAAGGGCCGTGGTGCTTCACTGTTGATCCCCGTGTGAGAGTGGATCTCTGCGACATTCGTCCATGCAGTGAGTAGAACCTCATACAAATGATTAAAACTTTTACTTGATGCCATGCATGCAGTAACACTTTTATTAATCTATGAATTTAAGGGCTAAGACAGGTCACATAAGTAAAGTCATATAAAGTAATATTTAATAATGGTTTTCACTGCATGTGTTCAATTCTAGAACCCCCAGAGAACGTGAAAAAGGAGATCCTCTACATCCTGATCCCCAGTATTGCCATCCCACTGGTTATTGCCTGCCTCTTTTTCTTGGTCTGCATGTGTCGTAACAAGCAAAAAGAAGCGGTTTGTACTCCTCCACGTCGGCAACTCACAGCCTCTCCCAGTCAGGACATGGAGATGCCACTTCTCAATCAGCACAAGCATCAGGTATTGCTCACACCAGAGAACCTATGCTGCATTTGGTACATATTTTATTTACTTGTGAAACGGGGAAAAATGACTGCACAGGATGCAATGGCAGTATCCGTGATTTACTATTGCTCTTTTTTCAGGTTAAGTGTATTGTATGGTATATTGCATGTTGAGTAACTTTATTCTGTATCACTAGACCTAGGCAAGAAATTCTTACTTGCTTTCGCACAGGGCAGTGTTCTTCACCTGTGATTTAATTTGATAACAGACAACACAACAGCTACTCTTCTCCTATTTTTGCATGCTGTATGAACAATGTAACTGCATCAGTTAATTTACCAATAAAACAATTCACTTTCCTTTTTAGGCGAAGCTCAGAGAATTGAACCTGTCAGCGGTACGGTTTATGGAGGAGCTTGGAGAGGACCGCTTTGGAAAGGTCTACAAAGGGCACCTCTATGGCACAGCCCCAGGAGAGCAGACCCAGGTGGTGGCTATTAAAACGGTGAAAGACAAGGATGAGGGAAATCTGCGAGAAGAGTTCCGTCATGAGGCCATGCTCCGTTCACGACTGCAGCACCCCAACATTGTGTGCCTTTTGGGTGTCGTGACCAAAGAGCAGCCCATGAGCATGATCTTCAGTTACTCTGGCCATGGTGACCTTCATGAGTTCCTAGTCATGCGTTCCCCACATTCTGACGTGGGCAGCTCTGATGATGACAAAACGGTTAAGTCAGCCCTTGAGCAGGCAGACTTCTTACACATCGTCACCCAGGTGGCAGCTGGAATGGAGTACCTGTCCAGTCACCACGTGGTCCACAAAGATCTGGCCGCTCGGAATATCTTGGTCTGCGACAAGCTCAATGTGAAAATTCTTGACCTTGGACTATTCCGTGAAGTGTACTCTGCTGACTACTACAAGCTGATGGGCAACAGTCCCTTCCCTATTCGGTGGATGTCCCCAGAAGCGATTATGTATGGCAAGTTCTCCACAGACTCTGATATCTGGTCCTATGGTGTGGTGCTGTGGGAGATTTTCAGTTATGGCCTACAACCCTACTGTGGCTACTCCAACCAAGATGTGATTGAGATGGTGCGCAACAGACAAGTGTTGTCTTGCCCAGATGACTGCCCTTCCTGGGTCTACACCCTCATGCTGGAGTGCTGGAATGAGTTTCCTGCACGACGACCACGCTTCAAGGACATCCATGCACGCTTGCGCACCTGGGAAAGCTTGTCCAACTACAACAGCTCGGCGCAGACTTCCGGAGCCAGCAACACCACCCAGACCAGCTCCCTCAGCACAAGCCCGGTCAGCAACATCAGTGCTGCTCGCTATGTCACTCCCAAGAAAGCCTCACCCTTCCCCCAGCCCCAGTTTATGCCCATGAAGGGCCAGATGAGGCCCATGGTACCACCCCAGCTTTACATCCCTGTTAATGGCTACCAGCCTGTGCCAGCCTATCCATACCTCCAGAACTTCTACCCCATGCAGATCCCAATGCAAATGCAGCAGCAGATGCACCCACAAATGGTAGCTAAGGCAGGTTCGCATCACAGTGGCAGTGGCTCTACCAGCACTGGCTACGTCACTACAGCACCATCCAATGCTTCGGGCACGGAGAAGGCCGGCCTCCTGAGTGAGGACGCGAAGGCAGCTGAGGAGAACATGGCTGACGGTGCTTCCCAGAATGGCCTGCACAACGAGGACACGTCTGTCCTTGAAACTGAGCTTTTAGGGGACAATGACAGCCCACAGATTAATGACAGTGAGATGCATTCAGAGGCATAGGCGGCCATTTAGGACGCAATGTCGGTGTGAACCGTTTTGTGTGACAGTGTGACTTCGTACCGTCTGCCAGCTGAACATCAGTCTGAAAACAGTGAAGGGAAACCATTGATTGAGAGAAAAGCTGAAGATTATTTATAGATTTTTTTGGCAGTCACTAAAACATGACTTTTTTTTGGAGGCTGAACCTCTAGGACTGGTGAAAGCTGTACCATTGAACTGCCTTTAGAGGTCTGCAATGAAGAATCTTAACTTCCCACCTTTCTACAGTAGGTGGGTTGTTGGCAAGATGTATGAACAGTTTATCTTTTTTAATCTTTTTTTTAATCAAACTTGTTGCCATTCAGAGGAATTTGTGTTCTTACTGTTGCTGTGCAACATGAACAATTATATCTTTTTATAAGGATTTCTGTTCTTGCCACCCATTGATGTCTTCAGTTTCTTGTTTCGTCTCACTTCAGGATCATCGTAAAGGAGAGGTTAAGCAATTAAAATACCTAATGTTTACCCCATATTCTCAGTGACATGAGAAAGAGACCAACCATGTTTAGTGCACCAGTGCTTCTGTAGGCTATGTCCCACTGAGACCGAATGTAGCCACAGGGCTTTTGAAGTGACTGTCCTGAACTATGCAACACTTTATACACACAAATTTCATAAGATATAACTGAGGTATGGAAAAAAACAAGAGGTCAACAGATGTTAGCACCAAAACTAACATCTGTCTTTTTTTCTTTTTTTTTACATAGTTGCTTTTAGGTTGGAACTCTGTAAAGATTTGTAATTTATGTATTTGATTCTCTTAAAGAAATAAGTGATCCTTTTATTTTTAATTGTCTCTCTTATAATTTTGTTTAGCCAGCAATATTTCTTTAATTTTGTTTAAAACCAGATACTTGCTTTTTACCAATCCGTTATAACAGAACTTAATCGTATATTGTGTACATCCAGCGAAATGGAGTGTCAAATAAAAGTCATATGTGATGCATATTGTGATTTTTGCCTTTGTGATAAAATCAGGTTTCATGTTTTGTCTGTCATTTTAAGGGGGTCTTAAATCACCATTCTGGTTGTGCTGTCAATTTTCTTTCTCAAACAAAAGGAAAGTCTACTTCCAGAACTTGCTAAGTTGAACTTTAACACCACAACTTGCAGAGAAACAAAAGGAGCAAATAAGATGTGTCAAAAAAACAGGCTAAAGAAGACTTATGACTAAAAATACTTCATTTTTGATTATGAATGGATCTTGGCACAATAAACCATGATTGCTTGCTTGCTGAACCTTCTATGTCGAGACCAAAGACTGACCACTAGAAGTGTTCTAATGCTGTTATGCAGAGACATGAGCATGTATCTCTATTCTTCATACTCCAAACTGTGAATATTAAAAATTCGGGTATAACAAGTATAATGTTATTAGTAATACACTTTATATAAAAATCTAATTCTTATGTCACTGATTATGAACATGTCTTAACTAGTAAGACATTTGAACCATTTAGGCCAAAATTGTTATACACTAGTGAAATAAATGATTACAATTAAAATTAAAGAATGGCAATAAGCCCATGGTCGTTAGTAAATGCACTATATCGACAAATATTGGGACACTTGATTATTACACTAACACTCCTTCACTGGTAGAAGCCCATACTTTCAAAAAACAGGTGTCCCTTTTGGGGTGAGGTTTAAATAGTAAATAACAGTTCGAAAATTATTAAATAATTGAATTTGTTTAATAAACAAAGTATTAAAAACATAAATGGGGCCTGAAGAGCTGGCCCTGGGGGCTGAGGGGGGTTCAGGGGAACCAATGGCTGCTAAGTGGGCGTTTTTGGAGGTGCGGTTCTTTGTGGGTGGCTTATATTTGACATGTTTGCGTTTTTCTTGCTCTTCACTTTAAGAAGACACGCGTGTTTTTTTTCTGAAGTTAAGCAGCGTCCTGGGGTGAACTTTGGCTTAGATGTACTCCTCCATCACCTGCTGCTCCGGGCTGGAGGATCAGCTTCGGCTCGACGAGTTTCGCAGCGGTTGCAGCAGTTATGGAGGCTCTGTTTATGGGTTTAACTCGGTCGCGACCGAGAGGGAAGCCCCGACAAGCCGCCGCAAGCGAGAATTCACGCCTGATGAGCAGAAAGACGACACTTACTGGCTCAAAAGAAGTCGAAACAACGAGTCTGCAAAGAGGTCGCGTCTGCGCAGGCGCATGGAGGAATGTCTCCTGGAGGCGCGCGCCGTAGAACTCCTTCGCGAGAACGAGACGCTGAAGGCTGCGCTCTCAGCCGCTCGCTGCCAAAACACCGGGGGGCGAAACCACCTGGCGGACCAACCTGTGTGTCAAAGACCCTCCAGGGAGCCTTACCTGTCTTCTCTGGTGGATTTCTCACCCCCTGGACCTGACACCCAGTCTCCTTACTCATTTGTTTCTGGAGGTCAAGGGCAGCGTTTGGGCCCAGACCTGGAAAACGTCACCTCTCCCAATATCCTGACCTCCAGTGTCATGGATAACATGCACCAGAGGGACAGAAACGTGACCTGTTACTTGGGAATCCCTGCGTACCCAAGTGGCTTTCCTCTTACGTTTGAAAGAGAGGCACTGCAAAGCCACAGGAGCACAAATATGACCTTTTACCCCAGCAGCTACTCTGGGCCTTTTCCTCTGGCACCTCATGAGCCCAGGCTGGTCAAGACCCAGCTCAGCTGTGGTGCTACTCATGCTCAGGTAACTGAAGCCCATGTCGCGGGCAGTGGTCTGTTCACCAAAGCTGCTAAAGAGATTGGTAATGAAATGAAAACAACCAAAGGAACTGAGCGTGCCTCGGTCATGCCACTTTTGCCACACAAGTTACGCTTTAAAGTTAGTAAAGCGTGGCATGACAGTAAAAACTGGGAGATCATCCATCCTCCCGTTCAAGGAGTCTGGGAGTCAGTTGTGTCGCTCCACGCAGACCACCAAGCCACCCAAAATGTTTGAGTACCATGGAGTAGGAAGGACTCATCCTTCTTCAGGCAAGATAGTGTGTAGAGGAAACGTCCTATCCTGCATGAAATGTGTTCTGGTGTGTACAGAAGTACTTGCAAATAAAGCAGATGTCTCTGCATGTTCAGTTTCCATTCGTTTTTTTTTGTTTTTTGTTTTTAAAAGAATATGTTCTGTACTCTATCATGATAGAATACAGAAAGTGTTTGACTTTTGCATTTGTGAGTATATTGTTACTGTCAGAGCAAAACCTTTTATGTCAAATAGTAACTTAGAATTAACTTATAATGTAAGTTAATGTATATTTCATCCAAAGTCGTTGGGTTCGTATCTGCAAATTCAAATATGCAGATATGAGATTTTGTTCAGACTGTATGTAGGGGGAGGGGGGGGGGGTTCAACCAGCCAATGCTGAGATAAAAAACATTTAATAGAACCAGTTTTTCCACAGTCATTTAAACATAAATGGCAGTGAAGGTCCGCGCTGTGGGCTTCGCTGGTGGGAAAGTCAGATCTGTGGTGGCATGTGTTTTATAGCATATTCTCCTGTGTTTTAGAAGCATGAACTGACTCCCAGAACCTGTACAGTGATATATCTCACTGAGATCAGCTTATCTTTGCAGCAGTTACGTGTTAAGTGTTACGCAGCTTCTGCAGGCTTGGGACATTGCCAGCCCTTCTTTTATTTAATACCTGTGTTCAAATGAACAGTTGGTAATAATAGACAACCTGTTCAAATAAAACACTTTTCTTAATGTGATGATAAATTACATACTTGTAATCCATAACACATACTGGGGTCTATAAAACTACCAGCTATTCTTCAGCTGCTATTAAATGTTCAAAGCCAAGTTTGTCATTTGTACTTTATAATAATAATGGCCATTCAGGTCACTGTTGGTATTAATTAATGTCCAACATGAAGTTTTAGATGTAACTACTAACATTTACATTTTCAATGGATTTGTACTTTTTTTAAATGACTTTCTTTGATTTACTGAATGGAAGGCAACATTACTTCGCCACCTCCATGTAGTTACGTGTTTTGACTGCATTTTTTGTTCTTCAAGTGTCTTACACACTTTTTTTAGACCAAAATAATCCTAAACAGGAGAAGGGGAAGCAGTAGTAACTTCGGTTCCTGATGCCTTTGTAGTTCTGCAGTTTAATTGATACTGGATATATTAGCATATGTTATGACCGCGCAGAGACAAGAACAATCTAAAAAATAAAGGCCAAATAAATCCAATAAAAAAATAAACATCTGAAGGAAAAAAAAAAACCTCATATGCTATTTAAACAAATGCAATGGATAAGTAACGTTTAGTTAACATTTTGGTGTCACTCTTCAATTTAAATCATTGTTTGGTTTTTAAAAAAACACACTAGGTGCTGGAGGGTGTGTTACAGTTTCTACACACACCGCTTGTGCCTTTCTCTTTCGGAACACACTGCTTGGCTGCTGTTCACTGATCCCTAAAGAAGAACGGTAGAGGTCACTGTTGCTGTTTTCGTGTGGAGTTGCAGTTTTATCTAATAAGACACGTGGTCGTTTAAGTCATTACAACGATGGGTTTTCCAAACACCAACGGTTCGCAGTCTAATAATGTACTTTCTAAGTGATTAACGTTACTCAGAAACGAGTTTAACCGATTGTCAGCAGTAATGTGAGACTGTGGGTTTCTTAGTTACAAAACAAAGCAAGTGACCTGATATAATGTCACCGATTTGCCTGTTTAATGTTATGTGAACGCATGTTGACGTCATTGGGATTTATTCTCCACTTGCCATGACAAACCCATGATAAATGGATTATTTTTAAGCAATAGACACTAAAAACCTTATTGCATGTGTGTCTATATATATATAAGTGTGTAATACACGTTTATTGTGAGTGTGTGGACAAAAGTATAATTGGACGCTTTACCATTACACCGACAGGGACATTGCATTCTAAAGGTTCTTCCCCATGGATGCATGCTGTTGTCCAAAATGTGTTGGTATGCTGATGCAATAAGATTTCCCTTCACTAGTAGTGAGGGGCCACGTGAAATCAATAATTAGAGGCGTGTCCCAATATTTTTATCCATTTTCGCCCTCCTCCGTTGTGTAAGGGGCCTAGCCCAAAACCTGAAAAACAGGTTGTCCCAATATTTTTGTCCCTTTTTTTCGTCCGTTTAGTGTATTTGATTTTAATTTGTTGTGTCAGTGATTTCTATGTCTGTCCCAGCATACAGTAAGACACCCCATCCCATCCTATCCCATCCCCAAAAAGCAGTGCTCATTCATTTGCATCGGGGCTAGCGATGGAAGCCACTGATTGGTCGAAATCGGAAAATGCTGGTTTCCTATTGGCTGGGCCGCCGTCAGTAACCCACACGCTGCCAATACTGTTCTCCACTGACCTACTAACACAGATCCATGAGGCAGCAGCCACTCCGGGAGGAAAAAGGCAGAGGAGGCACACGGAAACATTACCTCACGCTTCATTATGGAACTTCTACCCTACTGCAGATGAAACCCTCGTCGTTTATACACACCACGGACCTATCTGCCCTGAACCAGAGTGAATTAAAAGGTAGGCATCAAGCCTTTACTCGTGACTCATCCTAGACACTTTACTTGTGCATTTGGGGTGTATTTCCCCCAAAGCCTACTGTCCTGATGTGGACCAGCCTTCACTATAATGGTGTATTTCTTAAACAGTAGCAATCAAGGACATTTGCAAGCAGCCAGCCTCCAACACAGGACATCCCGCCCTCCTCTATTATAAACTTTCATAACTCTGTTTAGGATCGTGCAGTTTGCGGCAGGCTGTTCTCTCCAGCGTGCGCTCCGAGGATTTGGGTCGGGTCCGTTCCAAGCGGTGCCAAAACAAAGGTACTGGCACAGTGACCCAGAACCCGGGAGGGTGGGGATATCACGGCTGCAAACGCCCAGAAGATCAAATTAGACCAATATTTACAGGGGGGGTTCTTTTTTGTTGATGGAACCACCTAACCACCTGCATCCTGGCATAATAGACTACATGTGAGTCACTTCCTTGGTCTTGTTTACACAGGAGTGCAAATGGGAAATAATAATAGTAATAATAATAATAAACCCCGCGTCTTTACTCCTCTCTGCGTTCTTAAGCGTGTAATCGTTGCGTAACGGCCCATGCGTTTTGCTCCTGGAAAGAGGGCGTCCGGTCTCGCGTGGTTCGGCTCTAATCCTCCACAGATAAAGGAATCTGGGCCACGGAGGGGCACTGAATGAACACGGGCTGAAATATACTCCACAACACTGCCTATCCCAGCCAGACTCGCGTCCTTTGTTGTTCCAGGCGGACTCGTGTTGGACATGAGCTTCATTAAGCAGGGTGTTCACGTTTGGATGAGGTTTTCTCTCTCGAGGTGGGTCTCTGCACGCCAAGCCTGTCAGTATGCATCAGGAGGGAGGCTGCATTGCTTTTATTTTTTTTTATACATTTCTGTTTTGCTTGTCTAGTCAGTGCTGTATATTATTCTTATAATTATTAAAATGATTATAATAATAACAATTATTATTATGCAAGGGTGATGGCACAATAACTGGGATGACAAGATATGGGTTGATTACAGAAGCCCAGGTGCACACCTGTAATATGGAATAAAGGGTTTGTTTGCAATCAAATTCCTGAGTTAGAAGGGACACAAAAGCCATCGTGATTGCAGTGATGAGAAACATTCCGCGTGGCGTGTTTTGTATTGTCGCGTGGCGTTGGTTTTGTTGTTTGGGTGCAGCCACGTGTGATGATGATGATGATGGTGGTGGTAGTTGTGTGATGATGATGATGATGATGATGATGATAGTCGGGCACATTCCTTTGTTCCGCGCGCCCGGGGTGCAGCCCAGTATC
>JBBJLR010000037.1:3571474-3582660 GCA_037577145.1 Brachypetersius gabonensis
TGATGATGATGATGATGATGATGATGATAGTCGGGCACATTCCTTTGTTCCGCGCGCCCGGGGTGCAGCCCAGTATCCGTAAATAGGAGGCACGAAGATCGTGCTCTTCTTTTTTTTAAATGCGTTTCAGACCCCCCCCCCCCTCCGCGCGCAGCCTGGTGGCTTTCGTGGTGGGCAGAGCCGCGTGCTGGTGGGACCGACACGTTGAAGGTCATTGCCATGTTCAACCTAGGAGCAAAAACAGCTGCATGTTCCAGCTGCGTCTTCTGATAAGGCTGAATGTTTTGCTGTGTTATGCATAAACGTCACAATAGTGAGAGTTTTGATACAGAGCGTGTTTCTATTGTAATCACGAGCGGTTTCAGTACTTTTTGCGTAACCAACCTTTTTGCGGTGACGTCACCCGCTTGCTTCTATGGGGCTCCTTACATTGACGTTGCATAATGTGGAAAAAAAAGGAAAACACAGACGCACTCTCACACAGTGTCCCTAAAGTTTGAACTGAACTGAGCTGTGAAAGAGTTCAACTTAAAATGACACTTAAAGATAACTTTATAGATTCTATTTTTATTGTATTACCAGTCATAATATGAATTGGTGTCACTTCTATTTTTGTCAAAGCCATGCTTCACTGTAGCCTTAAAATTAATGTGATTTTTTTTATATAAAGGAGATATGAAAAGTTGGCATTTCTCATTATGTGTCAAGATTTTTTTTTCTGGTACATACAAAAATGGGCAAACGTATGCTTACATGTAACCTTTCCACTCACGGACTGCACTAAGCCTAGAATGCAGGATGTATTTCGTAGTGTTGGTGGTTTTTTGGGAGGGGGTGAGTATACTGACCAGACTATCCAGCTGGGAAAGTGTTGTGCAAACTTACACTGAATGAGTCACTAACCAACGTAGGTTAATTTGTGATCAGAGCAATGGAGTGTTGAAAGACTGATATTTGCATAATATCACTTTATCTCACAAAGCTGCTGAATCTCATTTGCCAACGGCAGGACTGTGCCTGCCCTGAAACTCAGTGATGTCATGGTTCAGGAGCACTGAGGAATTCATTGAGCACAATGTGCTGCTGTCGGGACCGTTCTGCTGCTGCTACAAATAGCCATTCATAACATATTAACTAAACTATTAACTATTAACTAAACTGCCATTTGTTATGTTATGTTATGTTATTATTTAGTCTTATGCACGAATACAGTTATGAGCATGTAGCTGATTATTATTTTATTTGTTTCTTTGACATAGCATCATATAAAACTTCATTTTCTAATGTGGAGTCTAGTTTTGTTCACTGTAAATGATTACTATTGGTTGTTAGAGTGTCTGTCAGCGTCAGTAATAAGCCTGTAATTTGCAATGATTTATGATAGATGACTCAGACACGTTTTACGAAAAGCAGAGGTTCTTACTTGGAAGAACTGAAGTCGGCAGTTGTTAAAGAAAACCATTGAAGCGCATAGCACTTTTTGCATTATTCTGTATATGTGGTTTCTAAAAATGATTTTTTTTTTGTGTTCTTCAGGTCCACAGGGAACACAATTCCCAACAGGAACTTACGGACATCCATTAAATCTACAGTACTTGGTTTACAGTGAAGATGCTGTACACCTGTGGCTGCTCTACATGAGTGAGAACTACTGAGCTTATGCAATCTGGATCACAACGTTTTGTAATATGCAGGCCATCAAGAAAGAGCCAACTTATGGTGGAGAGGATGCCCTGGTCTTAGCTGTGGCTTTGCAGGGCACGGACAGGGACTTGGTCAGTCCCAAGCTCTCCACCCTGCCCTTCAAGGCCAAGGGCACCACATGTCGCAGGAAGCGGGAGTTCATCCCAGATGAGAAGAAGGACAACCTGTACTGGGAGCGGAGGCGCAAGAACAACGAGGCAGCCAAGCGTTCGCGAGAGAAGCGGCGGCTCAATGACATGGTTCTAGAGAGCAAGCTGATGGCTCTAGGGGAGGAGAATGCTTCCCTCAAAGCCGAGCTGCTGTCCCTCAAACTGAAGTTTGGTCTCGTGAGTTCAGCTGCGTATGCTCGGGAGGTGCAAAAGATTTCCACCTCCACCAGTGCCCTATACCAAGACTTCGTGTCACCCGGCAGTGCCAAGGGCTCCTATGCCAGAGAGCTGGAGCCATCAAGATTAGGTAGTAGTTGCATATCGGTTATCAAGCACTCACCTCACAGCGCCTTTTCTGACGGGTCTGACTCCAGTACGGTACTGCAGAGCAGCCCTTTGATGAACATTTGCAGGACCCCTGAAATCATCAAACAAGAACCTATGGAGACCGGTGGCTACTCCAGGGACCAAGCAAGTCCCTATGAACTGTACAAGAATTACCTGAACAGCCCCTTCGCTGGAAGCTACTCCCAGCCTTCCCCATTCCTCCAGATCACCAGATCGTCCAGCAACTCGCCTCGGACTTCGGATGGAGACGATGGAACCGTGAGCAAGTCGTCAGACGGCGAGGATGAACAGCAAGTTCCCAAAGGTCTGGCGACATCCACCACGGACCCAAAGAGCGTGATAGTCTCCGCTCTGAAAGTGCCAGATGCCACCGCCTCGGCCCTGCCCCACAAACTGCGCATCAAAGCCCGGGCCATCCAGATCAAAGTGGAGGCTATCGATCCGGACTACGACTCTTCTGGGAAATCCTCTTCCCCCATCGATATGTCTGCAAGAGGATGCTACCAGATGACACAGAGAGGTACACCTGAGTACACCCAGTCATCTCTTAGCCCACTGTCCCTGCAGGTGAACAACGTCCAAGACTGGAACCACCCACCTCAGTACTGGCACAAAGACCACCAAGAGGCTCCACCAAGTGTCTGCAAGAATAGACTTTACCCTGACTCACTGGGGCCTGTAACAAACAAACTGCTTGTTGACCTTAAAGACGGCTGCTATGCCAGCTCAGAGTCAGAGAACTTTTACTTGAAAAAGGGCATTGCTGACCTGTCGGCAGAAGTGGCCTCCCTGAAAAGGCTGATTGCGACACGGCAGGGGTCCGTTATCGAGTCCACCAAAAGCACTACTGAACGTGACTCAGTATCGAAAGGTTGTTTCTCAAACTGAGACTTGTTTGCACAACACCTGTTTTCCACTGTGTCTGCTACTGTCTGCGGTTCGAGTGGTGTCTAAAAGCTGCATTTCACTGAGATGAATAGTGGTTTTCTGCACTTACTGTTGTAGTTTGGCGTGTCCTCTTGATGACTTTTTCTAGTAGCCCAGAAGCTACTACATGCAGAGTTAATGCTCTCTTCTTCTTAAAATTTGTTGTACATTGTATGTTCTTTTGTTTGTTTACAATAAATGTACGTAAGCACTGAAGCACAACTTTGTCTTTCTCCTTCCTGGGGTGGTTTGAGTAGCGTATTGTACTATGAATCATCTAAAGGTTTTGAATGAACTGCAGCTCTGGACTGACAGTGCCTCTTACAGACTTTGTGTTGGCTTGTGTTCGACGTCCTCGGTCCTTATAGTGTTTTTTTTTCATGTTGATAAATTCTCAATAAAATGAGTATTGCTGAAGAGCAGAATGGAATGGACAGTAATACTGCTAGACAAAAATATTAAGAGGAAACTTGTTTCCACAGTGCTCTGACTGAATGTGTTAATTATATCCCGTTTCTGTGTTGAAGCCAGCAGTGGGAGAGTTGTCGACTGCTTTAATATAATTGAAAGGTGATTTCATCACTGGCTACATCTGCACACAATGCTACAGCGTTCAGTCAGACCTTTTAAAGGCAAAGCTATGCTTTTCACACAAATGTTGTATGTGGGATGACATGATTTAGAAAATGTAAGTGTAAACAATCACCCTCAGAAATAGCCATCTACCTATTATGGCCACAATACTCTAATCTAGACAGAGAATGATGCTGTCATACAGTATGTCTGCTGGATTACTACAAAAAAGGCAATAGGCTTAATAAAAAACAATCACAGGCTGATTATGCCCATGAAGTTCAGGAATGTAGATAAACTCTAGGATACCCTGCACGTACATACAATACTTACAAGGCAAAAATAACACACACATATACATAATTGAGTATGGTTCATGCATATGAACGTTAAATTATATATTGTTACTGGGGTAACTCTGGCTTGAAGTAGTCTACTGAGTACTGAGTTCTTCAGACATCAACCAGCACAAGAGCTGAAGATTATTAGGATTTTTTTTTCATGCACTCTTGAACTGAGTCCCAAACTGCACACTACCATAGTGAACAGTATTATACCAGCACTAAATAGTGGCTTTGGGACACAGCTTTGGTCTAAAATAAAATTGAGGAGGACAAATATATTTAAGCAGAAGCAAAAGTAATGATTTAAAATAAAGTAATGTTTTAAAATATCGTCAAAAATGTCCTCATACGTGTACCAGTACTTAATGTTGTTGGGTTAAAGGGGATTTCCAGTGATTTATTTTCTACATTTTAATAGCTGAAAAGTTCTTGTGCATTTTGGAGGACTTAGGAATCAGGGGTTGTAATGTCTGTGTAAATCTTTATTTACAGTCCTAAATTATTAATGAACCTACACACATCTTTAAAAAGTCTGGCTTATCTGTTCTGGCTAAAAGACCTATTGAAAAAAAAAAAAAAATAAGATTCCTTTGGGGCTGTTCTGCCCTAAAAACAGAATGTACCTCTCAATGATAAATATATTAAGAAATAAGTAAACAAACACTTATTTGTAAAAAGTGTCTCAGGCATCAGGCAGCACGTTCACAGTTGCTTTGACTGTCTGGTTCCTACCTTCACCGCAGAGAAAACTTCTGACTTGGTTTCTAAAAAAGAACATTTTGTATCAAACTGCATTGAACGACTTGGTTTACTTGTTAATAAATTAAAAGGAAATCAGAAAAACCGGTGGATTTCAGCTTTAACTGAATGGTTGAATGGATTTGATATTCGAAATAAAGAGAGATCTTTTGAAGTGCCATAATAAAATAAGTAGTAAGAAAAGTAATATGTGTGCGTGTGTGTATACGTATAAATATATATTCATACCCGTATATATGCATATATATACACCTATGTACACGTATACGTGTGTAAATATATATAGATATATAATGTACACATAATTGTTTAAGAAGGGAAATCCGTGGTGCTCCTGTGAGCGGAGTCACGTGGTGCTCTCTGCGTCACGGTGTGGGGGCGGTTCAGGGTTGAGAGTGGAAACAGGAAGCCGCAGTGGTCCCGGGCGGAATGGCGCTCCTTGCGCGCTCTGCGCTGTTTTCTCTCCTCCGGGCCAGAACCCGAAGCGCCAGCCTGGAGCTTCTGCAGCGGGCCGCCTGCGGCACCAGGCGCTACAGCTCGGACTCCAGGCCGGGGGAGGAGCTGAGCGTCAGGTTTCTGGACGGAGATGACTCAGGTAGACTGTCCACAACTATAGCCTGCAGCATGACCTCCTCACACTATACACTGTTCAGCTTTCTGACCGGTGGGCAGAGGAAAGTGAGACGAGCTGCAAGGCACACATTACTGTAGGAGGACGAGGACGAGGAGAACCCCTCTCATGGGAGTCCTGCAGCCTGACAGGCTCAATGACCACTGAGCTCTGTCCCCTTGGTCAACCTTGCAGTACCTCGTGCATATACCAGATATTTATTGGGAATTTTCCAGCCTAAAACTTGCATTAAAAACGTTATTTGTCATGCAATGTATTTTCCATCTCTCAGCCTCCTGGAGTCTCCCTTTTTGTGTTTTTTTACCATCAGCCTTTTAATACTACAATACCCATAATGCATTCTGCAAACACGTGGTACAGCCATTAAGAATCCCCCCTGCTGCATAAAAAAAAACAGCCACTGCTGTTGAGGTTAATAAATACAGACGTGAGGTTCAGGTTACAATAAGTAAGATTGTCTGTCTGACTTCGACAGCATTTTCCAACTATGAAAAGGCTTTTTTAGTACCCAGTATTTTTTCCCCAAAGTGTCTTCTCTGTGCAGGTCAAGATTCGGTCAAGATTCACTCACAGAAATGGATATTAATAGAATCAGAAACAGAAAAATACATTGATACTGGGAAAAAAATACAGACACAAAGACAAGAACAACATAAAATATAGTATAAGTCTGTTCTGAACTCACCAGAAATAATCTACAATCACGTAAAGCTCCAGAACTAATCAGACAATGCTTGGTGCAAATACACTATGCTATGTACACAAAGACTGTGGTTAGTTAGAGACACGCATAAAAATACTATGGATAAATAATGTGGTTTAATTGTTAACACAGATTGTGGTATGGATGTGTGCTCTATACCAAGTTTGTTGTCTACACTTATTTGTAATGTAAGTGGTGATATTGCACATGTTAATACTATTGCTTAAGTAGTGAAAGAAATTACATAAGTAGTGATATTGCACATAATGAGACCATTGCATGTGAACTACAGCACACAAGTAATGGCATAGATGTGACAGGATAAGTGATACTGCACACGACTATTGCGCATAAACTGTTGCACATGTAGTGATCTAAATCGTGACGTTACACATAAGATTATTGCGCATAATAAAATATTGCAAATAATAAAGATATTGCATGTAGTGATTTATCACACCATAAGAAATTGCACATCTGGGTAGCAGCAGGTTACTGCACAGATTGTTGCGTGGGACAGGGGGAGGAGTTATGGAGTCTATTGGCAGTGGGGAGGAAGGTTTTCTGTGGCGTTTAGTGAAGCACTTTATGCTGGTAAGTCTATGGCTAAAAGTTCTTCAGTCACACCACTGTGGAGTGTGTGATCATGTGATCAACCAGAGAATCTTAATGTAGAGACAGGCACCACAGTGTAGGACACGTTCAGGCATATCTGCTAAAGAGTCGGAGGTCCTCTTTTACAAAATAAAGCCGTTGTTTTGATTGTACAATGCAATGCAAGACTGTAAACGGTCTCAAACGAAAGAGAATGTGGTCAATACTGTCATCTCACAGTATGAAGGTCCTTGGTTTGATTCCCAGCTGAGACAGCCGAGGCTCTTTTCTGGGTGGAGTTTGCATGTTCTGCTTGTGTGTGTGGGACTCTCTGGGAGCTCTGGTTTTCTCCCACATCTAGTAAACTGGAGTTGCTAAATTGCCTCTAGCTGTGATTGTGAACCGACAACCTGTCCAGGGTGTTTCTTTGTCTTTCAGCCTATGAGGGCTGGGATAGGCTCCAGCACCCCCGTTTAGAATAAGCAGCTCAGAAAATTCACAAGTGAATGTCCTTTACTATGTTTTTAGGATTGTCCATCTTATGAGCCTTGCAGTGTAATTTTTGCAGTTTAAGTTTTGCAGTGTAATTTGATGTGCAAAAAGAGAATTCATTTGATAATTAACTTAGCGAAACTAAGGTATTAAAGAGATACAGGAAAAATATTTATTCCAACAAAATACAGTAAATTTTAGAAACATGACAGACAAGAAGCCAGAAACCAGATCTGTGAATTTGTGAAGGTATCTTTTTTTGTATTTTATTTTTTATTTTTAAATGTTTTTAAATCATAAGTTAATTTTTTAAAGCAGTAAATGTGTGATTTTGCTAACAGTGAAGCCTTTATGACTAAACTCTTGACTGACTGAAGTCTTTCACACGTTTAGGGATTGTTGTGTTTGGGATGAATCGGCCTAAAGCTAAAAATGCTATCAGTAAAAACCTTGTGAAGATGGTAAGTAGAACTTCCTTTTAATTGCATGTAATTTAGTGTCACCTCAATCTGCTTTGAGGGTGAATCATGTTGTCCTTACTGCCTCATTTCCTTCAGATGTCTGAGGCTGTTGAGTCGGTGAAAAAGAACAACAAAGTGCGAAGTGTCATCTTATGCAGCATGGTGCCTGGGATATTCTGTGCAGGTATTTTGAGTTTTCATGTACTTAGAAAAGTATACTAATGTTACTTTAGTTATTACAGTTCATTTGAAAATGACAAACTGATTCCTAAACAGGTGCTGATTTGAAAGAAAGAGCCAAAATGCATCAGAGTGAAGTTGGGCCTTTCGTCTCCAAAGCAAGAGCGCTCATTACAGAACTAGGTAAGTAAACAGATAAATGTTACATTTATAAAAGGAAAAGGTTGATAGTTTATTTAGCCGTAAACTAGTTTATATGTGTGAGGATATTTCTTCAGAACAAAATCCAGTTGGTTTTAATTAACAAGCAACAAAAGAAGACATGCACACATGAACAGGAGGTGTGGCCTAGTGGATAGGATACTTGTCTCTTGGGTTCAGCACACCACCTTTGGGTTCCTGAGCAAGACCCTGAACCCCAAGCTGCTGCAGGGAGACTATCTCCTGTATCTTGCTCAAGGGTATCTCAGTGGTACCACTAGCAGTCCTAGGATTTGAACCCACAACCTTTGGATCACAAGGGCAATTTCCTAACCTGTTGGCCACCAGCCGTCCAAAATGCACTTGAAGAAACTCCACAGGTATATAACTAACTCCACAGGTGCTGTAACTAAACTGTACTGCAATGCATGAAACTTGGTGCATGCTATGATTTTCCAGTGTATCTCAGCCTGGTAACAGAGTTTATGGCGTGTCCATAGCGCAATTTTCTCCTCTTATGTCTGATTGTTGACTAAAACCACGCCCATAGAGTCGCACCAGCTAAAACCTTTTTGTCTGAACTGCTGTAGATATTGTGGTCTTCTATTATTTATAGTCTTGTTCTAGTTCTTTCTAGATTTGACATTCTTTAGTTGTGTGATGAAATCTTAACACAGCCAACTTGTTACTGATGGCCTGAAATACCTTTGTGTTTCTTACAGTGTTAAAGATAAATTTGTTAGCGTTATAGAAACCGACTTCCCAGTTGTTAAGTTTGTATCCCCATTGTTGTTTTTTTTTGCATGAACTGTAAAAAAGTGGCCTCTTTCCTTGTAGCGATGACAACATTTCGACCAATCAGAAAGTTAGCTCAGCTGCGGCCTGCTTTTAGCCCTGCCTTCGAGCAGAGCTGTGACAGTACGGGGACGACTTGGGTACGGGTCGCTTTATTTGTAGTGCTAAAACAATACGGCTCGGTTGCTTGTGCCAGTGGAAAATGTGTAATTCTTTACAATTCTATGGCATGAAAACAAATGAATTTTTTCATATTTTAAAGTATTTCCAATACTAGCTTGTTACCTTGACCTACATTGAAAGTTGAAAAAAATTTTCCTTTTCCTTAAAGTTTCTTGTTTGGAGATAAAAGTTTTTGTTTTGACAGCAATGAGATGCTATTTACAGTAGAATGTGATTTGTAAAGGTGTTATCCATAATGTATAATTAAGGCTGTCACTCTTAGTTCTCAAGTGATTTAGTACTTGTTTTGACAGTGAATTTAGTATTGTGTTGAGTTTAATTAAAAAAAAAAACTGCGCTTCTCACACAGGGTTTAATATTCCTTAGATCAGATCCACATTCACAGATATTTGGAGCATTTAACAGCTTATAGAATGACATCATTATACTTGGTATGTTTTACAGTGAATCCTTCAGTAAATCTCAACCCTGAATATCACTTCAGAGGTCAGGCATCTTGTTAGCTGTCTGCTGAACAGTTTAACTGACTACAAACATGCATGTATTAGGGAGATAGTGCTGAGGTAGGTTTCCTCTCTTTCAATGATGAACATAAAAACACGAAAGTTCTAACAGCACGCCCTTGTGGAGAATCTTTACCCTGTCAGACGTGACTATAAAAGGATTTGTGGATACAGTTTAAACGTCGTCATTACAACAAACCACTAAGCAGATTCATAATGAATGTGATTTTCTCTTCAAGTGTCACTATCAACCTTTACACGTGTCCGCGAGAGCCAAGTGAATTAGATATATTTGTTACTGTATAACACTTAATGCCCTGAATACAGATACTTTGCACAACACATTGTATTGGAAACATATGTCTTAGACCATCTGTCTTGAACAATCTGTCTTAAGTGGACCACGCTTTCCCAATCATGTATATATTTGCCAACAGTCATAAAAGGGTTTATGACAAGAGTTTTCCAAACTGAATCTCGGAAGGTTTTTTGAGACGAACAATTATGATACATGGCCTATGAGCAGTAAACCAAGCATGTCAGCCACTCCAGAACAGCCTCTTAGTCAGGTATTAACTCTCTTTTCTAAATATAAATCAATAAATTCAGCCATTATAGTGTCTCAGTGATGCTTATTATATTACTGTGGGTAACTTTATCATTGTAGTAATTATTCATTATTACTGTAAAACAGTATTTACTGTTGTTAACAAATGTTTGTGAACTGGCCATATGTCAATAGTTTTTTAGGGAAGCTACCCCTTAAGTGACATCCTCTTCACTGAAAGTATGAAACCAATAATAAAGAACTATAGAAATAAAATGAGATATTTTGGTAACGTTTAATTTTAAGGAAGAAGCATTGCAAGCAAATTCCAAATTACTGTAATGCTTGACCTTCTTATGAGAATTATTGTGCATGAATTATCACTGGAATTCAGTTCTTATGAGTCTATTAGACAAGCGCAATAATAATAATTATTGGTCATTAAAACTGGTTAAAACTGATATCAGATATTCCCAGCTTGTGATGTTACGAATACAAAATGCATACTGACTCACTAAAGCACTTTAGTGCTTACCAAAGCTCTACTTTGTAGAAATGTTATTTATTCATCTTATATTAGCTCTAAAACAGTACACACCAACGTTCTAGTCAATAAAAGTAGAACATTGCTTTTATTCTTCTATAAAGTAGTTTTAGGTTATTTTAACAAAATCTTGTGACTACGTTTTAATTATGTGATATATTTTGATATAACAGACCCCTTTTTGTGTTCTAACATAGAGTCTAATGAATGAAGCTTAAAGTCAATACCAAGTATCTGATTTGTGCTTTACTAAACTATTAACAAGACTTTAATACACCTCCTATATATATTCCTTACTAAAGCAGACTACACAGAAAAACTGGGCCCCGAAAGATGGTCTTCCTTTTTCACATAAGGAACTCCAAGGTTCCTGTATTTATTTATATTTTCATTACTGTTAACTAGAAATCTACTGCCAACTCCATTTGTGATAAATCAGTTCCATGCGCAAGAATTTGGAAAGGTGGGCTGGATTCCAGTAATTTGTGCAACTATTATTATTATTATTGTTGTTGTTGTTGCTGTTGCTGTTGCTGTTGCTGTTGCTG
>JBBJLR010000037.1:3582760-3593928 GCA_037577145.1 Brachypetersius gabonensis
GATTCCAGTAATTTGTGCAACTATTATTATTATTATTGTTGTTGTTGTTGCTGTTGCTGTTGCTGTTGCTGTTGCTGCTGCTGCTGCTGCTTATAATGGGTTTCCAAACTCAAGCTGCCATTAAACCCTATGATCTCAAATATAAAAAAAGTATCTTTCAGGTTTGTTTTACTGATCCATTATTTATATTATTTATATTATACTCTCTGACTGCGCTCTAATTTCCTGCAAACAGTTTTGTGTTAGCCTGCTTCCACACTATGACTCACTTCACATTTGATTAACTGGTTAATTGGATCATGTGTACTAATTTCCAATCGAATTGAACTCCTCTAGGCTGGGGTATATGAGAGAGAGTAGCTGAAAGTGTATTACGGAGAATTACAGTTGGGAAAAGTCATAAGATAAACAGTATCTAGGTTAACTCTTATTTTCCATTTCTTAGGTAATCTGCCCATGCCCACCATCGCAGCTATTGATGGAGCTGCACTGGGAGGCGGGCTGGAGATGGCTCTGGCCTGTGACATCAGAATTGCAGGTAAGACATGCACTGTTAGGTGTGATTATGGTTTATTATGATGAAGGTAATCAAGGGATTTCGAAGAATTCCCTAATTAACAAATATATACTATATGAACAAAAGTATTGGGACACTTGACCTTTACACCAACAGGGACTTTAGTGACATTGCATTCAAATACATCGACTTTAATATGGAGTTGGTCCCCCCTTTGCAGATAGAACAGCTTCCACTTGTCTTGGAAGTCTTTCAACAAGATTTTGGGAGTTTCTATGGGAATTTGTGCCCATTCATTCTGTAGAGCATTTATGAGATCAGGCACAGATGTTGGATGAGAAGACCTGGCTCACAGTCTCAGTTCCAGTTCATCCCAAAGGTGCTGGATGGGGTTGAGGTCAGCTGTCCATTTAAAATCTTTTATCCTAGTTATGTTCTTGAAAAGGAATTGCTGAAGTAAAGGACCTCTATTCAGTGTCTTTCACTGTTTGTTCATTAGTTGGTAATTTGTCAAAGGAGAAGTCCACCCTTTTGTCGATATGTGTGTATAACTCAGTGGTTGAAATGTCATTCACAGTGGTTTGATGTGAAAAACTTCATCACAGTGGTTTTGAAGGGACCCGAGTGTTGTGAAATCTAGATGTAACACGGATATAACTTTTATTTACTTTCCAGAATAACTGGTGGTCTTTCATGGGTCTTACTTTTTAAATATGTAATGTTGATGACTGCAAAAATGGAAAAAATACATGTTTTTAATCCCCACCCCCCGAATGTGGGGGGAACCTCACTATCTCTGATTTTTTTTAAAAATTGGAAAATTTATCTCACCGCTCGCTGTGAGGTTTAGAGACTTCACGAACTGCAGACGTCTGGTTATTTGTACCACTGTTGTGAACGACCCTGACTCTGATAATCTTCTCTAGAACGGCACATTACTTATCAAACCTCTCAGAATAGCTTTGTTTACATTTTTACAAGTTGGTGATGTTTAAAAAAGAGGTGGCTTGTTCAAAAGAATAACATCAAAAACATAAAGATGAATCCCTAAATAAGTCAGATAATCAAATTTCTGTTATTCTGACTGCTCACAGCAAACAAATGATGCCTTGTGTTATTTATTTATTGTTATTTTTATATTTCTAAAAATATAGCATTTCTTTAGCTGAATAGAATATTTATAAGTCATTGCAGATATTTAAATAGCAACAATGATTCAAGTGTAATATTTCACTTCTATCAATAATAAACCAGTGCCACATTAGCTTACGTTTTTCAGTCGGGATGAATGTTAGATTTAATGTAATACCCATGCACTACATGGAAAAAAGTATTGGGACACACTTGTTTTTAAGGATTTGGGCTAGACCCCTTCCAGTAAAGTACGATCTTAATGCTTAAGACATTTTGGACAACACCATGCTTCCAACTTTGTGGACACAGTTTGGGGAAGAACCTTTTCTTTTCCAGCATGACTGTACGCAGTGCACAAAGTGGACTCCATAAAGGCATGGCGGTTGGTGTAACGGTCCGGTGTCCCAGTAGTTTTGTCCAGTGTAATATGCAGGAGGCACTGTGGCTCCTCTTTGATTCACCCACCGACTTTGTGAGTATGTGTCTGCAGTCCTCCCTTGTGAATTAACACCCACATATTGTATTGCACTGACACTGAACAGATGTCTTCACTCTTGCTTTCTCAGCTCACACACCCAAGTTTGGACTTGGAAATCTGCTTGTGATGCTTTAGCACGTTTCCCACTTAACAGAAGCCACACACCATATGCTTTCGCACTGAATTCTTTAAGGCACATTTCTGAGGCACTTTCAGTAGCAAGAATGTTTTAGGGTGTTATTGTTGCTACTGGGTGGCAGGAGTGTCGCTGAGTTCCTGTTTTAGAAACGTTCTAGAAAATAATAGACCAAAATTTGAATTGCATATCTTCATGTTTTGTAACTCCCTCAGCACACTTGTGTTGTGTTAGTAAAGCTGGAAAATATGTGGATGAAGTACACATTCTCAAAAAGTGTGAGGTCTCCGCTCATCCAGCGTTTGTTCTGAAATCAGGGGTTTTAATTGGGACTGTTTCTCCAGTCACAGCCTCTGCTTTTCTGGGAGGGTTTTACACTGGAACATTGCTGTAAGGATTTAATTGCATTCATCCAGAATATATAGTGTCAAATATTGATGTCGGATAATTGGTTCTGGATCTCAAATGCTACTTCAACTCCTCGTGTTCCCTTACCCCAGAGCAGTGTCAGTGATCCACAGCCCAGTGTTATATACCCCTCTAGCTGGCACTTGCCATTGTTCATGGTAACCTTAGATGATTTTGCAGCGGTTTCAGTGTGGCCCGTCATATGTAATATGACTACAAAACAGTTTGTTTTTATGTATACAGTATATATATATTTATATTTATACATATATATGTGTGTGTGTAAAGAGGTCACAGAGTACATTATTTCCATGCATTATTGTTCTTGATTTTTTAAAGAAAATTATAATAATAATAATGTTAATTCAGCTAAATATCCATAAAAATGTAAGCTAACATTTTTTAGAACTCAAGAGAACACAAAGCAACTGTATATTGGCTGCTGCGTGTGACACAGCAGTCCTGCATCCCACGTGGAGCATCTCGAGTGTTATCATGATTTTTTGTTTTGCTCTTCTTAAAGTCCTGTATTTTTGACTGTATATTAATATATCAAAGAAAGCAACAGCGCATTCCAAAGAAAATGTGCTTGGGTGAATGACAGTACAGTATATACAGAGCTAACATTGGTATTATACATTCTAACACTGTGGGAGACAGCAGTCCAGTATGCACTGTACAGTACGGATACAGGTTTACCTTTCGTTTTCTTTAAGGGTCAGCTGTACTTTTGAAACGTAATGTGTGTATATAAGTATGTGTGTATATATAAGTATATATATATATATATATATACAATATGTTGTATTGTATTATGGGGATTTTTTTTTATCTACAGCTGCGTCTGCCAAAATGGGACTGGTTGAAACGAAGCTAGCCATCATTCCAGGGGCAGGTGAGTGTCATTCGCTTTTGAAGTCTATTTCTACAGGTTTATACAGCCAAGCAGAACAGCCACGATGTTCAAGACATAGTTAAGGAATTAAATAGACATACAAATCTCAGAAATCCCTTTTAAAAATGGCAAATCTTTTTCCTGCTTTTGCCTAGTTGTGCAAGTCTTCCAGTTTTTACTTTATCTTGTATTTAATCTTTTCCTTGTATAGCTTTTTGAAAGCCATAAATACACAGTACAGACTGTACACCTTACACACAAGAATGCCTGGGTGAAAAGCTCATCTTGCACTGAATGAAATGTATTGCGTGACTTGCAATCGAACACATTCATGATTCATTATTTGTCGCATGCACAAGTACAATATGGTGTCAAATGTGCCCTTGAAATGTCTTTGGCACTGCACAGTATAGTTACAATAAAATAAACTGAATTTTAAAGGCTGAAACGAAATAATACATTCTAGAGGAAAAATATGTTTAAATAAACCTTGCATCTCTTGAAGTACTGCGCTACTTCCAGGTATTTCTTTTGTGAAGAAGCGGGATGTGCGTAAACACTGTTAACCTTACAAAACGTCTTACATCTTTCATCTTCTCTCCCATGTGAATGACTTCTGTTCATGGTCTTTTGATGAAGTCTGGCCCCTTTTCTAGCAGACCTGCCTCCTCTCAGCTGTTCAGGAGGGGTCAAGTCTTGGATTGTAGGTTAGGGGAAGTGGGTCAATCCATATCTGCCTGTGCTCCACTGATGTTGATCCCCATCCAAGGAACTTTTAATAAAATAAGATTACTGCACCAGTTACCTCATTCTAAAAATAAAACCATAGCACATGGCACCAAATAGAGCACTATCTGTTTCTGGCATCTAGACCGGGGAAAGGAGGACAAAGTCAACAAACAGTGATTATTCTCAGCCACATGTTGAGCCGTCATAACTTTAGAGGGTTGTTTTCCCGAGAAAGCTCTTTGTTTTGAAAGCGGCATATTTTTTTTCCCCGAAGGGTCACTGGGGGCTCGGTACCCTCATGAAGCCATTAGAAATGTTGAAGAAAATGACATTCAGCTTTGCTTCCACAGCATTTGAGTTGAACATGGCGCCTGCATCTTGCAATTGTCTCAGTGAAAATGCCAGTGCTGCTATTTGGAAAGTGGCATTGTTAATGTCGGCGAAGGTTTCATGTTTTAATTAAGCTTGCGGTGACGCCTGGTCCATTGGCGCGGGTGCAGCTTCACACGTACGTTCAGGTGCCCTTTGTTTTTATTTCCAATTCTGCCTGGAGGACCGTGCTCATGACATTTTAACGGCTCCTCCTCCTCTTGACTGCAGCTCATGGCGCTGAGCAATTTCCTCAGGGCACTGATATGAAGTGCTGCTGTAATGCTCACAAGCTGTTCTTTTGCATTTAATGAATACAGGTTGGTGTAAAGCATTTCTTCTGAAACCCTTAGTCACTCCTGCTGCCAAAACAAAACTTAGAGCACTGTAGAATTACGTCAGGGTTGAAATGACCTTAGAATGTTGTTTTTTTCGCCTATTTGCTAGTTCCATGGTTCCGTGGTAGCGTTAGTCTGGATTGAAGTTGCAACATAACGCGACTGTTCATTACAGTCTAAGAAAAAGACCTTAGATGGTGAATAAGCTGGTCAGTCCATTTCCTCTCAAATTTTCCACTTGAATTGGAAAATTGCACTTGAAGGTGCACTTGAATATGCCCTGTCCTGATATCTTCTGTTTGCGCATATATGTCACAGTAATATGATGTAGACAGCATGAGTTCTCTATGAAACAAAATTGAAAGCTTTGGAGTAACCTAGGTGAATATTTAACTTGGACCCATTTGGGATGCAATGACAGGACCTTAAACGGGCAGTTTTGGGTTGAAAGTTCTCTACATTAAAGTAATTCTACAAAGAAAGAAATTTCCACCACAGTGCTCTCTGGCTATAAGAAGCTGTTGAAGGTGGCACAACCAGTTATCAAGTTTGAGTTTTTGTTTTTTTTTTACATCTTGATCACTTTTGTGCTTCCTTAACTTCTCCTCTTCTTAAGTTACATTTTGGATGGGGATCTGAAAGTATTAAGTGTGACAAATATGCAAAACTTTTCCTGCTACAGTATTTTCAAAAGTTTGGAATCAGCATTTTTGTAGTTGCAGATGTATAGAAATTATTCTAACGCAGTGTTATGCGACTTGGAAAAAAAAGAAATGATATTTAGCATTTCGGGCAGCTGGTGGCCTGGTGGTTTGGGAGTTGCCGTTGTGGGTTGGAATTCCAAGACTGCTAGTGGCACCTCTGAGGTACCCTTGAGCACGGTACTGTCCCCACACACTGCTCCCTGGGTGCTGTGTTCCTGACTGCCCACTGCTTCGCTTGGTGAATGGGTCAAATGCAGAGAAAGAATTTCACCCTGTTCACACTGTGTGCTGTGCTGTGCTGTGCTGTGCTGTGCTATGTTCACATGTGACTGTAAGGGACTTTACTTTCCTTTAATCAGTTTATTTTCCAGTGCTTTCCACCTATCTACCTTCTGGCTCTCATTTGTAATGTTTCGATAGAGTTTGGATACATTATTTTACATGAAAGTTCTCAGGTGGTTCGCTGTGTTGATAAAAGAAGCTTTTAAACAGTAGAGGACCAAAGAGGACTCAGGTGATGAGTGCGCTGCGTGAATGACAGAAACACACTGACTGGAGCCTGAAGGAAAAGTCAGGGAGTGTATTTTCTCAGTCTGGTGTGGTATAAGTGGGCCTTGTGAACCATCCCTGCCCTGTGCTTTCACTGTGGGTCCATGTGGGCAGAGACGCGTCCCGACACACAGTTTTTCTCCTGCATGAAAATAGGTCACCAAAGCTTTGGCGCGGTGCCAGCTGTTAGAGACGTATTCAAACGGGTCGCTGGAAATAGAGTGAGGCCAAAACGTCAGCACAAAACATTTTTTTTTTTTGTTTGGCAGGCATGCTGCTTGGTGCCCTGGAACAAATTTGCTCCCTGACCTGTTCTTAAGTGCAATCCATCTGAAAGGGAGAGCCCCCCATGTCTGTGGACAGCTGCCTTCACTCCACACCTCTCCACTTCTTGTTTCTCGTCTTTGCTCTCCTTCTCACCTCTCTTCCCTTCTCTCCTCTTTCCTGCTACTCTCTTGTCTCTTCTTCTTCAATTTTCCTCAGTGTGTTACCTAAACCTGTCACCTAAACTGCAGTGAAGCTTTGTGCTTTCAGCGCACACTCACTGCTGGGTCTGTTTCTCAGCAGTAAAGAGTGAGAGACGTTCGTTTCAGGCACCAATCTGTGATTAGTTAAAATGAGAAATCAGCTATTGTTTTTTCTATAGGTGCTAAAGAATAAACCCGTGTGTGTTTGTCATCGTTGCCAAAGAGCTGGTGAATGTGATCTCATGGTTTTGACAGTTTTATACTGCATTACAGTTGCATACAGGAAGAGCTTAGGAAAAAAACCCAGGCCTCAGCTGGTGAAATAGTTTCATTCAAATCACTAGCTGCAGGTTTACCAGAGTAGTTGTGTTTGTTTGTATAATTCTTTTATTATTTTATAATAATTATATTATTTATCATATTTTTTTGCAGTACATAACAGCTTGACGTGCTGTATGTGAGTGAATATAAGACCACAGCAGTTTATTGTTAAATCAACATCCTGAGTATGAAAACCATTCCATGCCAGTGTCTGTTACATTCCTTCAAAAGCACCTCAATCTGCTTTAAAAGTATAAAAACATTGATGTAATCAACACTCTCGTCTCACAGTGTGTCCAGTTGGATGGCAAAACAATACTAGATGCACATCGAAGGTAATTGTTGCCATTTTGTTTGAGTGAACTAAATTGTTTTCTTTGAATTATTCAAGTTCTGTAAATTCACACACACACACACACACACACACACACACACACACACACACACACACGGAGTGTTCGGCCACCGTTCAGAGTTTGTGTCCCCATTTTGTTCAGCTTTTTTATGACAATATATAATTCGTCATGCCTTTTAGTGATAAATTATTAATACATTATTATGCATCACAAATTTGCAGATAATCTTGGAACATAACTTCCTTGGAACGTAATTTCAGGGGCTGTATGTATATCATACACTATGTGGTTTTGAAGGTTTTATAATAGTAAAGAGGAATAAGCTCCTTCACGATTCTTTGCCTGCAGTGTCTCCTCCTTGGTTATTTTACAGTATTGTGGTTATTTTACAGTATTTTTCATTATTGTGATTTAAGGAATAGTACATCATGCAGTTTGAAAACACCAAAGAATTCCCTAAGTTATCAAAAAAGCCTATTTAAAGAATCTTTTAAACAAGTAATATATAATTTACCTATTTACAAAACAAATCTTGACAAGTTAACCACCTTAAAACTAGATCACTACTTTTTAAATACAAATACAAATATTCTCAGTGTTTTCAACAGCTTTATTATAGAGTCATCTACAGCTACAGTTTTCAATCTGGACACATTTATAACTGTTTTCCTTTTTTCAGCATGCAGCAAGTTTTTTGAAATCTTGGTTGTTGCTGAAATGAAGAAACGTTAAAGATTTTCTCCCTTTATATAATGATGTAAGAGAGTGAAGCATAGTTCAATGAACCCCTTTTTATAAATCATTTTATATTCACAGCAAACATTTGATATGTATTATAACTTTGAACCTCGCCCCCACCAGAAGAGCACAGTAAGTTAGTGTTAGATTATTCGAATGATTGCCGTAAAATATTCCTCGACATGTATCTTCTCATACACTTCCCAGGAATTGAGGTTTGGAGACTACGAGATGGAATTGGTGATAAGACCAAATTTGAGGAGTCACAGGCTTGAATTGAACCCATTTCGCCATTCCTTCCAGGTGCAAGATGACTCAACTGATAGCACTATTAATCAGAAATCTCCAGTTACTGTAACGGGAAGTGCAAGACCACCATCTACAAATGAGTGTTCTGAAGAGTGAAATCCTTGTCAGGAGTCTCTTCTACGTCTTACGTATTTTTTTGGTTGCACTTCTGCAAGTTTGCTCAGGTTCCTGGAATTGAAACAGCTCTAATTTCTCAGAGGTCATTGTTTTTAATGTTTGGAATTGCGTGAATTGTACCAGGAGAATGCACAGTGTAACTACCAAATGTGTACATCTGAATGAAACACTTACCTTCAGGTTGTATAAAAAAAAATCTAATTTTAGTGTGCATTCACAGTTATAACAACAGGTGAAATTCCCTTAAAAACAGTAAGGCTGTGAAACAATTAAAGTGAGCATATTGTGTGTAGTTAAGTATGCCAGATCAGTTATGGATGGTATCCAAAGTTTGCTGCTTTAGTTTTGTTCTGGAGGTACAAGACCAACCCCATCAAACTCCATGCCTATATGATCACAAAATGTATCTCAGGAACAGTTTATATTGTGGTTTCTATTAAAATGAACAGAATTACAGAGAAAAAAATGCCAGAAAATTGAGAAAAACAAAGTTTTAGACTTTAAATGTGAAGTTTGCTTATTGCTGCTTCTTGTTCATCTTTGTTACAAGAACTAACGATGCAAACTGACTGGGTTTGAGGGTAGGGGCAAAATGAAGACGTCTTGATTGTTCACTGAACTGCTCCATTAGTTGTTAATGGGCTGAATGAATTCAGGAACTCTGATTTTCTGACCAATGTTGTGACTGGGATGATTATTTTATAGTCCAGACCTGTTATTTTTGACCAGAACACCAGAATATCCACTTTTCCAGACTTGAGGCTTGAACGCTGAACAGAGGGTGCCAGACTGCCAGTTAGATGGTGTCTGATTGCTTTTTATTAGTCATCAGCAGGCGGATCACAGACTCCATGGCATTTCTAGCTGTTTTACAACCTAAACTTAAGACAAAGCTGTTGCTGTGAGCTGTAATTGTATTCAAATTTGAGTGACTGATGCAACTACAAATAATTGCAGCTTTTGCTTTTTGAAACTACACTCTTTCAAGTTGCAATTTCGTTATAAAACCGATTCATCTTTTGTCACGAGTGTTTGAGATTGACTCACACTTGTGTTGGTGTAGTGTAGTGAATAGCATCACTGCCTTCCACGCAGGAGAGTGGGGTTCGATTCCTACCCTGGATAACACGCCACACTACACCAGTAAGAGTCCTTGGGCAAGACTCCTAACACTCCATTCACCTACATCTGTAATGTGCAAATACTGAAAGTCTCTTTGGAAAAATGCATCATATAGAAGATGTGATAGAATGAAGTAGCAGGGCCACAGAAATCCCACAAGCAACCCGTCCATTCATGTCAGGGGTGACGTGTGGGTGGAACGGAACAGTGTGGCGCAACCTCTGGCTGCTCAAACAGTGCCTGAAATCCAAGAACAGCACATTTTTAGGACTTTAGATTTGATATCTGAGGGAACATCTCGAAATGAGATTAAACAGATGTATCTATCCAAGGTTTGATTCAGGGTTATATCAGCGTTGCTCAACTTTTCTTGAGGAAAACATAGCGAATTCCTGTTTTAGCAACACAGAGAATGAAAACCTTTCTGTTTCACTTCCTTGCGTATATTTACAGACTCAGATCAGTCAAATAAACAAGTAGGTGGTGGAAGTGCAAGGTCAGAAGATTAAGGAACTCATTTCTCTTATTTGCGTGCGTGTGCGTTTGTGTGTGAGATGCACGCACCTCATAGAGTGAGAAACACTGTGGCTCCACTGACCCACTTCTTAGTCCTTCCCACGCCACTATTAGCCTGGCCCAGATCCCTCAATAGAGCCGCAGTAGAGCCTCACAAGCACTCCTTCTTTCCTCCAGCTGCTGGACACACTCTTATTGCACACATGATGAAAACGGGAGATAGGCCTGAGTGATACTGAGCCAAGGAGTCACATGGGGATATTTTTGGTTTGTGTTGTAAAGAGGGAAAACATCTACCCAGATTACCCAGATTCTTTCCAAATGGAGCTCAGAACTGCTCACACCCAGTACAATTGGAGGGTGTGTTTAGAAAGATATTAAATGCAAGGAAATTGCCTATCAGAAAAGAAAGCATTCCAAATACAAAGAACATTTTATCGCAGTGTACTCCTATAGATTCATGGAGAGTGAAAATGAACACATCCTGAACACAAAGCACTTAAAAATGAATAACATCTGTATAATCTCTAAAATAACATTTGAAGAACAATACAGCCCTGGAAAAAAAAAAAGAGACTGCATCCTTTTTTTTTCTGGTTATTGCTTTTGTAATTTGTGGGAGTGTGTCTGTGTAAAATGGCACTTTTATTTTATACACTATTGATCACACTTGATCAAGAAACTGAATCAGGAGTGAATCTGCTAGAATGCTGCTCAACACACACTACTGCACTCACAACACTTATGGAGGCATTTCTTATTTTTCCACACAGCTGACACTGCAATAGTTCATAAAAGAATAGCAACATGTGGACACACAGACACACACACACACAGACACACACACACACACACACACACACGGCTGCAAACTGCACAAACAGTGAACAAAAAAAAGAGACTAAAGGTCTCTATTTTCTGTGGCGGTATAAATAAATCCTTTCTTTCAGTTTTTTTCCATATTA
>JBBJLR010000037.1:3596627-3609000 GCA_037577145.1 Brachypetersius gabonensis
CTTCACAAACACTCAGCATATGATTATTATATGATCATTATACCAACTATCATGCAGTATAGAACTAGCTTCATCACGAAAAACTATCAGCATGAAAAACACTTCAAAACCCAAATAAACTTATCTTTGATGATTCTGACCTGTCGATCTGTGTTATTTATTAGTGACGTTTTACCTTGTAGTATTTCTGATTCATTTAACATTTTAAAGCAAAACAAATCAATGGAATTTTTGCAACAATACAAAAAATGACCACCACAAAAATTTGTAATAATACTTTTTATGCCAATACTGCATTGCTGTTGTTATTATTATTATTGTTATTATTATTATTTTTGTTGTTGCTGCTGTTATTATATTTAAGCAGTGATGCAGAACATTATTTGCATTTTCAAAATATGTGATATCTGCAGGTCTATGATGAAGACATAGTCAATGTGGAAGCATTTTAGTAAGGTTACTTAAATAATGAATAAAAAATAATGATTTGCACAAGCTTTTCTATTACAGAGAAGAACCTTTCAACCAGTCAAAGGACCATTTAAGCACTCAAATGCTGTTGGCCTAGTAATTAGGGCGTTCACCCTGTGATCAAGGAAGTCCTGGGTTCAATTCCCAAGACTGCTAAGCACCTCTGAGGTACCCTGAACATAGTACCGTCCCCACACTCTGCTCCCCGGGCGCTGTGTCCCTGGCTGCCCGCTGCTTCACTTGGTGAATGGGTTAAATACAGTGGAAGAATTACAGAATGGTCACTTTAACATTTACTGTCAAATGGTATTCAGGGTTTTATATAACCTTCGCTAAAGGACCCTTTTAGGGTGTGCTGCCATGCGGGTGAAATGTATTAAATGTTTTACACTTTCATACTGATTTGCAAATATGAAACAGCCTGCTCTCTTTCTAGATACCAGTGAGAGGCTCCTGTGTAACATCACCTTGAACCCGGGGCCTGGCCTGTCTGCAGTGTAAACCTGTGGGTCAGAGGAAGTCGTTAACTGTCAGTTGTGTTTTGTATACGTTTACAGCCATGATGCTGGACTGCCAACATCAGTATCATTGAGCAGCATGATGGATTTCAGCCCATACACCCCACTCGTCTGCCAAAAACAGCAATTGCATCATACGGTGGAACTGTGACTTTCCTGTGTTATGGTACTAAACAAGGCTTGCTTTAGTCCTGCATGTCGCGTTCGCTTTTAATGATTATTTATGTCTGACTAACAGTTGTACCAGGCTCCTGCCAAGTGTATGGAGAACTGTGCCATGTTGGTGTATCTTACATGCTCTGCGAAAATGATAGCTTGTCTAACCCTGGTAGCTGACATTATCTTAATAATCCATCTGGGGAATAGGTTTTGCTATGCTAGTGCACTGATGTAATGGAGCCAACAAAATGAATTATTTGGCAAGATAAGCTCTTCCTGGAGCACCTCCACTTGTCTGTACAGTGTTGAACCCTTTTTTATGAAGTCACACAGTCTTATTTATGCGTGTACACTAAAGGTTTAGACACACCTACTCATAGAGCGTTTAACTTTTCTTCTTCACTCTTTTCCACCCACAGTTATTTACTCAAAAGCAGTCTCTGTAGCCCTTGAATGCATTAGGTTGTTCTCTCTCTGCAGGTGGCACACAGCGTCTCCCACGTACTGTAGGCGTATCTTTGGCTAAGGAGCTGATCTTTGCTGCTCGAGTGTTTGATGGTACAGAGGCGAAGAATCTAGGCCTGGTAAACCATGCTGTGGAGCAGAACAAGAGTGGCGATGCGGCTTATCTGAGGGCGCTGGAGCTGGCTCGCGAGTTTAACCCCCAGGTACCGTCCTGCAAGACGACAACATTGCCCCATTTAATATTTCCTGGCCAATGCCTGCAGCTTTTTTTTTGGTACAGCTAGTGGTCTAGTGGTTAGGGAGTTGTGGGTTTGAATCCCAGGGCTGCTAGTGGCACCACTGAGGTGCCCTTGAGCAAGATACCGTCCCCACACACTGCTCCCCGGGCTTCCCCAATTGGTGGCAGCACGCTGCTTCACCTGGTGAATGGGTTATGCAGTGTTCGATTCACACTGTGTGTTGTGCTGTGTTCACACGTGACTGTAAGGCCACTTTGCATCACTTGACTTTAAAGGGTTCATATCATTGGAATCTGAATTTCTAATAATAAAAGTGCAGTATAGATGCGTTATTAAAATTTCAAAAGCTGCCATTAAATCCCCAGTCTGTACAGTCTTTATATGCTTAAGCTGCAAATAGAGGTCTTCCTCAAGTTCAGATTCATAATTATTATCCCAGAGGGCAATTCATTTGCAGCAAAAACATGTACAATGGACATGAACGAAAACAATGCAGATACAAGTCCATTATCCATTAAGCAGCATAATAGCTGAAGGAGTAAAAGAGTATTTGTATCTGTTTGTCTACATTATAAGCATTTGGTGCCAGAAGGAAGGACAAGGAAAACAGTGTTTTATATTCAGTGTTTTTCATTATGTTTCTGATCAGAGCAGAGGTCATTTACATAGATCAGACTTAAAGGCACAGAAACACCACCAGTCTGTTTCATTCTAATGGAAAATAAATGGTCCTGGGAAAATAGCTTGAGTCTTTTTCGTACATAGAACCACACAACTGTGAAAACAGGACTTGGTTGGGATAATGAAATACAGAGGTATGTAGGATATGAGTCCTTTAACACCACATTGCCACTGTCAGTGAAGTATTAAGCCCTGGACGAATGAAAAACGAGTGTGATACGGAAGTGAAAACACTGCAGTAGCCACTGTTTCATCAATCCCAAATGGATGCACTCCATTATCGTTAGCTTATTGGGCTGTGAAGTGTGGCTCAGCGTCTTTGCCTGATAGACCAGCAATTTTGGCGAGTCTGTCTTGTTATTATCACAGTAATATATCTGTAGAGACACTAAACAAGAATATATTTCACTCTTGGCATTTTTAACAATGAGTAATGAAATGAGAACAAAATAAACATGAGGATTCAGAAATTGCAGCGGTCACTGCTGATTTTATTAATGTGACCTTCTGAAGGTACGTCCTTTTCCGCTGCATGAGAGTGCTGTGATGCGTTTGGAGGAAACCAGTAAGGCTGCATACCTCTAATGAAATTCTGTACTTGTTCTTTTAGGGACCTATTGCAATCAGGATGGCCAAGCTGGCAATCAACCAAGGCATCGAGGTGAGGTTACTTGTTCTGGTAGATGTCATGCTCATTTTTGTCTGGGTAAACTTTCAGAATGCCTACTTAGTCCATATTGGCTAGACAAGCAGGGTATTAAGTGTTAAGTTTTTAAAAGGACTTTTGTTCTTGTATTTAATTTGATGATTAATTTTGCCTCAAGTAAGCTGATCTAATGTTGAATTGCTAATCGTTCTCATTTTGGTTAAGGAGATCAGGAGCACTAGGCTTTAGTTCTTAGCGTGTCTACTGGATGTGTTAGCTAGAGTCGTCTGAATGTACTGTAAGCTTGCTACTGAAAGCTCCAGTACAGGAGAGTCACGTCTGGATGCCGTTCTGGATGCCAGCAAGAGTCTGCTATATGACATCACCTTGAACCCGGGGGCCAGGCTGTCAACACCCTAGAGCCTTCAGGTCAAAGGAAGTCATTAGTAAAGCTGCTTTCCTGACAAGTGTTGTCATTTTTATCAGTGATCAAATAGAGCCTGTTTTTAAGGCTCCGCTCGACTGCCAGGTCAGTTTTAGTACAGCAGACAGTATGAAATAACGACTGTGTTTACACTGTAGAGGTTTATTACGCTGTCTCTTAGTAAATTGTGGATTACTCTTGCGCTAGACATGGCAGCGTGATCCCAGTTCCTGATGGCGTTTACTGCTTATTGTCATTGTGTCAGATCTGTTCTCATTTTATTACAAGAGCATGTGAGCCAATGGGGACACGTCACAGCTCAGAAGCTCAAATATCATAACTATTTACAACTTTCCAGGTAAAACGTTGTTGTAAACGTTGTAAAACAGGTTGTAAAATTCCACAGTTGGAGACTCATTTAGAATTCTTGTTGTGAAATAAATGTATATATAGTCTGAATTGTGAGGTTTAGCTTTTTGGGGGGGGGCGGCTACAATTCTAAAGGTGTAATTTCTCTTGTGAAAGTTATATAAAACTTGTATAAATGTTTTAGTCTGAGTGATTTTGGACTATTTTTTAGGTCCAATTCATCAAAAGATGTTCAGGCAGTGTAAAGAGCAGCCAGTCTTTAAAAGTCAAGTTGAAAAAATAAAAACAGCAACAGTATGCTCTATAGAAAAGTCTCCCTATAATAAAGTCGTATTCCTGAGAAGTCGCCATTAAGCTTTGTTCCTAAGAACTGACAGGTGATAAAAGCACGTTTCTGTCAAACTTGCAGGTTTTCCACACCACATTTGTGTTTCTGAGTAGGACAGAAGACTTTTAATAGTGAATCAGATGAAAACTTATTCTGTTTAGTTTTGTATCTTTTACATTGATTCACATTTTTATCATGACTTGACATCAACACAAGTGTAAGCTTCAAACAGCGATTGACCTGTTTGTTGTTCAAGTGCTGAAATAGCTTACTTTTCCGTGATCACCTGGGCAAGAGACGTCTTTGTTCAACTGGTGTGAAAAGGGTTCTATTACGGGTCTGTAGCATGAACTCCGAAATGAGGTTATTTGTCTAGCATGGAGTGTGACTGGGGAGATATTTCTGGATCAGTGAAATGCCAAGGTAACCTATAAAAGTAGGTCTCTTGTCCTTCCCCATTGTCACCAGAAAGTCTCACAGGTGTATTATACAGCCTGCTTCAGCTCTGAGTGGAACGTGTTAATGACATTTGTTCAGCTACTCAGAACAG
The DNA here is from genome assembly GCA_037577145.1 of Brachypetersius gabonensis. NCBI lineage: Eukaryota > Metazoa > Chordata > Actinopteri > Characiformes > Alestidae > Brachypetersius > Brachypetersius gabonensis. The sequence continues at coordinate 3,601,478 of JBBJLR010000037.1, forward strand.
CTTGACATAAATAAGTAGGTTTGTTTTTCATTAAGGTACTCTGAAGGTATCTTAGTAATCTGACATTTAAGTTTCATCCAAATATTTTCCGTTACAGAAATTAAACAAGAGTTGTCACAACTGTAACTGCTGCTTCTGTTTCTCTTTTCAAAGCTGTCCAACGATACAAGCATGTTAGTGTACCAAAACTGCAATGTCTAAATTCTTCATGTTAAATCATATTGTGTTGTGTTACTGTTGTTTATATCTTGACTGTCTCTTTTGACAAACCCCAGGTGGATTTAACAACAGGATTAGCAATTGAAGAGGCATGCTATGCGCAGGTACTGCCCTTATTACATCATCAACGGTAAAAAATGTTGTAGTTCGTACATTCCAATCACTGACACATAAATAAATGTGTTGCATCACAGTTCTTGTTAAGAGGCATACAGACAGTAAATTGAAAGGTAGTGACTGAGCGGCCAGAGGATCAGGAGAGGCTATACAACGTAATGAGGGATATACAAAATAATAACTATCGGGGAGTACCAATCAGCCACAGCATTAATAACATTGAAAGGAAAAGTGAATAACATTGATTATCTCTTTAAAATGGCAAGGAGTGGGATATATTAGTGAACAGGGCAAGTGTATTGATCTGAGTGCCTATCTAACTCATACAGTAGAACATAACCAATAGAAATAAAAACTATACAACATAACAGTATAATATAAAAGAACATACACTATACAAATGTTATGTAAGTATAAATATATAAGTATGCATATCTTTGTGTATATATATATAAGTATACACACTGAAAGACTACATCTCCCAGCCTCACTAGAGGCTCAATTACCCAGAATGCAAACTTTCTTAAGGCAACAGGCTCATTCTGTAACACTTTAATCCATAATGGCATCGACATCAATAATTTCTTATCGATTCCCATCCCTACCGCTGCGTCTTTTCCCTCAGAAACTCTTTTTTTCTACCCCACATCTTTTTACAGCCAAAACAGGTGGGCGGAGCTACCAGGCCAGTTTCTCCTCCCGCCTACTTACCGCAGCTTGTGAAACTTAATGAAACCCAAATGGAATATGAGCGTTCGTTATCCATTTTTTACAACTGCTACCTACAGTAGCGTTAACAGCCAGTACATCATTTTATTTCAATACCGATAGCAAGACGTATTATTTTTCATTTCAATTCATAGTCTGTATATTCATAGTCTAATATACTGTATATTATATTATAATATATATAATATAATAATATACTGTAGTTTACTGTAACTTTTTATCATCTTTTGGAATTAGATTGCCACTTAATATTAATATAGCATTATTTTCAATACAGTCACCAGCCTACCAATAAAAGACTTCTGAAGAAGTTCATAAGGTAGATTGTGACTGGAACTAGACTTCTTAAGAGGGTAATTTTGCAAACCAAGTTCCGCTTAGTTTAACAATCTTCTCCAATTGTGCATTCTTCATTCTTTACAGATCAAAATTGTTCTTAATATTTAATTACCTATGATGTTGTCATAGCACCATATAAAAATAATTTTGGATATTTATCCGTAAGAGGATTGCTTTTCTAACTTTCAGTAGTGTTAAAAGATACGTTGCTCAGTGGTTACTGTGGTGTCTTCTAGGTGATTCCAACGAAGGACAGATTGGAGGGTCTGGCAGCGTTTAAGGAGAAGAGGCCTCCTCGCTACAAGGGCGAGTAACCCAGGCCCGTCCTGAGCAATGCTGACCTGCTGCCTTCCAAATTTCCTTTCACTGCTTCTGACGAATGTCATAAAGAAAGCGCTAGCCTGCACTGCGCCTGCCTGACCAGCTGGACCACCGCCGGGCCCCCCGTAGGCCTGCTCTCGGCCCTCTGTCGGAAAGACCAGTGGAGATTTCGCTCACAAGGACTTAGCCAGGGTTTAGAGGTGAGAGAGGGAGGCCTGTGACGGCACCCTCGCCTGTGGATCAACTCCATTCTGCATGGTGTGTCTGTTTTATCTTTTTCTTTTTTCTTTTTCCCCTCAAATCACAGGTTACTCTTTTGCCTTTCATTATGTCGTGGATCTGTCCTGTGTAAAATGTCTTCAAATGTTTTTCACTGTCTTTAGGCATTTCCAAATTCAAAGTAACACTACAAAGCATATACATAATGAAATATGAATATAAGAATACGTAATACAACAGTACATAGAATTTAACTGAATTGCTTCAGAGCCTACTTCATTTTTACAGAAACAGGTGTAACAGGCTTATGAGCTTATGTGTAGAAAATGGCCAACACAGTCATGAGTCCCTAGTAACTAATTGAACTGATCATGTTTTTGTAGAGAGACCTTGCCATTTATTAACTGATGCAATAAAAAAAACATTATTAAAAGTACATCTGGTACATTTTCACTTCTTTTTCGGGACATATTTGCATAAAAGCATGAGGTAATACATTTCACAGCCCAAAACTGACTCCCTCCTCCACCCTTTGCATTCTAACTAGCCGCAGACTGCTTTGAAGTCAACGTGGACCTTTTTTGGTGTTTTTTTTTCTGGTGTCCAGCTGTATGAGTCATTTTATGTTACACTCTCATTTGTCTTTCACAAAATGAGTAGAAGGTATCTGTCTAAAAGGAACCTGAGCTAAAGAGGCCTTGTTATCTAGGTGTTAAGGATTATGATCTGATAGAAGGGCTCTTTTTTTTCATCACTTTTGTAATTTGTACCGATTTGGTTACATGAGAAGCTTTTCTTTTTTTTTGGAAGACCTACTGTACCCATTGCATCATTATGAAGTAATCCGACTTGAGGTTAAAGCACAAAAAATTAAACCAGAATAGCGCTTTAGTCTTCAAACCGTGCCTTCATGCTGTAAACATTTCTCCCCACATGAAGCAAGAGAGCCACACCTAAGGCAGGCAGTATTCCATGTTTAAAAAGTGTGGCCAAATCTGCAACCCATTTTACCCAACCAGCCCGCCACAGGAAGTCACCGGGCAGTTAAAGATTAATGCCACATTCCACAGATTTCTGTCTTATTTGGTTTCGGGACTCTGTTAGCTTTTGAACAACTCAAGGATTATGTAGCAGTGGTTTACAAGAAGAAGAAAAAAAGCATCAGTATCTGGGGTAAAGGTTGGCAGTCGGGCCGCTGGTGAACGCAGCCTTATTGTTGACCGAGCAGTTCACAGAGGAAAGAGGAAAGAAAAAAAAAAAAAGGGAGAAAAGCCCAGTCTGTTGCAAGAGCTGCTGTGTCAGCCGCCAGGAACGTTGGCCTGGGGGGTCGTGGGGGATGGTCGGGCAAACTGCATTCTGGGAATGATTAACCTAGTGATGTAATGCTTATCTAATAAGCTTCAAAAACAGGAAAAGGGAATGACTGGACGATCATACCCATCCCTGGATCATGTTTGCCAGTTACTCATAGTACCCCTTCATCCATTTCTTCCCTTATCTGCTCTTACGGAAGGCTTGTAGACACACAAGTGCAGTGAGCAACGCCATATGCTGTTCACCAAGTCCTCAGGTTGAACTGTTTGTTCACAAACTGTGTGATGAACTCTTGAACTGTCTGCGCTGCTGAAATTCAGCATCCTGATGAAGTATGTCCAAAAGGGTTCTTCAGCTTGATGCAGTAGAAGATTGGTACCTCATTCAGTTCCACTGTACCACTTAACAACAACACTATAAGGTTTTTTAATTGGATTCATTGTTATTTTTTGCTGCTTGCTGGATAGTAGGTTCCCATGTATATGTACAGTTATCTTACAATATACAACATTCTTACTTTATAGCTCTATCAGATATTCATGTGTTTGTGACCCAGGGCTTTTTGACGGCTCGCATGACCTTATTAACATTCTTTTTCATGTAAAATTCTTGTTCTCATTGAAAATCTCAACACCTTCACTGGATTCTTCTATATTCTTGCCCCCTTATGTCAGTCTGTTCATACAAGACCGCAATGACCCTCAAAGCCACTGTGGAATGATATGAGGCTTTGTTTCAGGAATTTGATCTGCATCCCTTTTTTTAATAACATTTCCAGCCCACACACCCTGACAGTTCAGTTCAGTCCTTCCACTGTCGTTTCAGACGCAGCATGTCCTTGCTCGCCGGCTTCGAGCCGTAGCCAGCTGTTTCCCGGCAGACAGCCATTCTCTCTTGAAGTGGTCTGCTGCACCACACCTGAAGAAACCTCTGGAATGTGGCAAATAGTCACTCCAGCACCACTCATGAGGAATGATGACAAGCCCTCCTATCATTCGCAACTCCCAAAACAGGCTTTCAGCCATACCAGAGTGATTTACTTGCTGTAATGCTTGGCTGAGAGCTGTGAAGAGAGAAAATGCTGACTTTGTGTCTGGGGCTTGCGATCAGTTCTTTTGTTGTAGTTCCCTGAGCTTATCTGGCCAGGGTCAAACACACTGTACTGTAAGAGGACAGTCAGGGGCATAGCTACGATCTTGTAGGCCCCAGTGCAAAAAAATAAATACATTAGGATAAACAAAAGACAGTGTAATTTGTGCATTATCTTGCAATTGTTGTTATCAGCAATTGTGCCGTAATGTAGATGAATACTATTATCCTATTGCAGCTGTTCACGATTCATGTAAAACTGTGCATGTAGTCCCGGGTCCAGTAAAGAGCCCAGCAGCCATGGCTTATGGCACTAGGTGCAGTGTAGGTCACATTACTTTTTTTGTCCTGGTCTTGGGTCAGCTGGGCCTGGCTTAAACATTTGCCAAAATGAGTATTAGATTGTCTGTAACAAAGCAACCTCTGGGCAGTTTGGTGTGTCTTTGCAGTGTCTGTAGAACCTGGCCTCTTTGAATGCCCTAGTTCTGTAATATGTAGGGCTCAAATATGCTGACCCGCTTCTTATAAACATTCAGTATCTGGTTCACGTGTATGATGAAGGTTATGTGTATAACTTCCCATTGTGATGCGGGAAAGAAAAAACAACATCCTTGTCCTTCAGCGACACGTGCTGGCTGGACTCATGACCTATTACTTTCAATGCAAGTGCAATGCAGTGTGTATAGACACACACACACCGAATATGTGTGTTAAATAGTCACAAAGCACTTTGCTGTTGGTGCATTCACTCCCGTGTCCTCATTTCACTGGATACCCATAACCCTTTTTATTCTGAGACATCTGCACCTTGTTCAAGGCTTTGTGAAAGTGAGAGCTTGCTGCTGTTTTGTGCAAGTGTATAAGCTCTCACATCAAGCTTAAACAATAGGTTTGTGGATCCATGCGGCAGATCTCAAGAACAACCAGTAGCCCTTTCCTTTGTGCGTGTGCTGCTGATATTTTTTTCTAGAAGTAAACTGGAGGAGAATATTGCATCCAACCGGCTGCTGAACCGTCCCCATGAGTAATGTGAAGTTCTGAGAAAAAAGCTGTTTCACATCACAATGAATTTCCCTCTGCCCTTTCCTCAGCATTTCCTCAGAATTATTGACTAGAATTGCAAGGTTCTGTGTGCTCGTACACACACGTTCGCATGTTGCTGTGCCAAAAAAGAGCAACTTTTGACCACCGTGTTGCCTCACAGACAGCCACACACACACAACACAAACACACACACTTGCTACTCTGTTTAGTCTCTCCAGACTTTTTCATCTGCGTTGTGCAAGACACTCTTGGCCACTTTCTTTTTTCTTTTTTTTTTTGTTTGTTTATGCTGTTAAACAATGGTGTGAGAGTGTGAAGAGAAGCTTGCAGATGTGTGTGTGTGTATGTGTGTATGTGTGTGTGTATGTGTGTATGTGTGTGTGTGTGTGTGTATGTATGTATGTATGTATGTATGTATGTATGTGTATGTATGTGTGCGTGTGCGTTTGTGTATGTGTGCGTGTGTGTGTATGCCATGTGCCTACGTGCTGCAGAGAGCACCTCCTCCATCTCTCTGACCCAATAGCTCACATTCCTTCCTGGAATAGAGAGTCCTTTAATACCTGCCCCTCCTCCAGGGCTTCTTTCTCTGGGAGAGTTTATTTGTTCATGTGTTCTTCAGTGCAAATGAGTGTACATCCCATTACACTTTCATAAACTTATTCATCTTAAGGCTGTGCGGCTTCCTGGTTAAACATGACTGTCAATTACTTCCCTCACGTTTATCTCTCTCTCTTTTGTTTGTCTTCTTACTAGGTTACAAATACGTATAAGGAAACACATATGACCTACTTTTGCCTAATGAAACTAAATCCTGAAATACACGTGCTCAAGAATAAAAGCACTGCTTTGTTTTATATCATGCAATAAATGTGTACTCAATAGGGAATCAAGCTTATCTTGTATTTGTTATGACCTTAAAAACATTCGTGGAACCACCACCCCCCACCCGGCAAACAGGCGCAGACTTACTCACTTCTGTAACTAAATAAGTTATTTTATTATTGTTGTTGTTATTGTTGTTGTTATTATTAAGCTATTGAAGTCATTTTAAGTTATATTTTTATTATTAAGTTATTGGATATTATTATTATTTAGAATTCTAAAGATACTGTATGGTGACGTCTCGATTCAATACCTTTCCCAGCCAAAATCTGGAGGGAACAAAAATGTAACTCACTTTACTGTTACTGTTTCCTTTTTTAGATCTTTGGAGTGTTCAGCATCATTAAACGTCTCAATGGTGATCCATTCTGAGAAATTGGAGATGGCTCCTTTAAGCCTGCCACGCATGTTCACATAGGCCACAGAGGAGCGTTCTATTCATGTGTCAAAAAAGCGGTTTAGTAACTGCAGACAAATTCTTAACTTTGTTAGATCATGTTCTTTACAAAAGAATTGCTGTGCTCATCTGGAGAGCAGATGAAATAGCAGCAATAGCAATGATCCTGCATCTGACACAGTGTCCAGTGCAATATTCAAAAAGATCTTGCACTTTATACTCATATATAAAGTCAGCTAATGTGAGCTCCAAGCTAATGCACTAGCCAGCAGGAAGAGGGTCCTGTTTTGAAAATAGCTTTGCTTTACATTAAAGGAATACCCCGTTTTTCAAAAAGTTTCTTTGGAGTAATGTCTATTAGTCTTTTTGGTTCCCTACAGGACTTTGTGGCCGGCTCTTTTACAGTTACAAACTCTAGAGTATTCCTTTAAGCCTAAAAGTTCCAAAGAGACCATCCAAATCCCTGTTATGACTGACTGTTCTTGAAGACTTGTAATGCAGGCACATATACAGTAGTGTGTGGGTGGGGGTGATGGGGGTGTTTTATGAGTCTTCCAGACCTCCTTTGCCACTGACATCCCTTTTATGGTGGAGAAGACCCCCAGCTGCAGCTGACAGTGGAGTCTTGCGTCATGCACTTAGCCTTTAATGTCCTCCTCATCTGTTCCTGCGGGCTTAGATGCATTCCAGACTGACCGAGCACACAGTGACTAAAACCCGGGTGTTCCTCTATGAACACTGTGCTTGTTTTTTCACTGCTTGTGGTGAAACCGATTGTGTGTGTGTGTGTGTGTGTGTGTGTGTGTGTGTGTGTGTGTGTGTGTGTGTGTGTGTGTATGTGTGTGTGTGT
>JBBJLR010000037.1:3609100-3626481 GCA_037577145.1 Brachypetersius gabonensis
GTGTGTGTGTGTGTGTGTGTGTGTGTGTGTGTGTGTGTGTGTGTGTGTGTGTGTGTGTGTGTGTGTGTTTACGTGTACGTACGTATGTTGAAACTGCTTTACTCAAACAATTCTTTCTTTGCATTTGTCCCATTCATCAAGTGAAGTAGGGGGTTGCCCAGGAAGGGGCAATGAGGGGGGCCCAGGAAGCAGGGAGTGCTGAAGGTACCTAAGTGTTGTCAGTTGTAGTTCTGGGATTCAAACCCACAACCTTCTAATCTCAGAGCAAGTAACTTTCTTTTTTTCCCCTTGCTCCAAAGGATGGTCAGCCGGGCCGAAACATTCTCACAGCCGTTTAGACTTTTATCAGATTCATCAGATTAAACTGAAGTGTCCACTAGGGTGTACCTTTTCATGACTCTTAGGAATGATCTTTATATCATCACTGTTATGTCTAGACATAACTCTAAACGGACCAGCAGACAAAATCTCATTGCAGTCATTTACAAGTGAACTTTGATGTTATGACACAAGAGCTTTAGGAATCCAGACAATGCCAAATTGCTCGGAAACACTTTTCTGACAGCTGTAGTTATGATTATATATAATGCCTTGCAAAAGTATTCACCCCTCCTTGGTATTCTATCTATTTTGTTACCTTACAAGCCCCAACCACTACATTCAAAAGCCACTTAATTAGTTAAATAAGCTCCATCTGTTAGAAAAATTGTCAAATGATCTCAGTATCTATACACTTGTTATGATACCCCCAGAGTCAACACCACTAAGTAAGGGCCACCACTCAAGCAAGTGACAGCATGAAGAGCGAGGAACTCTCCACACAGGTCAGAGACAGAGTTGTGAGGAGTACAGATCTGGGTTGGGTTATAAAAAGAAAACATCACAAACTCTGAACATCCCAAGGAGCACCATTAAATCTATTATTAGAAAATGGAAAGATTATGGCTTCATAGCAAACCTGCCAAGAGAGGATCATCCACCAAAACTCAAAGACCAAAGGAGGTCATTAATCAGAGCTGCAACCAAGAGGCCAAAGATAACCCTGAAGGAGCTCTGCAGAGGTGGGAGTATCTCTCCACAGGACTGCTTTAAGTCCCACACTGCACAGAGCTGGCCTTCATGGAAGAGTGGCTCAGAAAATAAGGCAAACCATTTGAAATTTGCTAGAGGGTGTATTGGAGATTCCCCAAACACGTGGAAGAAGGTGCTGTGGTCAGATGAGACTAAAATAGAACTTTTTGTCCATCAAGGACAAAACTATGTCTGACACAAACCTAACTCCTCTCATCATGCTGAGAACACCATCCCCACAGTGAAGCATCGTAGGGGCAGCATAATGCAGTGGGGATGCTTTTCTTTGACAGGGACTGGGAAACTGGTCAGAACTGAAGGAAAGATGGATGCCACAAAATATAGAGATTTGAGACCAGGACAGAGGTTCACCTTCCAGTAGGATAACGACCCTAAACACACTGCTAAATACCCCAGTGGTTTAAAGAGAAAACAGTAAATGTCCTGGAATGGCCCAGTCAAAGTTCAGACCTTAATTCAGAATCTCTGGGATGTTTTAAAGATTGCTGTAACAAACAGCATCCATCCAACTTGAAGGAGCTGGAGCCTAACCCTAACCCCCCAGATCCCTCAAATTTCAGGTTATAAGGGAATAAGAATGCAAAGGGAAATGAATACTTTTACAAGGCACTGTATAATGAGGCAGATGCGACACAAAAAGTGTCACCTTTTAATGCAGCATATTTCTCAACACATGTTTGGCTGATTCGTGCTGATAGCTCTGGGACATGTGTGTGAAGTTGAAATATGTAACTACAGTCTGCCAAAGACCCAACTGTTATTCTGAAGGATTGTGTGAGAGAGGAAAGTGTGTGTGTGTCGCGCACTCTGCGGTCACATTCCTCGATATTCCCCCGCCCCTCCCTCACCTCCCTTACCTCACTCCCTCCCTCCCTCCTGCCCTCTCTCCCTCCCTTCATCTTTCCCTCCCTCCATCTCTCTCTCTCTGTCGGCGTGCAGCTGCTTCTACTTCACGTGTGCTCTATTCCTGGCCTCACCCAGCACCTATAAATAGGAGGCTTTCATCACAGTCCCTCAGAAACACGTGCCGTCATCTCCCCAGAGAGAGAGAGGGAGTGTTTTTGTGCGTGTGTGTGTGTGTGTGTGTGTGTGTGTGTGTGTGTGTGTGTGTGTGTGTGTGTGTACGTGTACGTGTACGTGTACGTGTATGTGTGTATATGTAAGACTAGTAGAAAGGGTTGGTGTTGCGAGTCAGCAAGTAGTCCCACTGTTGGGTAACTGGAGCCATGTGATTTTCAAGAAGGGCTTTTAACTGGAAGTGTTATTCTGTGTGCGTGTGTGTGTGTGTGTGTGTGTGTGTGTGTGTGCGCGCGCGCGATTCTTTAAGGGTCTCCTCTTCAGGAGCTTGTTTTTTGCTTAAGAGGCCTGGTTAATAGCACTATGTGTGTTTGCCAGCATTTATCTTAAGCGGAACAGCAAGTGATTGGACGAGCTTTGTTAGCATAAAGAAAGCCTTTCTCATTAAACACACTGCTTGAACTCCTGATTTTCTCCAGCAACAAATTCCACCCACAGAGAAACTGTGTTAAAACTACCAGTCACAAGTTAGGAAACAGTGTTTTCATGTTTTCAAAAATATAAAACCAGTTTGATTGCAAACAAATGATGATTCTGATTCTAATATATGGTCAGAAGGAAAATTGCTGCAAAGTTTAGCTCTGATCCTAATCTAACAGATCTGATTCAGGTAATAAAGGCCTTCATAGGCATCTGAATATTAGACCCAGTTATGATGGATCAAAAATCCTGAGCGTCGTGGAGCTCCAAGATCAGACCTGGGCGCCCCTGGTGTGAGCGAGTGAGGGATAGAGGTGGGAGGGATGATGTAAGGGAGTGAGTGAGGGGACTGTGAGTGAGTGTATGAGGGAGCGAGTGAGGGAGTAAAGCAGGGGTGGTCAGAGGAGAGTGTGAGTAGTCTCTATTGTTCAACTTATAGAAATAAGATTTTTATATGTGTGCGCATTGATGTATGCATCCTTTATGTTCCATGTTCAAACACGCTCGAAATATTTACTGTAGGCTTTTCAACTGTCTCTGTGTGTGTGTTTTGTAAGTGGAGGTCACAGTACAGTAATCTGATAGTGTGTCTCTAATAGTGTGTGTGTGTGCCCTGCAGCCTGTGTCAGCATTACCACACACTGACCTTAGCACAGCACTTTCTGCCCTATCCCAGGCTGCCCCACAGAATGTGAAAAACCTGCTGCCCCACACATTTGCATAGGTCCTTGTGATGAGGACGTGCTGATGTAGAATTATTTCTTTACCCCTTATATGAATATGAATGTAATGGACGCATCCATGCTCTGCTTTCTAATGCATTCTGCAACTTTACAGAACTTGCCATCCCATTTCAAATCATAAGAAAACTGAGCTCTTTTCCAAAACGCTCTAAATCCATTTGAAAAGTTTTCAGGAAAATGCCATTTATTTACCCAGACTTGAACATTTTGTAAATGTTTCATTTATCCTGTTAAAATAGTTGGATGGCAAAGTCTGAACATGTTCAACAATAATTGTCGAATCTAATAACAATGTTATTGGTTATAAATCTAAAGTTTATTATAATTTTCCAAAAACTATAAGTTCAAAAATATCTAAAGGTTATTTAACAAGCAAGCAAAACTGCTCTCTTCAGGGAGCTGCCATCTCGGACAGATTAGAGCGCTGGCTGATCTCTGATTGGTCACTTATCGCAGTTAGGGGTAAGAACTGCAGTTTACAATCTTTTAAAAAAGGAAATACTGCGATTGGTGAACAAACATGGTGAACTGCGGTTGGTGGAGCAGCGAGTAGGTTCAGTAAACAGCAGAATGGCGTGGCAAATGTTTTTTTAAAATTAGTGTTTATCGCATTTTGGAAAAGAGCTCTTCAAATTTTGATCATGTTATAAATTTCAAATTATATTTATTTTGTGTGAAAGGTCACACCATGAAGATAGATTGCATATGTAGGTTTTGTTTTTGTTGTGTAATCAAGACGATGTTTTGATTAACAACAATATATAGTGTAGTGCGGTGTCGAAACTTTAAAGTCAGTGTAGGAAGGGAGTCTAAGCCCCAAGCTGAATTTTTTTGGTTGAGTGGGATTTTTGCCAACGGTCTGTAAAGCTTACACCTGGCAACAGTTGCTATGAAAGAACACATTTGTGGGTGGACCCTGGGTATGATCTTAAAGCAGTTTCTATAGGAACATGATCTTGTTCTGTTTATCCATTAATAAGACCACAGTTTATTTCCAGTAAGGAAATGTAAAGGAATATTCCACCGAAATAGCACCCAGCATTGCATATGCAAAATTACAGACACACATTCAGGCATTAAAGCTTCTGCTGTTTTCAGCTATGCAACATGTTTTTCTTTTTTCTTTTTTTATTTTAGAGAGAGCAGTATGTCATACGGAGTCAGAGACTTTTCACAGCCCAGCACAGGTTTAGGCAAGAGTGTGATGAATTAGACATGCAGGTTCCATGTTGCTAATTGTTGCTGTTTAAAAGCTTTCTCTATCTCAGGGCTCTCCAGTCTTATCCACAAGGGAGTTGCAGGTTTCCATTCCGTTCAAACAAAAGCTCACCTGTTTCCACTCTGCTGGTTACTTGGTCTTTCAGCTCCTTCTCATTTGGAATGAAAACATGCATCCCTAGCAGCCCTTTGCAGATATTACTGGTGACCCCTACATTAATCATTACTTACATCAGCCACAAAGCTCTAGTATTGGGACATCTGACCATAACACTAACAGGGATTTAGTGTCATCTTTTTTTTTTAAATACATAGACTTAAATATAGAGTTTGTCCCCTTTGCAGCTATAACAGCTTCCACTCTTTCTGGAAGGCTTTCCACAAGACTTTGGAGTTTCTGTGGAAATTGTGTGTCCATTCATTCTGTAGAGACCAGGCACTGATGTTGGATGAGAAGTCCTGGCTCACAGTTGGTTCCAGTTCATCCCAGAGGTGTTGGATGGGGTTGAGGTCAGGCCTCTGAGCAAGTCAAGTTTGTTCACACCGAACTCATCCAGTCATGTCTTTATGGAGCATGCTTTGTGCACTAGTGCACAGTCATTCTGGAATAGAAAAGGGCCCAAATACAGATTACAGCAAAACACCTTTACTATTACCTTCATGTTCACAATAGTGATTAAACAAATATTACTTCTTCCCATTTTTACACCCAAATCCTCAATAAACTATGCTTTTTTGTTCTTCATAAAAAGTGTTTAAATGCTACTTTTTGTTGTGGCACATACAAAAACTAAACATCGTAATGTTCATTTTATTTTCTCATGGTCATCTTTGTGGAGAATAGTTTTAAATGCACAGGATTTTCACCCCTCATTGCTCACTAGCAGCTTCACAACAGAATCATAACAGAGAGACAACAGTGTCCTAGTTAATCTGATAGAAGTTACATGGGGGAAAAAACTGGCCCCTTCAGCAGGAGCTTGCTCTCTCTGGGTGGGTAGGATGGCCCTCCATCACACCGCGTGATGTTAGCCAGCATAGTCAATTTTCCCACTAGTGATCCTACAGGAAAAGGCTATGATAAAGTTCCAAGAAATGCTATTGAAATCGAATCTGGACTCTCTCATATTTCACACACAGCACATGACAGATATGGAGTGGAAGTGATACCTTCTTGCCTTTCAGTAGAACAGTTTGAATTTGCATGCAATTTAGCCAGATAAAAGGGCTTTCTGATTGTTGGGCTGTGTACTATCACTGTGGAAAACAAACTTGGTGAACTTGGTTAAAAATAGTGATGGCGCATGATGAGGCACCTTGATCAGTACATGCTACTTTACCTTCACATGTGTGAGGATCTGGGTAAAGATGCGTTGCTCGGCAACCGTGCGGAGGGGCGAGGAGTGGGAGTGTGCACTAACTAGGCGAAATGACGCAAAGCATTATTATTTGTCGCAGGCCACTTTCGAACGATAGATGCACTGCAAGCCCTCCATTTCATTCTCTCAGGCTTTCTCAAGAGTGAGCACTCGTACTTCTCCCACCACCCCCAAAAAAACCTACTAAAATATGACTTGGAATGACGTTAGTTCTTCTAGGTTACTCTGGTTACTTCTAGGTTTATCAGGTCCACTAGCAAGTTCAGTAGTCACCATAGCAACCTCAGAATGCGATATGAGCTTGCTGCTACAAACTACATCGCATATTCACGTGTTGCTAGGGGAAGACTTTGATGTGACAGTTTGAATCAAAAAACAAGACAATTAAGAAAGAGTTTATCTCTCTTTCCTGTAAGAGATGATTCATATTCTCTGGTAGTCATATAATACATAATGACTCGTGCTCGCTTATCTACTCTATCTGCTTGGCAGCACTGCTCACGTGTGCACATGGCTGGTTAAAAATGCCTACCAATACAAACCACAGCACCCCCAATAAACTCCCCACAGGGCATCTGTTGCACTTTAAGGTAAACAACGTATTACTCCTTGTTTGAAGTGATACAATAAAATAATTAAAGTCATCTATTACACCAGTAAACCTTCCAAGATCAACACCTCACTGGACCTTGGCTGTTATTGTTGTCAACGACATGAACTAGAGCAAATATTTTTTTTTACCTCAAACTTTTCAATAGAAACTCTTCCTCATTTGTTCTGGGTCATGATCCTACAGTAAAACAATCACAAAAATGGGTTGGGGCACATTTATTTTAGTTGGAAGAGCATCATAAACAATGTAATAACTTCCTGCCAGTTTAGTCTCTAGTGAACAACAAGGTCAACTGCGTTCCTGTGCCAGTGGCCAAACATGGTACGGCTGGAGTATTTCTAACAATTCTAACCATTATATTAGTCATTTTAAGTTTATGTTCTTGTGTTTTCTGATCATTGTATGTTCTCCTTCCATCATATGTATAATCCTTGCCTTTTTTTGAGCTCATTCATTCACTTACCTTCTCTTCAAGCCCGCCAAAGCAACAAAACCCCCCAAAAAACAGGCCTTTTAATGGTGCCGTCCTCTGCAGAGTTTAGACTGACACGATCACACCATCCGCTGCTCCGATCTGCTGCTTCTTTTTTCCTAAGTAAACGTGCAAATTAAAGCCCAATTACACTTCGCAGCACGGGATATTTGAGAAGGCGCGTTTTCCTTCAGAGATAATGGATTCAGCTGCAGTAGTTCACTCTTAATAGATTTATATTTAGTGAAGAAAACTGTAGGCCTGCTGTAGAGTCGGGATCTAACCTGAGCCTGTGAATTGATCGCTCATCCATTCATGAGAGATGAGAGACAAAACTCATTCAGAAACCTGAGTCATAGCCTCTTGAATCATGACTTAACTGTTGTTCCAGCAGCCCTTAACACTTTAGGCAGAAATTGTCCTCTCAGCGGTGAATGTTTTCTTATTCCCTCCATGCCCAGAGCTCTTAAGGTGTTTATGATTCCCACATTCTTACTCAACTCTGTAAATGTATTCATAGCTTGTACACTGGCTGCCCTTCTCCCGCAAGTAGTGGATTTCCATTACCTTCTGCTTGGATCTTGCTGCGTGCTGCCGTTCTGTGACCCAGAGGGTCTCACCTTAATAGAAGAAATCAATCAGAAATCAGTGTTTTGTCTCTTTTTTATATTTTCCAGTCGAGCTGAGAGGCACAGGTGCCCCTGAAAAAAAATCTGTTTATCTTTGTTTTTTTTCTCTCTTGCTTTTTATATAAGGATAATAGCCGGTTATTTTATAGGCTCTTATATTGCTTCTTGTATTCTTTTTTTCCTGTGGTCAGCTTATGACATCTGTGTGGTGACACAGTCATACTTTTGACTATAAGATTTATAGACATATCTCTATCTCTCTTTATCAATCACACCTTTAAGACAGATATTTTACCTCATTCAGCATCCCACACCTTACAACTTCAGTGCGAATGGGGCTAAACAGTTACGATCTATGTAAATGCACGGATGTTTAAATACATAATGAATGGACAAATGTTTTTTGCAGTCTAGTTTCCTTGTCCAGACTGAGGGTGAACGGTACATTTTGAGCCACCACTTCAAGACTCAAGATTCAAGATTTTTATTTGCCATTTGTGCATGAGACCATGAGACTACTAGTAGTTTACAATATATAAAATATAAAACAATATATAAGATATAAAGATATAAGTATCACTGTACAAGAGGATTATCTACAAAGTTTTTTTTTAAGTACAAGTACTCTCACATTTTACCATCGCACATTTTGAATATATCACATTTTACTATTGCACATTTGGAATATATCACATTTTACCATTGCACATTTTGAATATATCACATTTTACCATTGCACATTTAGAATATATCACATTTTACCATCGCACATTTTGAATATATCACATTTTACCATTGCACATTTTGAATATATCACATTTTACTATTGCACATTTAGAATATATCACATTTTACCATCGCACATTTTGAATATATCATATTTTACTATTGCACATTTTGAATATATCTCATTTTACATTTCACATTTTGAATAAATCACATTTTACTATTGCATATTTTGAATATATCACATTTTACTATTTCACATTTTGAATATATCACATTTTACTATTGTACATTTAGAATATTTCACATTTTTACTATTGCACATTTTGAGTATTGCACCTGATATTGTACCTGAAGTTTCACAAATCTAACTGCTTCAGTTTAGCACTGACTGGTGAAGTGGATTACATGATCTCTTTATGATGGCACCTGTCATGAGGAGGGATCTAATAGGCAGCAAGTGAACAGTGAGTTCTTGAAGCTGATTTGTTGGATGCAGAAAAAAATGGGCAAATAAGGATCTGAGCCACTTGCCACAAATGTGATGGTTAGATGACTGGATCAGAGCATCTCCAAATCAGATGTTGTGCCCAGTATGCAGTGGTCAGTGTCTTCAAAATGTCTGGTAATTTGATACACTTTGACACGTACCACCTACCTAACCATTGTTGTAGACCAAGTACACCCTTCATGATGATACTCGGTAATAGCAGTGCCATCTTTCAGAAGGATTATGTGCCCTGTAGCAGAAATTGATAAGGAAAGATTTGAGGAAGATGAGAGTTCAAGGTGTTCTCAATCTGTCCAGGTGTCTGTATGATGTGCTGCACAATTTAGAGCAATCCATGGAAGCTCCACCTCACAACTAACAGAACTTAAATGATCTGCTGCAAATGTCTTTGTCCAGGTACCACAGCAAACCTTCAGAGGTCTTGTGTGCCTCAACAGGTCAGAGCCGTTTTGGTGGCACAAAGGGAGCCTACATAACATTAGACAGGATTAATATTATATCTGAATGGTGTAAACTACATGCAACTCTCTGAAGTTTATTGCCAAAAAAACACCTGTAATAAATGCATTAAAATTACAGCAAAATGTTTTTTGACACAAAAAAGGATATATATAACCTGCATTACTGAAACCGCAGTCTGACTGCATTTGTCTGCTACACACGTCACAAAACCTTTATTATACTGCAGTATAATTGCAGTTAATTTTATTATAACTGCAGCTCTTTTTTCTCAGGGCTTTTATTACAGAAAGTGTGAGGGAAATTTGGTTTTCCATGATTATGGGGCCCTTTAAATAGCTCAGGAAAACAGCCGTAGCCTAGTTTTCACGGCGACACGAGGCATTTATCTCTGTTCTCTTCTAGGAACCACATCAGCTCTCAAACCCGCTGCTGTTTAAAACACTCATGTTTCGCCTGCTTGTTTTATTTAGCCCCTCATCCCTGGGCCTGCTGACGTGCCCCGCAGTAAACACTGAATCACCCGTAAAACACAAGAGGGATGACTTTCTTGCTTTTCTTCTTGATGCGCTATGAAAGAGAACCTGGCCAACAACCAACAAAGCACGTGGATTCTCGTCGCTTCGCATACCCTTACTTGTCACATCACACTGTGGTACACTATATGGGCAAAAATATTGGAACACATCTCTTAATTCAGGGTTTGGGCTAGACCCCTGACTTCCAATGAGATGAAATCTTAATGCCTCAGTAGACCAAGACATTTTGGACAACAGCATGCTTCCAACTTTGTGTACACAGTTTGAGGAAGAACCTTTTCTATTCCAGCATGACTGTCCCAGTGCACAAAGCAAGGTCCATATAGACAGGGTTGGATGAGTTCAGTGTGGAAGAACTTGACTGGCCCACACAGAGCCCCAAACCCCATCCAACACCTTTGCGACGAACTGCAATGGATATTGCGAGCCAGGACATCCCATCCAACCTCAGTGCCTGAATGAATGGGCACAAATTCCCTCAGAAGACTAGAAGCTGACCAACTCCATATTAAAGTCTATGTATTTGAATGCAGTGTCATTAAAGTCCCTGTTTGTATAATAGGCATTACAATGCTTTTGTCCATATAGTGTTTTCCTCTCTGTACATCTTTCCTTTCTGTTGTGTGTTTGACTGTAAATCTGCACTAAAGCAGAAACTGTGATTCACTGACTCATTCACTTGGATGTTCAACTCATTGAAAGATTCAGAAAGAACTGGTTCAGTGAACTGAACAGAACTGGGTCTGCTGACTGATGGGTGATCCACTGGCGAAGGGCCGGGAGTTAATCCTGGCAGCGTGAGGCCACCATGGAGCTGCCCCCTCACGTGGCCTGCCAGTCACGGCTGTTCACGGTGCTCGCGTGTGGGAACAACAGGTTCAGCACACACTCACTCACACATCAGTATGTATTCCTGCCTTTGTGGGTGCACTTGCTTTGCTTTCTGTAGGGCTGAAGTAAAATGTTGCTTGGCTCAACTCTGTTTTGGAAACCAAAACAATTTTTTATTATTTTGCTTTAAAAAAAACATTCAAATAAGTAAAATAAAACATAATACTAGTGGGGACCAGTTAAGTCTCCCCACAGGATTAAAAAAGTTTTTCATTATCTAGAGGAGATTTGATTGCCAAAAAGAACTAAATACATACACACACACACACACACACACACACACACACTTTGCATTGTGTGTGGTTTGTGCAGCTGTTCCACGTTGGGACCTTATTCAAACGTGGTTCACCCTTTCAGTGAGCTGCCAGTTATACAGTAGGCTGCTGTAATATAATGCTGTGTGGGAAAGGCTCTACTGGCTTTGTGCCTCGTTCATATGGAAAAAATAGACAGAAGGAAAGTTAACAGGACTGATTGCTGTTTAATTGCTGGTGGATGTCAAACCGTATTAATGTTTCTTTCATTACACGTGGGTTTTTCGATTATCCTCTACCTGATTAATGATCTAAAAGCTATGCTGTGATTGCAGTGTTGTTGTGTTGACACACTGTCAGTGAGTTTCATATCCCCATCCATTGTTAAACAACACTGGACACTGATAGCGCTTGTGAAGAACAATGAGGAGGCCTGAACCTCAAGAGTGTGATGTGCATTAATTCCGTGTTCTATGAGCGGCGAGGAGCAGAACGTGTAAGAGACATGCAACACTGCCTTGATTACCCAGATTACGGGGCTCGTTATGACTGGCGGCCACAAAAACACAACACAGTCGGGCCCATGCTGTGCCACCAGTTCACCCCAGCTCTGGCCCAGCCACTTCCTGTCCCCATTGGATTTATGTCAGTAGCCTTCAAATGAGTTGATGCCGTTTGATTGTTTTTTTGTGTGTTTTTTTTATTGTTATCGACAGTCTACTGGACCTAGAGCCTACAATTCATTTTTCATAGAGCTGGACTTTGATGATAAATAATAATACATCAGTACAATACACAAGCCCCCACCCGTATAAGGTTAGCTGATATGGCAAACATGTAATATAATATAATGCTTTAAGTTAATCAAAATAATGAGGCTATATTTTTAAACAGGAAAAACTTTTTCTCCTCGAAAGATTCAACAGTAAAGTAATTCAACTATTTGTTTCTATGCATACAGTTATTATATGTTAGTTGTTGCTGTTAATAGTCTCTAATAATTGGTCTTTTTTTGCACATGCAGATGTACTGAGGGAATCCACAGTTTACTGAAAAAAGTTTATCCATCTTTCCATAATGATAAGAAATCGCCCACTGCTTCACTCAGTCACATACACAGCACCAATCCACTGTCATTTAATAGAGCCAAACAATGTGACTCGGTTTAACTAGGACACTGATTTATAAAATCTCAATCCATAAACATTTCCCTGGGTTTGCCATTGAGACTGGTTTAGTATTTCCAAGCATTTTCTTTTGGGAAACCTGCTCAGACTGAGTCTCTATTCAGGCCGAGTGTCCAGACTTTGGGTCAAGTGGCTGCATTCCACTGATATGCTGCTAGACGAAGTCTTTAGTCCACTGTTTGTTCTCCTCACTGGGTTTTGCTGCATTTATACAGTAGTTCGGTTCATAGAAAAAGCTCCAGATGACCTTTGACCTTGTATTCTTTTTCTGAATTGTTTATTCCCAGCCTGTTGATGAAAGTAAGCTATTTTTAGAGTTTCGCCACTAAATGGATATCGTCTCATCTTTCTGCATTCACAGCTGCAGCTCTACGTGCTTTGCGACTTGTTAGTCATGTTCGGCTGGCACAGATGAAACGTGTGGGGGGGGGGTAGGTTGTGGGGGGGTCGTGAGTTGTGTGATTTCAATGTGGTTTAACTTCGCCGTCTCTTGTTACAGAGCTGGAGAATATTCTTGGCATTCCATGTCTGCTTACTCTGGAAGGCTTGAGTGCCTCAAGACATGGCTTCGTTTGCTCAGTGAATGGAGGAGTCTAAACAGGAGCCTGAAGGGTAAATAGACGATTGTCAGGCCAAGAGCTTTGTTGGTATAGCACAAATACCATTGTAAGACTGTACAAAAAATTCCCTCCTAAAAACGGAGATGACAACAACATTTTATGATTATTCCACACTCGCCCAGACAGGCAAAGTCAGATTCTAAGCATTCAGTCAATGCCATGTTTGTGTTCTTAAGTAGAAGGTTTTAATCTGAGGAATGTCATTAAATATGTATTTATGCAATTATTTGTAGCAGAGCCAAAAAATAGCAGTAACTCTCAACGTCTTGAGGAGTATTCTAGGAAAATGGCTTCCTTCCTAATCATGTTCAAGACGGTTTTAATAAATTGCAATGAGGGCGGGAACTTTCCCCAACAACTTTCCCCTTTTCAGCAATCATATCTAAGTACTATCAGTAAATGATGGTTGCCTTGCTCAATTTAGGGAAATGCAGCCAAAAACAGCATTTTATTCTGTCTGGTATTTGCAATAAATGGAAAAGGGAAGGGATTCGGAGAAGGAGAGGTGGAGTTACAGAGGTAGTTTCCAGCTCATGAAAACTGGACTTACTCCCAGAATCTCAAACCCTTGGCTTGCACAACTTAAGTCACATGGCTGCCAGTTTATTTCTCGACTTCATAATGTTGAATCAAGTTGTGGGATTTACAACGACCCATTTTAGAACGAAGACTTTTAACGCTGTAAGCATCTGTTTTAAATAACATCCATGATGATGAACGGGGATTTCTCTCCAGTTTTTCAGAAATGACGAGATTCTTCTTCTCAAGCATGTTCTCTATTTGCAAAAAGCAATCTTTCTATTGATAAAATGTTCTAAGCTGAAGGGTCTTAGCACAAATTTCAATACACTAGTGAACTGTTTCATCCCATTGGCTGTCACTTAATAACATCGATGAGAATGAATGGGGGATTTATCTCCAGTATCTCAGAAATTGCTAGACTCTTCTTCTTCGTCATGTTCTCTATTTGCAACCTTTATACTCCTGTTTAAACTGTTCAGTGGTGAAGAGTCTTAGTGTGGAGAATCTGAAGGGTGAATGGGGCTAAATGTCAGAGCCTTTGGCCAAATGTTGTAGATAGTGTTGCAGGGCTTTGCTGGGATCCCACCAGTTTCCACTTCAGTTGTTTAGGATTAAACCTGTGCTAGCAGGCCTTCCAGGCCTATCTAGCTGATTCAGCGAAAGGTCACACTCATAAAAGTGACTTCATTGTCTGAATGCAGAAGCTTGAAGATTTCAGAGAACCTTGCCAGCTTTGTCCACAAACCACTGCTTTGTATTTTCAGCCACAGTATATTTTTCTTTCTGCGATTCTTCGTTACTCGAGCTTAGTAATGCCTACATTTCTCGTCTTGTAATGCCAAAACAATATCATAATATACAAAGTAGGTACATTACTTTTTTCCTTTTCTTTTTTCTTTGTTGTTAAAGTTTTTGTTGCTAAAGTATTAAAAAAAATACAAATCTTAACAGCAAACAATCTTAAGATAAACTGTATTGATTGATGAGATAGGGGTAACTTTCTGGCCAAACTAAACATTCTTATGGCCCAGCTTTGGGCAGTTTTGTTAAAAAGATAAGAATTCTTTCAATAGCAGATCTATTGAAGTTATTTCTTCCTCTCGTCTCCACAAAGTGCCCATTACTGGCTTGGCTTGTTTTTCTCTGAATGGCCCTTTACCCCTACTGGCATGCTATCGGTCTTTTGAAATACTCCAGTACAGGAACATTTCATAACCAAACCCACTAGTGAGGTACAGCCTATGGGGAGATGATTTAGTAATACTTGCTGTAGGCCGCTTCCCTTCATATTTCAGCGCAGTCTTTGTGGTTTAATTTGTTTAGATAACTTTAGGGTGTTGCATAAGTTTTACAGCAATGTAACAAAATGTTACGGGACAGAACGAACAGAGAGCAATCACTCTACATAGCAAATGGGTGAATCATCCATGAGGGTCTGGCTATGCCAACAATCATTTCCTGTCTAATAAAGCTACAGAGTGCAACACCATAGCCTGTTAAAGCTAAGTACACATAGTTCAGGCTTGTAATGTGGAGAAATATATGAGACAATCTCAGGGCTGGACTGGGACAAAAAATCGGCCCAGGCATTTTGAGCCAAGACTGGCCAACCAAGCTGGGGTTCTCGTGGTCGTTCTGTGATTCCGCACCGGCCCAAATTTACCAGCCCTGACCAGTCTCTATTAAAAGACTGAGACTTGTCTGTGTCTCTTGTTGGACTTTTGAGAATTCTGGTCATAGAACTGTCATGAAACTCATTAGAAACCACCTTAAAAGGAATTATAAGGAAGATATATTATTGACTGTTCCCTGGGTAGAAACCCAGAATCATGTTCTGACAGACTGAACAGAAAACCGGCAGCAGAACATTTTGATGCGGCTCGGGTGCCCCCTTGTGGTATTAATAGGTGGTTGTTA
Organism: Brachypetersius gabonensis; assembly: GCA_037577145.1. Lineage (NCBI taxonomy): Eukaryota > Metazoa > Chordata > Actinopteri > Characiformes > Alestidae > Brachypetersius > Brachypetersius gabonensis. The sequence continues at coordinate 3,624,370 of JBBJLR010000037.1, forward strand.
TTTGGCTGCCTGGGCAGACACGCACTCTTTCCTTTTCCTAAGTTTTGTTATGAATGAAAGCTGCGACCCATGATACAGGAAGTCATTATTATTGTTTATTGTTCCATTATCGTGTGTTGACTGTCACTGTTAGTCAGTATTACTGTAAAAAGTACAGGTGTCTATAAAGGCCTGTTAAAAAATTGTGTTGTCTTCTTTGTCAAGGACCTATCCTTTTTGGCATATTTTAGTTTTAGTCTTTGGTTGAACTCAATATTACACACACACACTACCGGTCAAAGGATTTTCCACACCACAGATTTGCACCAGTTATCTATTTATTTCTGTACAGATTTTCATACTTGTGAAGTGCATGCCTGACATCCAGTTAACTGGTTGTGTGGTGAAGCAGAGACAACTTTAAATGCACTAGTGAACTGTTTCATCCCATTGGCTGCTACTTAAGAACATCTATGACCATGAATGGGGAATTTCTCTCCAGTTTCTCAGAAATGACGAGATTCTTCCTCTCAAGCACGTTCTCTAATGGCAAACAGCAATCTTTCTATTGTTAAACTGTTCAGTGGAGAAGAGTCTTAGTGTGGGGAATCTGAAGGGTGAATGGTGCTAAATGTCAGAGCCTTTGGCCAAATGTTGTAGATAGCGTCGCATTGCAGGGCCTTGCTGGTTTCTACTTCACTCCGTTGTTTAGGATCAAACCTGTGCTAGCAGGCCTTCCAGGCCTAGTTAGCTGAATCGGTGAAAGGTCAGTGTGTGATGCTCACTCTCATAAAAGTGACTTCATTGTCTGAATGCAGAAGCTTGAAGATTTCAGAGCACCTTGCCAGCTTTGTCCACAAACCACTGCTTTGTATCTTCAGCCGCCGTGTATTTTTCTTTCTGTGATTAGTCATTGCTCTGGCACAGTAATGCCTGCATTTTATGTTTGTCTTTGAATGCCAAAAAGTAGTAGGTAGGAATTTTTATTTTCCACATGATCTGCATTATAACTGTATTAGATTTATATACCATGGTGGAAAAATATATTTTCTCCTTAATATGGGTACTCAAATGGTTAACACATGGTAAATATATTTATGTGCAAACATTTTGAATAGATTTGTAGACTGGTGATGTATAAAGTACAATGAATATTATGTCTGCTGAATTTTGCAATGAATTGAAACTGTTACTCATGGGAAATAGGGTAGACATCATTTATTGTAAGCTATTAACTAAAATTAGTCTCATGGCTTTCCCTGAAATCCTTTTCAAATGTTGGGTCTGTCTGAAGTTTCCTTTCAGATGTCCTCTCAAGGTCACTCACTGTGTGAAACTATAGTTATTCCCACAAGTATGAGGAAAGTCTGAATCATACCCCACAGATGCTCAATCAAATTGAGATCTGGAGAATTTGGAGGTCACAGCAACACCCTGAACTCTTTGTCATGTACCTCAAACCATTACTCTACAATTTTTACAGTGTGACAGGGTGCATCATCCTGCTGAAACAGGTCACAAGGGGGAAATTGGTCTTCAACAATGTTTTGGTAGGTGGTACGCACCAAAGTAGCATGCCAGGATCCACCTTTTCCCTGCAGTGCATTGCCCAGAGCATCAGTTGCTGTCTTCCCACAGTGCATCCTGCTGAAACCGCTTCCTCAGGAAGTAAAAATGGCTCAGATCCTTACACTTGCCCATTTTTCCTTCTTCACATCAACTAAAAGACCAGTTTTTTTTTTTACACACTGCCTGATACATCCCACCACCTCGACAGGTGCTGCTGTAATCACTTTACCTCTCAGTGTTTTAAATAAAGTGGCTGATCTTTATATTTTCACTTACAGTCGTGGCCAGAAGTTTTGAGAATTACATAAATATGGGAAATAGGAAAAGTTGCTGCTGAAGTTTTTATAATAGCAGTTTGCATAAACTCCAGAATGTTATGAAGAGTAATCAGATGAATTGCATAGTCCTTCTTTGCCATGAAAATTAACTTAATCCCCCAAAAAACTTTCCACTGCATTTCATTGCTGTCATTAAAGGACCTGCTGACATCATTTCAGTAATCGTCTGGTTAACTCAGGTGAGAATGTTGACGAGCACAAGGCTGGAGATCATTATGTCAGGCTG
>JBBJLR010000037.1:3626581-3642408 GCA_037577145.1 Brachypetersius gabonensis
AAAAGCAGTTTAGCACCAAACTTTGTGAAAACTAATATTTGTGTCATTCTCAAAACTTTTGGCCACGACTGTATATCTTATATCTTCCTACTACAACTGAATTATCTTCTCTTTGTAATTTGTTGAGATCAAGACTGGACGAGTTAAGGTGGTAGTAGGAGGCACAAAAGTAAGAAGTGGACCAGTTAAACACAGATAGCTTTGATAAGTACATAGTTACATGTTCAAGGCACATTTTCTGCATTATAGTGATGTACGTCCCTCTGGATAAGCGCATCTGCTAAATGCCGTAAATGCAACGTAAACATAGTCTTCGAAAATGAACTTAATAGCCAATTTGGCTGGAAATCAAATGAACAAAAAGGTTGTAGAATATTGCTGTTTAAAAACATAATTTAACTGTTAATTTTGGGACTAATTACTATATCAATTGCAAAATGTGAGAAAGTTTCATCTTTTTTCATCGTCTGTGTAGCTAATAATTGTGAGGTGCTGGTGCCAGTGTTTGATGACATGGAACGTACTTGCAGATGAGACAGTAGCAGGAGCACCAGTTAAAAGGTGTTACTGCTAAAAGAGTGCAGCTGAAGATGATGGAATGTAATCAAAGTGTGAGACAAGAGCCCTCTGATGCTAGCACACTGGCTTTAATGGCACAGCTGCACAAGCATTTCTAGATTTGATTAGAAGTCACATCAGATCTTTGCAAGTACATGTAGGCCACACTTGTGCAGAGAATGGGCCTTTGGCATCTCCCCTCCGCAGTAAAGTGCTGTCGTCTGTCAGTGTGAGCCGTAGCTCACCGCAGGCCAACCACATAGGGCCCAGGGAAGACTCTATAGACTTCCAATGGATATCCGGTGGTTTAAACTGGCAGCTGCTCTACTGCATAATAAATTAAACATTGAACCACACACTTTAGTCCCTCACCCCTGTTGTTAGATAACATAGTGGTTAAAGCACTACATTAATCCCATTAAAGAGGAGCTCATTTTAAGTCACAGCTAGCATCAGGTATGTGTGTGTGCGTGTGCGTATGAGGTCTGCAAGTTTATTATTAGTTTATAAATAGTGTAGTACTACACTATTAATCCTGTTTTGTTCGTTTTATTTTAAATGATAATTAATTGTATGCTTACTTCTACAGCTTTTTCCTGTTCCATTTTTGCACATTTGAGCATGTATCAGGATTTCTAAGATTCTTGCCATTTAAATCAGTGCCAAACATTTAGGTAAAGCTACTTAACTTGAAATCAAGGGCATGTGTTTAATGATGAGGTAAATGAGACACTGGACATTATTGCATCCGGAGCCAACAGTGAACACATGCAGTGCAATGGGAATATGGATTAACCTGAAACCACCTGAATGATCAGGGTGTTTGGATGGGCCCAAACTCCAGATGCTTATTATTGCTATAGGTTTTATACTAGTTGGAAAAATAGGGCTGTTTTTTAAGCCTTATTTAAGTGTGGCCACAGTTTTTCTCTTAAATGGAGATTTAAGAAAGTGTCATTTTAAAGGTTCAACCATGAAAGAATATGTATTTGTACAAAGCGCTTATACAGGTTAGGAAACTCTAAATGTCATTAATCTATTCAAGCCAAAGTGCGGGTCCACACTTCAAACTCTTACAGCATAACTTACTTATTTTCTTATGATTAAAAAAAATACAGTGGTTCATTATTTCCTTAACAATATTGTTGTTTAAACTGAATAACTCACAGGCAGAGGGTTTGAGGGGTTACATGGCTTACAGGTTGGACATCAATAAGCATGAAATTGGAGGAAATTTGGGCCCAAACTGAGGTCAACGAATGATATGTCTGCAGTTTATGGAGTGAATTCATTCCAGATTACACTCTGCAGTGTTTGCAATTGAATTGCAGTCAACCTGAAGGTGACGGTTGAAGCACCTGTGTCAGCTCCACCGTTCCGCTCCCATCGAACTGAAATCCCCCAGGCCCTCTCAGACACGGAGCAGATGATATCCACCCGACCCTCCTCGACCCCCCCGCCCTCCCCTCCCCTCCCCCAACCACCGCAGAAGCCCAGCATCAACAGAAATAGGTTCTGGTTTACTGGTCAGATCCTGTCGTCTGGCTTCTTCTGGGCTTCCGAAGGGCGCTATCAGGTGGCTGCAGGCAGCCTGGCCTTAGCCAGTGTGCGTGAGGGCCCTGCTGCAGGCCTGTGCTGTGGCTTCAGCCCCAGGCAAACGCTCGCCTCACTGTGGGTGACCTGCTTCCGGCAGATGTCCCAGATGCTGCTAGGGCCGAGGGGATCCCACCACAGAAAGAGGGAGGAGGTTTGTGTATGTGCGTGTGTATGAGAGTGTGTGTGTGATTGTGGAGGGGGTGGCGGGGTGGGGTTGCGTAAAGAGAGATGCTTTTCTCCTGCGCTGATGTGCGGGGCCGACACGCTTCCGTTTAGTCTCGTGGGAGACTTCCAGTAAGAGCAGATGTGCGACAGAGAGACCTTTTTTTTCTTCTTTTCTCTGTTCTTTCTCGCACGCTTCTCTAACGGATTTGTTTGTTTTCTCAACAAACATTTTAAATGCCTCATCCCACCTTTACTCCATGCTGGAGGTGAGGCCCCCAGGGGAGCCGGTGGGTAAAGTGTTTTCAAATTCTGAATTGAAAATAAGAGTGAACAGAGTCTCATTCAATACGAGTCATTTTTATTCATGTCTGTAGTGTGCCTGTAGTGTGTGTGTGTGTGTGTGTGTGTGTGTGTATAAGCATCCTTACTGAACTGTAACTCAGTCCTCTATGCACAAATATATCGTAATGCCTCCATTTTTTATTATCAGTGATTTGTTAGGAATGGTACCTGTAGGTTTTTAGACCACCGAGGTCAGCCACAACTACATAAAGGCCATATTATTTCATTGTAGATAATAATTGTAAATAATTACAATAATTATTTACAATAATTACATTGTAAATAATATGTATAATAATGATTGAAAAATAAATAATTATTAAATAATTTCATTTATATGATGAAATAAGTCTTAAAAGAAAAATAACCAAATAATAAGGATAGAAGGGGTTAAAAAGACACTAAGCGTCTGCATGGTTTATTTTAGATCTGCTTGCAGTATTTGCCCTTTGTTTAGAGGCGTAACCATAGCAATATTGTAACCATAGCCTGGCTGAATTTCTTAACTGCACGACGTCCTGCAAACTTGAACTGGCTCAGTCATTAAACACAGTCCCACCCGTCTTGAATTTACTGACGAATTATGTAACAATCGATTCCACCTCACCACCCCAGGCCTCTGAGTGACCTATCTGACCCATCTCCATGCCACTCTCGGAAACACAGTGCGATATGCCTCAAGACTCCAAAACCGCACTCGTTCTTAGCACACACGCTTCTTTCTTCTCAAATCCGATACACGGCTTAAAAAAAGAAAGGAACTCTGTGTGTGTGTTTATGTGCTTGTGTGTAAGGTCCTTGAAGCAAGAGGTTAGAAAGCGTGTGAAGCCGGAAGCCTGTGGTTCTGTCCTGAGCTGCTTTAGCCTTACCGCTACTCTTTTCACTGCCGTGTGTATTTTTGATTGTCTGTGTGTTTATGCGTATCTGTTACTGTGTGTTATTCTTTAATAAGTGTTTAGTAGAGGAGATCATGGTGAGGGGAGGGGTTAGCATTTTATATTTTTAAGTTTAATTGTGTTCAAATCAAAGTGTGCTGATGTTTAAATGTGCAAATATGCTTGTCACCAATGAGCATTATGACCACCTGCTCGAGAGGCTGTTGTTTCTGCCTGTGAAAAGTCTTCTGGCCCAGGCAGGGCCTCTGAAAGACCTCTAAGGATGCCCTGGTATATACGGCACCAAGGCATTAGAAACATTAGGGAAACTGGTGGCCAAGGCCCCTCACACTGCTACCTGGGCGCTGCTTTTCTGGCTGCCTGTTGCTTCACTTGGTGAATGGAATAAACGCAGAACATTATTTTATGCTGTTCACACTGTGTGCTGTACCGTGTTCATGCATGGCAAATGGATGCTTTACATTCACACACACACAAAATATCCTTTTAGTGCTGTGGGTTTGAGGTTGAGCTGCCCTGGGTCAGACCTGTCATTCCAGCAAATCCCGTTGGATTGAGATCTGGGGAATTTCAAGGCCAAGTCATCTTGAGCTCTCTGGCATGTTTCTCAAACTGTTCCAAAACAATGTGTGCAGTGTGGCAGAACAGTTTATGCCACTGAAAGGTGTACCTGGTCCTCAGCATTGATTAGGTAGGTTAGATGTGTCAAACTGACGTCCACTTGAACGACCAATCCAGTCGTAATGATTCTACCCTTGTCAAAGATGCTCAGGTCTTTGCATCTGTCCATTTCTCGCACATCCAACACAATTTTAATGAGACGCTCATCTTTAATGCCACCCTCTGTGCTTCAACACAGAATGAATGATGAGAATGATGAATGAGTCTGAAGAGGCACTGGTTTGGTACCACAGTGTGAGCAGACCTGGTGGTTAGGGAGTTTGCCTTGTGATCCGAGGGCCATGGGTTTGAATCCAAGGACTGCTAGTGACACCACTGAGATACCCTTGAGCAAGGTATCGTCCCCACACACTGTTCCCAGGGCACTGCATCACTGGCTGCCCTCTGCTTCAATGGGCTAATGGCTTAAATGCAGAGAAAGAATTTCACACTGTGAGCTGTGGTGCGTTCATGCGTGACTATAGGGGCTACTTTATTATTATCTTTCTTCCCGTTGTATGAGTGGTTCATTGATATGCAGAAGTACACTTGTATGTCACGCCACCATAAACCCCATCAGTATCTTCAGGGCACCTTGACATAGATTCTACACACTGGTGCAATGGAACACTGTTCTTTCAACAGATATTCCCACAGTTGGTGATTTGATGTTGGTGGAATACAACATGTTGATACTTCCAAATGTGTTCAAATGGGTTGGGATTTGGTGACTCTGTAGGCCATGACATATGTTTTCCTGACACACATTATTTTCCCCATCAAATCATTCAGTGACTGCAAGCTTTACATCATACATCTCCAGCCTTGTTTGCTGATGTCTTTTCCAAATATCTAAATGCAGATCTTAGTTTAGTCACTGTTCCTGAGGTGTCCATGTGACTAAAGTCTGTAATTAACCCTCTTTTAAAGTCTCTTCATCATGACACATCACAGTTGACTGGATCTGCATTTTGATACCCCACAGAGAAAGCATTAGGGTGTTCACTGCTTTATTGTGTCAATCGGTATGCTTGCCTGTGCCTCATTGTGTTTGTCTTTTAATATTCCTTCCTTTAATATTATAATAGTCTATTTGTATACAAACTATATCATACGATAATCATAAATAATAAATGTAGTGCAGAGCTATCTAATATCATCCTCATCATAATCATCTGATCTCTTTTTAGTGAAGAGTCCCATTTAGTGCTTTTTGGTACCTGGACCACGCCCTTCACTGATTGTAAAATAGGTGACTGCTGACATCTAGTGGTCAGACTGAAAACTGCACTATACATACCTTCCTTCTTTTACGCATACATACACCATATGAACAATACAACAATTTCTGGACTCAGTTTGAAGAAGAACCTTTTCTATTCCAACATGACTGTGCCCCAGTGCACAAAGCAAGCTCCATAAAGACATGTTTTGAGGTGTTTGGTGTGGAAGAACTTGACTGGCCACACAGAGCCCTGACCTCCACCTCATCCAGCACCTTTGGGATGAACTGGAGCCCAGATTGTGAGCCAGGCCTTCTCATCCAACATCAGTGCCTGACTTCACAAATACTCTACAGAATGAATGGGCACAAACTCCAACACCTTGTGGAAAGCCTTCAAAGAAGAGTGGAAGCTGTTATAGCTGCAAAGGGATACCAACCCCATATTAAAGTCTGTATATTTGAATGCAATGTCATATACATACATACATACATTTGTATATAAATAGACTACAAAGGGACACAAATGCAGAAGGTGCCTGTTGTGCTAGCACAATAGCTATATTTTTTCATTGCATTTACTGGGGTGCCAATCAAAAAATTCACTTTGTACCAGTTTTTTGAATGTTAAAAATGACCTTGGACCAAATTGTACACCCTTGGCCCAAATGTTTCTAGTTTAGAATTCATTTTTATAGTTTATTTATATAACTGTACCCTGCGCCCTTTTGTACTCTGTACAATCTGGAGCTGCACCATCTCATCTCACAGTATGGTAGTAGGGTGGAAGTAGCCGAGTGGGTAAAACACTCACCTGTGAATTTGATGACCCTGAAGTCGCCTTCTACCATTGTGTCAAAGTTAATGAGGTCATGTTAAATATGTGAGAACATTTCCACAGAAGCGAACAATGATTTTAAAATAGTTCTTTTATTTATTCATTGGAAGAACTGCTTGAAATAACTGCTTGTGCATAGGCCAACTAAATGCATCACAAGGAAGACCAAGGAAGGGTGTGCTAAAGCCTGGTGGAACATGCTGGCCCATTCAGTCAGTCTGTGCAAAGAGAACAGAGACAGAAGATGGAAAAAATAGAGAAGGATCTGCAAGTGTTTTCATTACACTCCCACTGGTATGAGGAAGCACTGGTATGGGGGTTCAATGAAAAAAATTCTGAAAATAGTGACTGTTCTGTTTCCAGTTGTTCATAAGAAAACAAAATGAAGCATCTTCAGTACTAGCTGTCCAAGTCCGAGTCTGCCTATGAATTTTGATGTAAGATGCATTAATGTTTTACATTATGAATAGTATAATATTCATGAATCTCATTCCCTTTCTGTAAGCACTTAATCCTCATTAAGGATGCAGGCACCCGGAGCCTATCCCAGGGGATACGGGCGTGAGACAGGGACACACCCTGGGCGGGGCACCAGCCCACCACAGGATGCACACACACACACTCACACACACACACACTCACACACACTCACACACACTCACACACGCACACCATTCCCTTTCAAATGTATCTGAGACACGTCTTTGGACTGTGGGAGAAACCGGAGATCCCAGAGGAAACACACGCCACCACGAGGAGAACATGTAAACTCCACACACACATTCGGGACCCGGATTCGAACCCCCAACCCTGGAGGTGTGAGGAACACCGCTAGCCACTGCTCCCCACATTAATGAATCATACATCGATATTCATAGTCAGACTCCGAATTCGACAGCTAATGTATCACAACGTTAAGGTAAAACTTTTTAAAATGAAGTATTGCTGTTTACTGCTGAAAACAACATTCACTGTGTTGAACACAATACAAAAATGCTGGTTGCTGGTGTCCTTTCATACTCTTATTACTTTTGCAGCTGAAAATTCTTCACAAAAGGGTCCAGCCTTCATTTGAGTACCTGCCTTATGCACCATGCTGTTGTTTTAATCTCATTTCAGCTCACACACTGACAGTTAGAACTAAAGGACTGTGCTCAAAATTCAAACCTTTACTCTTTTTTTACTGCATAATGTCGCTAAGCTCAAGGTCAGTATAAATGTAGAAAAATTATACAACAGAAACAGATATTACAAATCACAAATTGCTCTAGGAAAATTTGGCAAGATTTAGCAAGCAATTGTTGATCAGATTTTTGGCTCCAGGTGTCAACCAAAAACATTTCTGAAGAGGCTCACAGTTAAATGCTGAGAAAACGGTTCAGTTCTTGCATTCTTTTTGAGATTTTTCAAGCATACTTGTTTCACAAAAGGGATGTTTCAAGCTGGGCCTAAAATCTGAAACGATTTAAACTCCATGTACAAACAGCTCCAGGTCTTCTTGCAGCAGGCAGGTCGATCAATGAGAGATATCATAATAGTACTGTCTCAACCTGGGCTCAACCACAGCAAAGCCAGGCCTCTCGTCCGCACTGCACAGAAGAAATAAGACGCTTGGTTGTGATATTGTGACATGAATGTGACAGTCAGAGGTTACACGTTTTAAAGGGACCATGTTCTGCATTCATATTTTATTTATTTTTCCTCTGAAGGTCTCTTATAATGTGGCTTTATGTCCCTAAAACAGTTTTATACATTTTCTAAACTCTCTCGATTGTTTAGAACTGAACGAGCTGTGCCTTTTAATTGAACCTGATTTGAAGAACATATTGTGCAGTTTTAGGTGACATCATAATGAAGAATTTTTGCAGCTGTTTTATTTGGTACAGTGATATGTTTTCCATGATCTGGTCTAAAACTAGTTAAAAATATACACATCAGAGCATAAAAGTATATAATCTAATGTAACAGAGTGGAAGCTGTTATAGCTGCAAAGGGATACCAACCCCAAATTAAAGTCTGTATATTTGAATGCAATGGGACAAAGGGACACAACTGCAGAAGGAGCCTGTTGTGATAGCTATATTTTTTCATTGCATTTATTGGGGTGCCAATCAAAAAATGTTACCAGTTTTTTTAATGTTAAAAATGACCTTGCACCAAATTGTACACCCTTGGCCCAAATGTTTCTATTTTTCAGTTCATTTTTATAGTTTATTTATATAACTGTACCCTGCGCCCTTTTGTACTCTGTACACTCTGGAGCTACACCATCTCATCTCACAGTATGGTAGTTAAAAATACACTCTTCAGAGCATAAAAGTATATAACCTAATGTAAGGGGTTATATACATATACCATGGAAACTGACATGCATAATGACATTCTGGGTGACTCACTTGTACGTCCAGCATTTTTTCATGAGATCATACATCTCAGGTGGGCAGTTGGGAGGGGCAGCCATTCTCTCCCCGCTCTCGATCATCTGGATCACCTCATTACCTTTCATTCCCTGCAAAGCAAAATGCAGAGGGGCGCTTTACTCTCCCGCTAATTCTGATTTTCAATGGCCTGATTTTTTTGGCATATCTTTATTAGGTATTTTTTATTTTAAACTGAAAATCGCCCTGTGTGTATTAAATTAACATGTGAAGCACATAAGCACATTTTCAGCACTTTCTGTTGTGCAAAGTTGCAATATAACGAAACCAATCTGGTCTTTAAAACCTGCAAATGAAATATCAGTTTCCTCTTCAAATTGTATCAGTCAAATAACTCACTGTCTCTTACCAAGCCATTTATGGTTAACGATGGCTGAACATGTAGCCGTGTTCAAAGGCTGATTATTTTTAGTGAAACCACGACAAATAGTTTTTTAAAATTGACCTAAGCTTTAGTTTCTTAATCTGTTTATGAGTTTGCTGTGTTTTGCTTTCTTTCTGGCACACATTTTGAAGGCCACCACAAAAATATATTTTTTAAATGATCAGTATTGGGCTCCTGATCAACCAATCAAAAATCTGAATACACACACACTGCACAGGATATTAAAGGATGTTTTAATGTTGGAATGTTGCCAAAAATGAGTAGTTGTGAACAGTATTGCTAGTAGTATTGTAACACCTACTGCATGCACCACCACTCCAGTTTTTCTGAATATTACATCCAGATATTCTGATTATTTATAAAAGGTTCAGTGTGAGCATGTGGAATGGATGATAGCTAGTCTGCACAACAGTCTTGTCTTATGTTAAAGGATTGACAAATCTCTAGAGGAGAGAACATGTTCTCTGTCCCTAAACTGTCATTTCTGAATGAACTTAATGAATTAGTGTCTCATACCTTGTATGGTTTCTGTCCATATGAGAAAGCTTCCCACATCAGAACCCCGAAGCTCCACACATCGCTCTTACAGGAGAACTTGAAGAAGTTCATGCATTCTGGAGCGTACCACTTCACAGGCCACTTACCAACACCTTTGGACTGTACAAGAGGGGACAAACAACAGTGGTCATGGTAGCAGCCTTTTAATCTTGCTGAATTTAACATTAAATGTGTCCTGTGCAAAAATTATGCCACCTTTTAAAGCTTTGTTTTATTTTATATTTTATGTGCATGTATGTACTATTTTTTCCCCCAATCTATTTAACAAATAGGTCAAAATTGTGACCTATTTAGCAGAAAATGCTTTTTTTAAATGCCATATTGCCAAATAAAAGTGCCACATTTTGCGGGATGATTTACACACGACTGTGCGAGCTGTATGGCCGGGGCAGTTCGCTGCACATTTTGAAACAAAAGCAATGTTAACACTTTTGTTGCATACTGATATTTTTGATACATTGCAGACTGGCAACTCTAACTCCAGCAAAAAGGTTTGGGAAGTGAGCTTTACCGCGTAAAAGTCTTGATCCTCGAGGGCTTTGGACAGACCAAAGTCGCTGATCTTGGCGTAGTGCTGGGTGACTAAAAGCACATTCCTAGCTGCCAGATCTCTGTGAACAAAGTTGTGCTCCTCCAGGTACTTCATTCCCATACACACCTGATGCACTAGCTCTGTGATGTTTTTCATGCTGACGTGTCTGCATCAAAAACAAGAAAAAAACCCATTATACATTAAACCCAACTTGGAGGGAGCCGTGTGTGGGTCCTCACTTCAGTTCCTCAAAACCATAACAATATACATTAGTCTGTAGTATTTACCAAAAAAATCCATAACTCCAACATATATACTCTGTGTATAAGTGCATATAATCTTCTAAAGAGCAGACTCTTTATAAAATTGTTTTGCTATAATTTGCAACAAATTGATTGGTTGATGCTCTAAAAACTGGTTGTCCAGGAGATTGAGAGAACTTTTTTCTTATGTTCTCTATGTTTTTGGCAGACTTACAAATAAAGGCTGATTAAAACATACAGTGGAATGCCAAGGCTGTGCACCCTTACAAACAAACTGTGTTCATAGATCTCAGGCTTCCCTCATTAAATAACCTTAGAATGGTAATATTCAGAGTAAAACATGTTTCATATGCCATACATTCCTGCATTTGCACGACTATTCTCCCTAGTCTTTCTTGAATGTCCCCTATGTGTCATCATTTTTAAATAATCAGAAACTCATCCCATCATTTCCTTTACCCACATCATTTCCTCTGAACACAAGGGCCTAAAGATAGCATCATTGCAAAAAACACATGTATATTTAAAGGATCGTGGCTTCTTGGTCCAAAATCACATAGCATGAATCACTATATATTTGTTTCGTTCATACTCTTCATGAAGCGGGAATGTCTTTGGTCTTTGTGATCGCTGCGTTTACGTCAATGTAGCTTTACATCAATGTAACATCAATGTTTACATTTTCATTTGGTCATAAAATTAGAGCACAAAATAGAATAAATTCTACTTGATTATAATAATAATTCTAAGCAGCGGAGTGACTCTGCTTTATGATATTCTTTAAGGATTCTGTGATCATAGCAGTGGAAGAAGAGAGAGAGAGTGCTGTACCTGTTTTTTTGCAGGAACTTGTGCAGCGGGCCCAGCTCTGCCAGCTCCATCACCAGCATCAGGTTCTCAGCCTCGCAGATACCGATCATGCGGACGATGTAGGGGTTGTCCAGCCTTTGCATGACCTCAGCCTCGCACAGCATTTCCTGCTTCACCGCCTCGTTATTATCATCATTCTTCAGGATCTTCACTGCCACTGGTTTCTCTTTTCTACAATACACACACACACACACACACACACACACACACACACACACACACACACACACACATGCTTACACACCACTCTACCTGTGTACCTATCAGTCATCTGTGTGAATGACATGCTTATGATAAAGATTTTTAAATTTAGCCTAATTCTGTATTTTGATTAAAATAAGTAACAAGTACATTACTGCATATTATTCTGATAGATTATAAATGGTTCTACAAATGCAATGAATCGCCATATTCTGATGTATACATATACATTCCTTTTTTTTGCATTTGCTTGAAAAAATAATAATGAAAAAAACTTTCCACATGGGCTCTGTGTGACTCACTTCCTCATTTTGTAAATGCCTTTGAGAACTGTTCCAAAGTTGCCTGAGCCTAGTTCCCCATCTTCCAGGAACAGCTGACTGCGGTCCACTGTGGTGGTGCGCAGTTCATCAGGGTCAGCATAGGGACTCTCATACACCTCTGTGTCCATGGGCATATCTGTGAATGAAGACCAATAATTACATGACTGGTAGTACAAAGAAGAAGAGAAACTCATTGCCTATAGTAGCTCTTATAATGTGGTAATTCCACAGCAGCCCACATCACTGAATTCCTAGAAAAGAAATTCAAGCAAAAAACATTCATGAAATCATGCAAGATTTCAAACCAAAGCAAATGGGTTTTCTGTTATTCATTCATTCATTCCTTCATTTTCTGTAATTGCTCAATCCTTCCTAGGGTTGCGGGTACCCGGAGCCAGTCCTGGGGTCTATGGGGACTCACTCGAAGGGGGGGCCAGCCCACCAGGGGTTTTCTGTTATTCATGTTTCTGTTATTCATTCAAAAATCCTTGAGTAACTTCAAAAACTGCATAATTTTAAAGTTCCAGGGCAAAAAAGGGCAAAAACATTTTTTACATTTTGTTCATGCTTTTCAAAGATGTATGCAAGATTTAGTGCAATACAAAATTATCGAAATTTAAATTTAATTATCATTAATTTATTCTTTTTTAAGTCGTGATGTTTAAGGTGTAATTTAGAACCTGATGAGGAAAACTAAAAAAGAATGTGTGGCACAGTTTTAAATTTTAAATGATTATATTAAATTGATTTTTGCATGACGCTTTGATCATTTTACTCCAGCAAACATATCATCGCCCTATCATGTCATGATAGATGTTGCGTGCTGTTATAAGTTACAACAGATTATTTCTATTAATATAACAGTGTCACATGATTGATGTCATCATCTTAAATTAGCTTGTGATATAAACTGTACATATATAAAACACTATTGCAATTGTCATAACAACAATGATAGCACGACACTGGACGTAATCTGTTATGAAAACTCGAATGCCATGACATGTTTATGGCATGCTATATCAGTGTTATGTATGAAGTCAAGTAAAGTGCTACTTATTTTTTTATAAAGTAATCCATGATGTTATAGGCAGAGGCGCATCTTGTCTGCAGGCAGGGCAGGGGTGGGGGTTGAGTAGTGAATTTTTGCTTGGGGCCCCAACAGACCCTAGGATCGCCTCTGGTTATAGGCCAGACTTGAGATGAGCTGGGACATCCCATCCATAAAATAAGCTTGGCAGTTGTTCATAGTCTTTTTATGAAACACTAAACTAACCTGTGCCGGAAGACCTTGTCCTTTCATAAGGGTTACTGCTGCTGGGGGTGATATCATGAGGACTCAGAGAGTTTCTGGGCTGTGGGCACATGAGACAAGAAAACGATTAGAATGATAGAGAGGCACAGAACTACACAGACAATGGCTGATGTGTTAAACAAAAACACACACAAACACACCACACCACACCACACTTTGCTTCCCAGTCTCCTTCATGGCCCTTTTGCATCAAAAGTCTTTGCACCTTTAAAAACAATCTTTCATTTGCTATTTAATCTTTCATTTACTTTAAAAACACATTTTTGTTCTGGGTTCTGGTGGAAGTCCATGAATGAGAGGAGATTTCATCATGTAAAGTATAAAAAAAAGAAAAGAGTTTATCTTGTGCAGGCATAGGTGATGCTAGGGTCAGTTGAAATCAATTAAATAAAGCTGAATTTGTGATAAATGGAATGATACCACATGGATATACAATCATAGATGGTACTACATGAATAAGACTATCCTTATAAAGGGTTTATGAATGACTTAAAATTTGTTTATTAACAGTTATTCATTAGGTCACAAACAACCATAAAATGGCATCAGTGAGCTGTTTTTAATTTAATGTTTTATCTATTAAGGCTAACAGATACATTTCTGGATGACTGATGGAAAAGACAGCAAGATCAGTAAACACCAAGTTATGAGATTTAACGGTGCAAGTTAATTAGGGCTCAGGATTTGGCAAACAATACATTTCATTTATGTGTATAACTATTTTATTAGGGATTTAAAGGTTTATGACCTGAAACATTCTCAATCATTTATAAACCCTTTATAAGGCTAGCTTTATTGTAAAGTAGTGCCAGTGATTTATTACTGATTCATTTATTCATTGATGGAGTGGTTTATTGGTGAAAAGAAGACTTTTAGCTAAAAACTGCAGAACCTTCCAATGACCCCCAGATGGCGCCACAGATGATGCTCTTAAACTTCTTTCAGCATTAAGAAAAATTAATGTGTATTATGTAATTTGAGGATTGATTACCACTTAGGCAACTTTGATTGTAAATGAATGTTAAAGGATGTACCTGGATCTAAGTGTAGCCCTTTTGAAAGTCGTGGCGCCATGCTTTGGTGCAGACGCTTACTTTACTGGGTCTATTTTGAGTAATTTACCACAATGGCAAGTCCCTTCTGTAAGGTTGCTAAGTCAGTGGGGCATAGTTTAGACATTTTAAAAAAAAGCATTAAAATGCTGCTTAATGTGTAGCAAAACAAGAGGAAACTGTAAAGCTCACAGGTTAGCACTGCATGTCTATTTGGTTAGAGCTGCATGTCTATAAGTGTAAACATAGCAGCAGGGAGAATTTCAGAATGATGAGACTAGTTTTGCATGTGAACTGTATTGCAAACCTGGGAGCTTTTGAGTTTCTAAACTGACATTCGGGCACCAAATGCAAATCACATGCTAATGGGGAAAAGTGAACAGTGGGCTTGTGTCGGACGAATAGCGGTGACGTGCAGGGAGGTGAGTGGAGGAAGAGATGAGAGAGGGCACAGGCAACCGCATGGAGGAGGGTTAGCAGCAGTAGTGGATGAGAGCAATGCGTTATAAGTGGGGAGGAGAGGAGGGTTTGGCATGTTTATGCACCTTTTTTTGACCAGGTTTTGGGAAGGAGTAGGATTTGATTCTGGAGAGAATTCCGCTCGCACCAAGCCGCTAGAAACCACAATTTTAGAGAGGATACACTGCATCACTTACTCTAGCCCATGGGTACTGCTTCATGCACTGACATTAGTAATACTGTTAATGGTTAAAAACATGCAAAAAGCTGAGATACATTTATATTAACCCTGAAGATGATTTACAAAGTTCAAATTGCTCTCGGATCAATATTAAATAATAAGGAAGCACACGTTATTATTCAGAATATATAAGCCACTGAACAACATAGGTGGGATGGCACTGCCAGAGTCTGGTTAAGATGCTATAAACTGCATGTGCTGCTTTCCTGAAACAGCTTCTGCCAGAGAAAATTGTTCTGTTGTGTCAATATTTTGGTGCAGAGGAGAGTTTATGGCAGACAGTGTGTACATAAAACACGCCTTTCATATCCGCTCCTTATTTCAGTTTAACACACATTATAGCAGGTTATGGTGTTCCTGTAACACTTTTAATACATTCCGGTAAAACGAATGTGTTTTCAAAACAAATGAACACTATCTGGTGGAGAATATAACTGGATAGGTGAATAGTTCATCTTAAATTTGTCCTCTGAACCTCTTAATTATGTTGATAGATCAGCACTCACCCCTGGATGATTCGAAGGAAGTGCAGGTCGGCCTAAGCCTAAACATATAAACCACAGTGTGTAAACAAATATAGCAATGGATCCTCATTTTTTCATACATTTTCATCTCTGATGTTACACACATTACCCATCATTAATTATCATTCAGTTGAACTGTTAATTTAGGCATCTGTGCATCCAACCATCCATCATCTAGCCATCTGTCCATCCATCCATCCACCTGCCCAACCATTTGTCTAGCTATTCATCTATTCACACATACATATTGTCTGTACAATCATTTATTGTACTGTACTGTAATGTATACATTCATTTATCTTTACATACTATCATTTGTTCATGCATGCATTCATCCATCCATCCATCCATGCAACAATCCATCCATCCATCCATCCATCCATCCATCC
>JBBJLR010000037.1:3669043-3693987 GCA_037577145.1 Brachypetersius gabonensis
TATATATATATACACACAAAAGGAAAAGGACAAATATACACCGTACTGTATTAACAGAAAAAAGGACAAAAAAATAAGTAAAAACATTTGCACCCCCTATATCCTTAGAAACTGTCAGATTATTAACAATGAAATTTGAAAAACTACCCCTTTTTAACAAATAAACACTCTTTCTCCACATCCAATAACATCATGACATTTTTCTACTCACTGAAACAGCAAATCTAAGAAATTATATCCATAAAAAAGAGATTAAGGTATGTAATCATTCACCATGTTTTCTAACCATGTTACTTAGTTCTAGGGTTACTCTGATCCCAATTTCCATAGAAAAGTTCAAAATGTTCAGATACAATATATCAAAACACCTGTCATTAAGTTTATATTCATTTATTAAGTGTTATGTTTATATGTATTTGGGGTGCTGTGTAATAATGGTTGGGTCCAAAGGCAGTTCTGTCACTGGGAAAGAGAATAAACACACAAAATACCGGACACAGTTATGCAACCTCGGCAATTCCATTCCTTTCGAAACATCCACAGCTCAGTAACTCAGCCTAATCTTCTATGAACAGTTTGACCATAGATTGAATAATGTGATCACTCCTGTGATGCATCACGTTTTAACATGAGTGTGTCGCACCAGCAGCTTGCCCTTTCCTCAGTAAACAGCTGACTGGGGAATCAAGACGGTTATCTCACATGCTTTCCTCCATGCATCTGTTCTTATGCTGGTGCATATGTTCATAGAAAGAAAGAGAGAGGGGGAGGGAGAGCTATAGAGGGGGAACTCTAATAATGACTTGACAGTTGACTACACCACCCACAAGAAGCTGCGGTTATGTAATAAGCAGACTTCAATAGGCAGAAAGAGAGAGGAGCGGAAGATGTACAGATGGTTTCAAATGCTAATTAGCTAATTAAAAGTCTCTCCAGACTGTTATTTTGCATAATGTAAGAAAAGAAAGGCTCTAGCAGGTCTTGTGACCAAGGTCACTAATTGCTCGCATGGTGTGCCTTTTCCTCTGCTCTTGCACAAACGTTGAGTGCCTAAAAGACCACTTTATCCCTCAATGGCTTTTAATCTTTCCCTTCTTTTGCAAACAGCTATTTCTATAGAACTTGTGAAATTAGTGTTTTTTCATAGCCGCTCAGCACTACCTGCCCTTTACATGTTGTATAGATATCATGACAAGTGCTCCTAAGTTACTTAGAGTGAAATCTCGTTAACGTACACCGGCATTGAGTAAGTGGACAACAGTTACATCTTTAAGCATTCATTGAAACTAAACCTTTCCTACCCTTTGAGGCTGGAATACCCTCCTCTCTTCTTTCCACAAGATGTTGGAATGAGTTTGGATATGTGCAGCCATTCAATCACACCAAACCATGTCTTCATGGACTTTGTTTCATGCATGGGGGGTGGTCAGGCTAGGACAAAAAGGGCCTTCTTTAAACCGTTTCCACAAAGTGGAAGCATTTAAATGGCCAATAAGCCTTTGCATGCTTTAGCATTACTATTCTCCAGAACCGGGACCTAGCACAAACTAAAAAAAAAACAGCCCTAGACCATTATTCCACCTCTACTAAACCTTACTGTTGCAAATGTGGTTCAGTAATTATCATTCTCCAGGCAACCAAGATTTGTACAAGCTTGATGAACTACTCCAGGAAACAAAAGAATGGGAAAACAAAGTGGATGCAGCTATAGGCTACGGCCAATTTGGCCAATGCAATATAGCCAGGGGGAGAAAATCAGAAAAAAATCTATTCAGTGACGTATGCCTAATAACCTGCTAAATAATGTAACGGGAGCTAAATATAGCCGGCTTTTTAATTGAAGCAGTTCAAAATCAGTGAGGCGTGATGGCATGCTGATAAAATATTTTGCAGCTGCTCTGGAAGAAAAGGAGGAAAGAAGGAAAAGGCAGAAGTGAACACAACCTGCAATAAATCTTCAGAAATAAAATGCTAACGGGTATGTTTTTCTACATGGTTAGGGTGTGAAAGCAAGTGGTTTCTTGAGAGATCCTTTCAGTGAATTTAACCCTTTTCACTAAAATACGTATAACTCTTTCAGCTCTGCAGTGTTCAGAATGCATCCCCCCCACTCCTCATTTGATGAGATTCATTATTTGTCTTAGAGTGATATGACTATGCAGAAAAGAGCCTGTGACTGTGAACAAACAAAGCCTTCAAAACCTTACAGTATATTTTGCATATAGGCTCATAAAATGTCTCCAGACAAATTCTGTTTCTACACTTTGGACACTCATTCTTTTAGAAAAAAAAAGAAAAGGGAGAACTTAAGCTCACCTTGGCAATGACAAGCAATGCTAGAGGGGCCTGAAGCACTGGGCTGTGGTGCAGTGAACCTGCCTTGTTTGGAGTGATCTAGTATCTATGGGATGAGATTAAGTGGTGTTTGTGTTCCAACACTCATCATCCAACATCAGTGTTTGATCCCACTAATGCTCTTGTGGCTGACAGCTTATAGCAACCTCTAGTGTAAAACCTTTCCAGAAACATAGAGGCTGCAGCAAAAGAGGCACATTTTCACTATTAATACTCATTATGCCAGAAGAAACACTGGATGAGAAACATCTGGACATATAGCCTACAACTGTATGACTGAGCATCAAACAATATGGTAATTTTCTAAGTGAAAATAAGTACACAACCCATTCAGAGAACACACTTTGGCAAATGCAAATGCACAATTATTGTTCACTTGCTAATGTTTTATACATTGTATATTTCCTTTTTCTCCAATATGTTCAACTCAGAAAAGAAACGTTGTTATTGTGTTTAATGGTGTAATATCAAATTCTGATGTATGTGTTACTACAAAAAATATGAACTGACCTTTATTAATTAAACCTTTATGTAC
This sequence comes from Brachypetersius gabonensis, assembly GCA_037577145.1. NCBI lineage: Eukaryota > Metazoa > Chordata > Actinopteri > Characiformes > Alestidae > Brachypetersius > Brachypetersius gabonensis. Next base: position 3,671,934 of record JBBJLR010000037.1, read on the forward strand.
AACAGTATATTACATTCATACAATTCTTGCCAAGAATCATTTAAATACAGTTCTAGTGTTAATTTAAATACAGTTCTAGTGTTGTGGTGGGACTGATTTGAAATGTGTATCACATCAATATATTGTGAGTACATATTCAATAAAAGACATACATTTGAGCAGTCATTGTAACAATAAGGTCTATTTATACACTAGTACACAATGCAAGCTTCTTTAAAGGCGGCCTTCTGTGCACATCTCCCATCCAGATGGAGCCGTTCTTAGATCTTCACTGATCCGGCACTCACTTAAACACACCGGACACCAGTTCCTGTTAATGTAGGTCGCGTCCATCAGCAACAACAAGGTGGGATGCCATTTACAAAGGTCCTTTTTAAGCAAACATGCAGAAGTGCCCAGGCCAATAAATTATTTGTGCTAGAGCCTGTTTGGAGAACAAACCTGTTTCGTCTATTTATACAAGCGCAGCCAAGGGCCTGATACAGAACAGATTGTGTCTCTCTCTGTCAGATGAATGATGTGTCCTCCATCTGTTTGTCTGTTTTAATATAGCGCATGCTGTGCTGCTGCACGCCGAAACAGGGATTTTTACATCATTGTGTTTTTCCAGTTAATGTCACTGTGGTGAACATATGTTTATATGTCGGGATGTAGTTAGCCTGCAGGTGAGGAAACTAAATTAAGAGCTTGTCTGCTGGCTGAGGTAAATGGGTTGTCACAGGAGCAGATGCCACATGGTGGCCCAGGTATAGCATGCAGTGACATGTGACAGTAAGGGAGGTGCACTGTCCTGCACATGGTTTTGTGCCACAGTGCTTTAACGTTGCCGATGCCATCTTGTGGACCACATAGGAAATGCAACACAGATCTACCTCTTGACATTGAATTAGATACTGAAATGTGACCCTGAATAACATACAAATTCTAGTTTTGGTAGTACTGAAGAACATTTTTTTAATAACGTGGAGTGTTGCCTTGTGAGTCTGTGATAACAATGTAACTTATGAGCCTGGGGTAGTGGTGGGATAGTGAGTAGGATACCTGCCTCTGGACCAAGAGATCATGGGTTTCAGTCCTACCTTCAGCACCACCACTGGGTTCCTGAGGAAGACCCTTAACCCCAAGCTTCTCCAGGAAGACTGTCCCCTGTAGTTAGGGAATAGAAGTCGCTTTAGATAAACTGTAAATGTAACAAACTAAACAAAAAATAATTAATTATTATATAAATATTCTAAGGTAGCATCTGACTCCTTTACAGTTTTGTCAGACCATAGAAATGGACAAACCTCAAATTCTATACAAAAACTCCCTTAAACTGCAGATGAATTATTCATACTGATATAAATGTTGTGTTGTTATTAGACATGTAAAAACATAGCGGACCATACTGATCATTTCTCACTTCATATCCTATCATGATAAGTCTGCTAACTTTGAGGTTAGTGCATTAGACCTTCAAATATTGTACATTTTATTGCTGGATGCTTTGAAAACAGAAAATGGAAACATTAACACATCATTATCATGCAGTATCATTTATGAAAATGTATTGAATTGAGACTGAGACTGCTGTATTGTATCAAATCAAATAATTAATTTTGTGTATTGCTACACCCCTATTTGTTATGAGAGGAACTGAAGTGTGGGACCATTCAGGCCCTTGCGTTTTAAATGGTTTACGTTTGTATTTGGCAGTTATAATTGTAAATATAACTATTCACTGAGTGGAAAAAACCCAAACTATAGCAAATGGCAACACAAATAGACATTTAAAGCCTAACAATTAATTAAATGTGTACTAGTGCTTTAGTGTTTTTACACTGAGGGCCTTTAATCTCAACCCTCATGTACGCAGCCAAACACTGGAGAAATCCTTAAATCGCTCAGCTCTCAGAATGAAGATTTGCCACTTAAGCTTTTTAGGGCCAGTTCATTCATGCAGAGAAAATCTTCAGTTTATTCTATTATATTATATATACATACATGTAATATATACATATATAACCACTAGTATAAGTGACTCTGGAGCATTTGAAGTCTTGACCTTCAATTAATAAATGGCACAAGAGACGTTTAAACTTCAGGACCTCTGATTATCACATATTCAACATTATTGTTTTAATTCAAGACAAATAAACACCATGTAATTGCCTTTCACTTACATTGCAGGGATGCTTTATATGATGCTGCAGATACTTTATAAAAGCTTTGAGCGCTGAATGCACACAGTCCAACCTGACATCACAAGTACTTCATGGGATTAGACGTATTAAGCTGCTTCTAGGCTTTACGGCAGGAATAGAACAATAAGAAGTGGAGCAGCGTCCAGGTGACAGGCAATGCCACTGCTTCGTCCAAAATATTTCCCTCTGCAGACTTCATTTCTTTCAAGTAAAGTACGATCGCACTGGACGAGTTGGTGAAGCCTAAAGGTAAGATGATGCATTTGTATTGATCCTGAGTTGCTGTGAGAAAGCTCTTTCATTATCACCCTTTACTGCAAGGTTGGGATTTGATGACATGCAGTTTATAGTGAAGCAGATTTACTGGAACAAGAAAGAGAGGTGCACACTTTTGACAGCATGTAAATACAATAAAATGTAATTAAAAACACATAAAATACTGTGGAAGGCAATCTGGCTATTTTTAGCAAAATAATTCATGTTAAAAGTTGTGCTGTTTAAGAAATCAGGCTGTACTTTTGGTACTTTCTCTGCTGTTGCACATGCTAGAACGGGATAGAAATATGAATCTTACAGTGAATAGGTTAGCTCTGCTGCTGTTGGTCGGCATTCCATACTCTTTCATTTTTATGCTTTTGACAGATGCATTTGATGCATTTTACTCCCCATACTGTGAACAGTATCCCCATACATACGCCAACAACTGTGAAATCTAACCTACGTGTCACATTAAGCACTATTTTAGATGGTTGCAAAGAGGACTGGGCATCTATCAAAGATTTCCAAAAATGATATTAATAAGTTGACTTTGATACCTGTTCCTGATACTGTTTCAACACTTTCGTTGGAATTACAAACTGAAATGGGTAGGGCTGTATTATAAAGGGAAAATATTCAATTATTAGTATTGTGAGCAGCGTCGGGATTGTGATTTCATCTTCATTTTTCAGACTTGAGGCCTGAGGGCTGAATTCTGATTCAAGGTTTTATTATTATTGAACTTGATAAATGATAAATGGCTGAAACCAGAAATAAATGCTGGAAGTGGGTATGTTTACTGACCACAGTGGGCTGTAGACTAATAAACAAGTGGTCAAATTAATAATGAGCATGCAGAATATTATGTACACAGCCAGTCCAGAATTCGGATCAGGCATGTTTACTGGATCATGAATGCTGATAAAATCAGCTGATTCTGAATTGGATACTAAAAAATTGATTGTTGGTAGTACTGAAGAACATTTTTTAATAATGTGGAGTGCTGCCTTATGAGCCTGTAATGACAATGTAACGAACCTAACTAAATGGGAAAATAATAATTATTATATATAAATATTCCAAGGGGCATTAGACTCATTTGCAGTTTTGTCAGATCATATAACTGTTTCCTCAACACTGAAAGAATTCCAGGCTGGTTGGAGTATACTGTGGCTGGTTGGCAATCCAAGCAATCAATAAATCAACAAATCAGTCAATCGGATGTTGAAAACATTTGTTAAGATTGCATTGTTTTTGTTAGTGTTATCTAGATGCTCCACTGTGCACCAGAATGAGTAAGAGGAGGAGGAGGAGCAGATGCCGGAGGAGGAGTTCCTGCAGCAGTAAACGTGAGTGCTATACCTGGTTCCTGAGCAGGGTGTGGATGCTAATCTTGTAAAGACTGTCTGAGTCACGCTCAGCCCATGCTTTCATCCCCAAGCCTGTCCATGAATACAGACAGGTGGAGGATTAGCACGGTCTATTTTCTGAGGACCTTGAATCAATACACTTGTTTTGGCACATGACTTTGCTAACTTATACAAGTTAAGCTTTGTGACAAAGTTTTAAAATATACAAAACAAATGCAGTCAATTTCAAGCTTCTCCAAAAAGTAATTTGTTTTGTCAGGATTGCTTGAGCCCTAATTCTCAGTACATTCTTTTTACGGTAAAGGACTCATGTTTCTGCCTGAACTAGGAACTAATTCAGTTCTTCATGTGTTTACAGAAAGTGTAAACCAATCCAGCTTTCAAAACCAAAACAGAAGTCCACTGGACAACGTGGTTCAGGAAGACGATGCCGCTGAAAAGGGAGAGACTGACAGCTTCTGCAAAGAAAATATTTTGTCAGATGATGAGGAAAAAGAGCAAGAAACTTCAAACAAAGACAATCTGTTCAGACAAGGGAGTTTTGGAGATCTGTATGGAGACATAAATAGGAAAGTTTCTGATGGAGCAGATAAGGACAAGGTTCTAAGGATCACGCACTCAGTGACAATTGACGATTTCGGAAAGTCTGCTCCCAAAATCATATTTCAGCGATCTCACGACTCTGTAGCAGGAGAAACAGTCAGTAGCGTGATTGCAGTCTCAACAGCCAAGGTTAAGTGCATGAGTTCCAATATGAGGCTCGAGATCAATGAAGTGGTACTGTCGGAAGACTCGGATTTCAAGACTACTCTCATTCTCCAAAGTGGGAATGGAAAAGGAACAGAGGCTTGTTTTCAGAGTCAAAAAGATAAAACACCACACAAAGAAAGCTCTTCTGACTCTTACTCATGGAACCAAAGCGCGAATAGTTACAAGCAAAATGCCAAACACTGCAAAAATGTGAGCTATAAGGTTAGCATTGCAGAACTGAGGAAAGATGATAAAGATACCTGTAGTAATTCAAGCTCATTAAGCAGTCAAGAACAAATGGACTGCTGCAAAAGTTGCTGCAGAGATCATTTCTGTAGACACACTGACACTGATTTCACTCTGGTAGATGGATCATCCACTTGCTCTTCGCCTTTTGGTTTCTGGCTTCCACAAAGGCAGTTGTCACTACCTGACAGTCTTAGCAATGAGACATTATGGGATATTCCTCCACCGATTGAGTTTGCTGATGAGGAAACTGATACACTTCAGAATTTGATGCAGAATGTGGAATCCTGTCATATAAATGATGATGTGTTTAAAGACGAAAGGCATTCTCCACACGGCTCAGAAGCAGCAGTGTGTACCTCATGGAGCAAAACGTCTAAGTGCCAGCCCTTACTGGATGAGGGAAAAGGAACATGTGAACCAGTTTATTGTAATCAGCTATATGACTTGGACGCTCAGGAACACTTATACCCCAGGCCATCCACTCCAGTAAACAGGTCTTCCTTCACTAAAAGGTTTATTCAAAATCATGAAGGAAAGATGCGAATGCGTAACAACAGCATTGCCATTTTAGAAACCAAAACTCAAGCTAATGGCTACATTGAAATGCCTACAAAAAGGCGGAGGACCTTTCCAGGAGTGGTGTATCTATCAGGTCCAGGTTCAGAAAGTATACCTTCATGCAGAGAGTCATTTTCCTCGGGCACCCTCTCCTCCTTTTTCATGCAGTCCCTACCTTCTCAGGCAGAGAGAGCAGCTAGGTTCTTCTTAGAGGATGAGAGGCTGGGTATTTCAGAAAAAGAGAGTCGTAAGTCCTCAAGTAGCAGCAGCTACAGACCCAGCTCAAGCTCCATCTATGGTCCTGATAATATCAAGGCGTACAGCACAACAAAAAACCCATTTTACCCAACAAGGTCTGCTGAGACATCCGAGGAAGGCTTCCTGAAGAACGAACAGGATCTGGGAGAACTAGGAGAGGATGGTGAGATGATAAGAAAATCTAGAGCAGATCGGGAGAGCATCTCAGCAGGTCCACTGGAACTCAGTGAGGTGACTGAAAGTGGTTTTGATGAGGAGATGCTTGAGCTTGATGAGTTCAGTTCAGTAGCTCTGGCTGAGGACATCAATCAGAAGGACCCACTCATCCAGGTCACCCCACCATCACCTTGCAATTCTGATGAACACATTAGCAATGGAGGCCCCAGCAGAACCAAAGTTCAAATACATGAAGACAAAGAAGTTGCGGCTGGCCTAAAGAAGCGAAGATGCTCTGTAATGACCATCATTGTTGGGGAACATGAGCAGAGATATCTGCAGAACAACACCATGACAACAAGTGAAGATATTTCACATAGGGAACAATCCAAATCAGCCACAGAAACATTCAGCGAAGTGTTTGATCCACCAACAGAACAACTGGATGTCCAAAAACAAGACATGGAGAAATCCCACCAGGCCTCCCAACCAAGCATCTCCTCGTGTTCTCTCTCAGAAAACCCAGAGGCATCAGACTCTTCAACAAAAGGAGCGACAAATGATCAAGAAGAAAGCCAAGCAGAAGTAGTCTGTTGTCGAACAAACAAACAGATGGATAAATTTAGCACAGGTGTTCGTCGGACATCAAGATCATACCTGTCAGACTTTGCTGAGCGACAAGCTACCCTGAAATGTAGGTTGTTTCAAAGTTTCTATAGTAATACCTTAAAAGCATATTTGCATAAGATTTTCCAATGACTCTAGTTTTAAATGGAAAAGGCTAGTTTTGTTATATGTATTTTGTCATTCACAGCCTCACTAGAGGTCAAAGAGCATCTGAAGCCTCCAGGAGATTGTGCCTACAAAGATTCCGAAGAAACTTCAGACCACTGGGCTAAGAAACGCAAACTGTTCAAGGAGAGCAAACAGTGGAGTTCAGCAGAAAGAAATTCCATGACTAGCATTATCACAGAGGAATCAGGTGACCATTTGATATTGAAGTCTAAAAAGTCTTTAGGTGACTGCAACTCAATTTTGGAAATCCATTTTATCAAGAGAAGCAATTAAAGCATTGTTGTTTGTTTTTCATCAGACACAATGAATTCAGAGGACGCTCGGTCAGTTGACATGTCTATTGAGGACAGAGGTTTTTACACGGAGACATTTCACTCAGCATCATGGATTTATCGGGGAGACGATGCCACCCCAAATGAAACTGTTCAATGCCTTAGCAATCGCCCTCGACCTGTAGCAAGTGAGTATTAACAGAACTAAATTTTGCAGTTGTTCTTTGTGTGTTTCAAATTCATCTTACTGAGAATAGCACAGAAGGTAAATTTGTGCAACAAAGAGGGTGAAGGATGTAGGATGCAGTAGTCACTGCATCAAACAAATATGAATATATATTTGAGCAGTATAACAATGACTCTTTCAGTACTATAACAATGACTCTTTCAGTAGTACAACAATGGCTCTTTCTGGTATTGAGCTGTTATTACTGCTTCAGCTTTCTAACAACTGAATGAAACCTGGTTAGGTTAAGGCTTGTATGTTCAGCCAGTGAATTTAAGACTTCATGTAAGACTTCCAGAAGGTACTGAGTAATGATTTGTTATGACATTGATGCATCCTATTTGTAATCAAAATGCAATTGTTTGATTCATTTACAGACTTGATGCAATGTAACTAATCTTATAAACAGACTGTAATGCTATTGATTCGTTTCATTTTCAGTTCGTGAGCGAACTGTAAAAATCAGCAAGGGAATCGGAGAGTATCCGTGGGGTTTTAGAATTCAATTCTCCAAACCAATTGTCGTCACTGAAGTTGACACGAGTAAGTGGACAAGTAATCTCAGGAATTTGAATAGTCTCCCTCTGCTTTGTCTCTAGGTTGTGTTACTTTAGGCTTTGTCATTGTAGAAGCAGAGTGTGAAATAATGAAAATAAGGAATGGCATTTGTGCCTAGCAGATTGCATTGTGAATTTGGCACCGTGTCTTGAACTGTATGTTCTATTGTTTACAGATGGAGCTGCAGAAGAGGCAGGGCTACAGGTTGGAGACTTTGTGCTGGCTGTTAATGGTACTGATGTCTCAAGCGTGCCTCACTCTGAGGCAGCTGACCTCGCACGGCAAGGTACGGCAGCCACACTGACATAACAACAGGCCATGATGGGATTAGTTGACAGGGATGTAGTAAAGCTCCAGTTACTATTTATGCAAGTGCAATTCAGGCCAAAATCTCTGCTTTATTACTTGGATAAACAATCTGTTGTGGCTAGAGGCTGGGTTTAACAGCTTTAAACCTTCTGGACAGCATTTGTTTCACATAGAAATAACCAGTATCACAATATTTCTTTTCATTTTAATGAAGAAAATTTGCCAATTTAGAATGCATAACATGCAGAGTGCAGTACCACAGCATGACATTAATGTTTTGATCATTTATCCGCCGATACTAGTATTACATTACATTACATTACAATCATTTGGCAAACACTTTTATCCGAAGTCATTGACAAAAATGATTCTGATATCATCGTGCATGATGAAAAAACAGCTCAGACATTTAGGTGACTTATGGTTTTTTCTTTGGCATCTCAAAAGGACCGGATCTGCTGACTCTGACTATCGGCTCTGACATCGGCCGCACCCCTAACACCCCCAAGCCTGCCTGTAGGGGCTATTTGCACAAGCGCACCCAGTCCAGTCTGCTCAAGGGCTGGAGGAAGAGATGGTTTGTGCTCAGACATGACTGCTGCCTGTACTACTTCAGAAACAAAAAAGTGAGTTCAGCTTTCATTGTTGCACGTTGACTCCTGAATAATCAGTTGGTGGCCTAGAGGTTAGGGCATTTACCACATGAGCAGGAAGTCCTGGGTTCGATTCCCAAGACCACTAGGCACATCTGAGGTACCCTGGACAAGGTACCGTCCCCACACTCTGCTCCCCGGGCGCTGTGTTCGTAGCTGCCCCCTGCTTCACTTGGTGAATGGGTTAAATGCAGAGAAAGAATTTTGTGCTGTTCACGTGTGACCAGATTGTCACTTTCACTTTTTTTCTCTTTAATCACTCTGTCAACCTTACAATGGGCCAATTAATTAACAATAATTAGACTAAGAAACTGTGTATACTGTCATGTCTGGGATGGCCTGATAAATAAGTTGTTTTCCCCAACATGTCTTGATCCACAAATAATAAAATGAACTACTTTTCTTGAAAAAATACAAATAACTGTATTATTTAACTACTACACTATATTAGGCAACTTTGCGGCTACACGTTTTAATATTTCTTAATGTTTGTCCTTAATGTAACCTATAAATACCAACAATATAAATAATACATCATAATACTAATTACTAATAGATACATTAAAAGTATAAAAGTCATGAAAAGAGATCTCGTTTTTTTAATTTTGTAGACTGACCTGCATTGCGTCTATTCTACAGGATGAAGGAAAAAGCCGTGCTCTGTCCGCCATGAGGCTGGAAGGTGCAGTGGTGGAGGCTGACTCAAGTCTTGGGAAGCCTTTCGTGTTCAAATGCTGTCCCGTGTCTGGAAACCGAGTTTATTACTTCTGTGCTACATCAAATCAAGAAATGAGGAGGTACCTTTTAGAATGGCTGTTACACCCCTTTGACACGGTACTTTTGACACAACATCAGTATAAAAACTCACTGACAGGAAATTTACCAGAAAGCTAGTTAAAAAGCACTCAAGTAATGAACTCCCCACAGAAATGCAAAGAACTTCCTCATCTACTAGTTCTCTTCTTCTTTTTGTGCCACTTTTGGTTTAAAACAACATGATAATAACTAAAAGAGAAAGGGAATGTAACACAGAAAAGGGGTCGTTTTCAAAACTACAAATCCATGTATTTTGTATTCAGGGGCATGGAACATTTCTTGGCCCCTCAGCCACCAGTCGAAGCAGCAGGCCTGGACGTCACAGCTATTTTCATTGCAAACTATAATTTTTCCTGCATCTTAGTGCTAAATTATTACGAAAAATATAATTTACTTATTTTGTAACAGAAATATTAAGGTAAAAGTTGGGGTTAAGGGTCTTGCTCAGGGACCCAGTGGTGGTGCTAAAGGTAGGATTTTAACCCACGACCTCTTGGTCCAAAGGCAAGTATCCTACCCTCTAGGCCACCACCACATAACAGTGTGCAAGCCATCACACAACCATTATTTGGCATGGTCACAATTTTAGTTTTGAGACAATAAAGAGAACTGGGCAATGCAAAACAATGGAAAGTGCTGCATGGGCTAAATGTCTCTATCAAATTAATAGCACCCAATAAAATAGAAGTACCTTGCTTAATAAATTCTTCTCCACTAAACCAATCTCATTAAGCCAGACATCTCCAAAAACACTTAGCTGTCCATTTTTGTTATGCAGCTGCTCATGATTTGCTGAAGGGGTCTGCATTGTTAGCTAAACAACCTAAAGCATTGCAAGAACACATCCTATACATATTCTAATGGCTGGGTAAATGTTGACTTAATACACTCAAGTGCTTTTACAAGAAGCTGAAACTTTTATCTTTCTTTCCTTAGGTGGTTGGAGGCCATGGAACGAGCAGTTCACCCCATTACTCAGGTATATAATAATATGACGTCATGCAGTAGGGACGCACTGTGATTTCTCTGTGCATCTTTAATACATAACTGCATAATCATTTAAGTACAGAAAAACTTGTGGTAAGAAGCAGAAAGAACAGTCTATCAAACACAGCATAACAAGGACATTTAAAGTCAGCATTAAAATACTCAGCGCTATCAGAACACACTCCATGGTACATTAACAAAGCCTGATACAGTGTTGGCTGATTGTTTGTTATGGTGTAATAGTGCACAAAAAAGCTGGGCCTTAAAGTAAAGGAGGCACATAATCACTTGTGCACCTCTGGACTGAATTTAATGCGCTGTTTGTCCCCACCCATCTGTTAAACATAGTGGTGTATCTGTTGTTTTGGTTGATCTAATAAGATAAGATTAAATAAGATAAGCCTTTATTAGTCGCACAAGTGGGAAATTTCCATTGTGACAGCAAAAAGTTATAAATAGTACATCTCTTCTGATATTTGCATAGCATGCATCTCTCCACATCATATATGACACAGTCGAGCACATAATAGGCCTCTCTGATGTTGCCAGGGTAACAGTCAGGACTATAAGCGTGTTGCTTTGTGTTGCAGAATCATGTGTGGGTGGATGTAACCCGCCACAACTCGAACCTGCCTCCACTGGCCGTGAAGAACCCTGAATGTCTCGGCCTGCTTCACCTGCTGGACAGAAACAAAGACTCATGGGTTCAACACTACTGCATCTTAAAAGATGGATGTCTCTACTTCTACGCAAGCATTCGATCAACATTTGCAGTTGGTACGCCTCATCTAATCCATCCACATTCAGGGATATCTCAGTCTGATTATACATTTAGAAATATCCAAAGTATGACCAACAAAAGATTCTTAAATATTTTGTCAGTTTGTACTCAAGCGAGAACAAATTCACTTACAGCACATGCAGAAAATTTCACACTGTCACCATAAACTTCACACCCAAGGTATAAAAAGCCTGCGTGACAGACTCTCGCTGTTATAAATAAAGGTACTAAGAGAAAGTAAAAGGAGTTCTTTGGAGAGGCAGCATCAAAAAACACTTTTGGTTCACAACTTTTAATACTTCACCAAAGGTTCTCCATGCATTTCAAATATATTCCTTTAAGAATAAAAATGATAAGGATTAATAGCTTATAAAAGTTATACAAGATACCGTATGTATGCAATTGATTTAATAGTTGTCAAATTCAAATGTGTGTATAAATGTAATCTTGTGTAACTACTAGCATCATCTTATATGCTGGATATTTTATCCATGGATTGCAAAAAGCCATTCATGTTTCCAAGGCAGTGTGTTTTTGGTTGGTTCTAAACTCGTCACTGTCATTTTAAAAGTGACAATCTTCACCATTTAGTCTTTACTAGCTAAGACAAACTTGTGCAAAACTGGTGTAAGTCAGGCCTGGTTGCAAGTTTTTACATCATGAACCACATGGGCTACCACTAAAAAACCTTGCTAGTGAATTCTAGTTAGTACTAGCTGGTAGCTTAGTTAATGAATAGTTCTTTGTTAAAAGTCTTTTAAGTTTGTGTCATCCTTATATTTAAAATGGACGACGACTTAACAGTTTCTGAACACCCAAGTGGATTGACAGAAGAAATATAAATGAGAACATGGTGTCCTCTAAGCCATGTAAAGGTTCTATACCTTTTAAAAATGTGTCCTAGTACTATATACCCAAGCTAAGAACGATTTAGGAACCTTTTCTTGCCCAGGAATACACTTTGCTGGCTGTGGTATGCATCACAGGTTATTGTGCGTTTTCTCTGGTGAATGGCCACAGGTGGGATCTACCTGCATGGATACACGGTGAAGGAACAGCCTCTAGGATCCAAGAGATCCACCATCGAGCTCAAACCCCCATCTGAGGAGTTCAAAGTGTTCCATCTTTGTGCTGAAAATGCCAACGAAAACAAACGGTACCAGACAGTACTTCATCAAAGCGATTAGTCTAGTGACTGGTTATAGACTGTGATCTAGTCTTGGACTAAATGGCAATTCCAGTAGAGAAGAATCCTTTGAATGAATGTTAGTTTTAATAAAAAAAGCTTGATTAGTTTTTGTTAAACATAAATTATTTAAGTTTAATAAATATTGAATTCATTGTTATTACTATTGTTGTTGTTGTTATTGGTATTATATGAACGTTTTAATATTATTTATACATACATAAATAGATAAATAGATAGATAGATAGATTAAAACAATAATAATGATAATAATCAAAGCGACAATTAAAATAACATTATTATTATTATGATAATTATTGTTGTTGTTATCAGTGTTGTTGGTGTTATTATTATTGTTATTATACTATGTCCTTAAAGAGATTTTAAGTATAAATGTACAGTGTACAATGTAGTGCAGCACATCACAAACTCACAGTGCTTTTTTGTGCCTCATTCACAGGTGGATTGGATCAATAAAGGTATCTATATCTAAATGGTTGCCTTTGCATCAGGCAATTCAAGACTTCATGAGTCGCCCACCTGAAGCCACCAGGATGTGAGCAGCGAGGTGTTCACCTTGATCTAATTTACCTGATTCAGGTAAATCATGTCATGAATCAGGTGCATTAGAGCTGGAAGACACGATACCCCATGAAAAGTGGAAACCATGGAAGTATTCCCAGATAAACATGATGGACAGCATGAATAGACTTTTAATGACAGCCACAAACCACTTTTCCTATGAAGGTGTTCAAGTGAAGCAGCACTCACTGACACTGATCCCAATAAAGGTTTGTGTAAATGTGTTCAGTTGTGTTGTAAAGTGTATAAGGAATTTTTAAAGAAATATCTTTTAAACTGATAAAACTGAATAATACTGTGCTGTAACTGTATATAATTATTCTTTATACATTATGACTAGAGAGGAAAAATAAGCTCTGTAATGAATATGCTCAGTGTAGCTATTGAAGAGTTCTTATGCATGTTGTATGCGTACTTTTTTAAAACAGTCGTTTCATACCATTTTGCTATGTATTTTGGAGAAAATTTTTGTACGTAGTTGCATTTTTCTGTCTCCAGTTGTGCAAAAAAAACCAAACAGAGGTAACTTTGAGTGTCTTTTCATACTCGAGTGATTTATTCAATGCTTTTTATTGTATTGGTTTATACTGGTCTTGATTGTTACAGTTTGATCATGATCTTTGAGTAAAACCAGCGTTACAGTCACGCGTTTGCATCCTCCATTTGTTGCTTGCTTTTTCACTCTTTTCCCACTTAATTTTATTCAGTAGGAGCGTGCTCTGGTTGTCTTCTTTTACAGTCCACAACCTGCAGTGTACTGGCTCACATCCTGACCCTCACATTGATTTTGCCAGCCCACCCTGAGAAAAAGATGAAAAACAATTTAGTTGTGTATTTAGCCAAAATCATCCTGAAAGTTCAGGTAAAACCTTATATATTAGTCTTACCAGGCAGAGATGCCCTGCTGGTCCACAATGACTTTGGCACACGAAATATCGGCCCCGATGTTATTAGTCATCAGCTCTGTTTGAGAGAACAAGGGTGCAGATAGATCCATTAGCCTTGTTTACCAGTGAGATTTACAGGACAATTCCAGGCTTTGTCCAGTCATATATTACAAACATTTTCAATTCCCACAGAAACTCGGCGATGAAATGATAGAAAAGTTTTAATCTATCACTAAACATGTCCTGTCATTAGGCAGTTGTAGTTGCAGAAAGCTTTATAAAACTTCCTAATGCTTCATAATGTGTCACTGCTACAGTTGAAGCGGGATTCTACAGAAGAAGGTTACCGCTGCATGAGATTCCACAGCCGTTGTAGCTGGGGAACTGGCCATTAGAACACCACCAGCGATCGTTGATCTGGAAAATGCCGTAGTCAGTGGAGCCGTCAGAGTCGTAGTCGATAGCCTGAGTGTTGTAGCTGGACTCTGAGAAGGCCATGCAAACCCCTGCAACAGTTCACAGAACACAGACACACAGTTTTTGGATGAAAAAAGAAGAGCAAGTTTAGTGTGGGCACTCAACAGAGCAACACAGCTAAGGGCCACATTTTCTACAGCTGTCTAGAAGAGCAGCAGGAACCTGCATGGTGGTGGTATGGACCCCCCCACACCCTTCAAATGTAATTTTCTAAGTGAAATTTAGTGCAGTTTTTTTTTGCAGGGAATACACTTAAGTGTATTAGAAAACAATAAAACATAAATACACCGTAAATAAATACACAGTTCTAGGGTTATCTTCAGCAGAGATTCCCCTAGTCAACAAAAAAGGTTTTAGAACTTTCATTCAGATATTACAGAAACCTGCATGTTCTGACACACTGCAAAAATAATGCATTTAGTAAACTTTCGAATAAAAGATTCGATATGCTTCACAACGGAAACCTCGAATCTGACACAAAAAAACGTGACAGGAATTGCATTTAGAGCCTAAGTGAATGAAGCTGTTGGAGCACTTACAGTTTGCCAGACTGACGCCTGCATAGCCATCCATTCCAGCTGCTTGCAGCGTACTCGCTAGCTCACATCTGGAATAAACCATGCCATTGGCAACCCCTGCCACCAAAAGAAGAACCAAGAACTTTATCATGGCTGCAGAATATGAGTGGATCCTTGGAGGTCTTGTGTGTGCTGTGTGTGTCTCCTACCAGGCAGCTCTGAAATATATACTGTTTGAGAAACTGCTGCAATTGCTAGAATTCTTTGGCAGTGTTCTGTAACCTTCCTCAAAGTTAAGTTCTGATTTGATTACTGCATTTTATCATGTTCAGTTGCCTTCAGCGCCTGCTCCTTTATCTGCCCTTGTGGGAGAAACAAATAATTTAATCTTAATTCAAATTGTGTAAGAAATTACTGTTTGCTCTTTAATCTACGACTCGAAAACCACAGCACCTCTGTTTTTAACATTTTGAGATAGCAATTTGTCGTCTGGCAAGCTGCAGGTGTGGTTTTGGCACAAAGGCTGTGAGGATCAGATAACAGGAGAACACGTATGTGCCGGCTTCCTTTCACATGGTTTCAATACCACACCACATATTAATGCTGCTGAAACTGGTGCTCAGTGTTTGTTGTTCACATGTTTGAGGCTACATCGCTCAGGTGAGGCCAGCGTGGATGATGCTGAGAAACTGTCACTTGCTTTTGTCTTCTGAAGAACTAAAATGTGACTGACCAGCAGCAGATCACACCATCTTGGCTTCCATTCTCTTTTACGACTCTTTTAGGATCTTAACTTTCTGCTACTGATTTCTAAAGCATGAAACTGAATCCCACAACAGTGTGTCTCTGCATAGTCATTCTCTAAAATTCTGCTGTGCTCTGATGTGTAGCAGAGGTCAACAAGATTTGATGCGTTGAGGAACCTTTTTAATCTTAGTCTCAGTCTAATGCTTTATAATGTGTCTCTGCTACAGCTAAAGAATGATTCTACAGAAAAAGAGGTTACTGCTGCTTGAGATTCCACAGTAATGATACAAACTTTTACAGCAATTTGTGCTATAGAAGTGCTGCCAGATCATACATTAATGAGACTTTGGCAAGCATGGCCCACTTGCATATTAATCAGTCACCCCTTTTTTTCACTTTTGGTAGTTACTAACCTCTGCATACTGGGAAGATATGCTGTTTAAAGGAGGATCTGATCCGGTCATCTCAGCATCACACTCTGACGCTTGTCAAAGTTTCTCAGATCCTTATGCACACTTTTCCTGCCTCCAACACATCAACAGATCGTTTACTTGCTGCCTAATACGAGGGATCCACATTTTTCCAGCTTCAATTGATTCCAATACACAACTGCCAGTACCTACACAGAGTTTGATGTAAGAGCTCTTTTATTTTAATAGTATCATTGTTAATGTTGGTATTGAGTGTAAGGTTGCATCTTGTAATAATTAAACTTCACACCATTAGGCAGCTGGTGGCCTGATGGTTAGTGTGTTGCGCCTGCAATCAGAAGGTTGTGGGTTCGACTCCCAACACTGTTTGTGTTATCATTGAGGTACGTTTGAGCAAAGTACCGTCCCCACACTCTGCTCCCCGGGTGCCCCTCATTGGTGGCAACCCACTGCTTCACTTGGTGAAATGCAGAGAAAGAATTTCACACTTCCCACACTGTGTACTGTGCTGTTGTGTGGTAATGCGTAACTCACCTTACTTTATTTTAGAGGCAAAAATGTGCATTGAATTTGCATACAAATGAATGTATTCATGTCATACAACTGTGACATACTCAAATTTAATATTTGTAATGCAAAATTGAAATAAACATTTTAATCATCAAAAACATGCATCTATTATCTGTTATGTTAAACAGAACAATAAGCTTGGCTATTACGCCACCTATCAGTGATTTAATGTGACTGTATCATTCTTTTGTTTGGTCTGTGTTACATATTAAAGCACAAGTTCCAGGTATATTTGCATGTTTCTGCCCCACTATGATAAAATGGGTGCATATGATCGGTTCGGACAGTAGAGATGTCTGAAGACCTGTACTGCACTAGCATAAACAATGCAACTCATTGAGGTCTTTAGTGAAAGCCTGTTAACTGTCTTTCACTGAGAGTGAGCCTATTAGATCTGATTATCTTTTTCTTTTCATATATGTGGTTCTGTATCAGATATATATCTGATTCATTCCACCGTTTGAACAAAGTCATTCAGAGTGCTTTGATTTGAAGTGGTAGAGGCTTTATTTGTAACAGTAGCAGGAACGAAGGGTTGTGATGTCTCCAAAATAAACCTTTTATTTAATTTTTCTAGGTAATGTCTAATGACCCATTATGGTACAATGAAAAAATATAAAACCTCAAAAAATACTTTATTTTGAAATAGAACTGCCTTTAGATTTCCACGACCTTCCCAAAACTATCATAAAACAGTGTCACAGGCATCAGGCAGTTTATTCATTAACATTACTATCTTTCTGTGAGGGTGCATTTAGAGGCGTTAAACTTTTCAGGTCGCTGGTTCTTATCACCACCACTGAGAACAGTTCTGACTGTTACCCAAGGAAGCCATTTCATTTTAAACCACTCGGAATCACTATTTTAATTATGTAGATATTCAGAAATGTTGGAAATTATTTTCCAGCTTCTTCTTCCACTTAAATGCTGCTGCAGTAGCAACATTTCTCCAGCAGAGAGCAAAATTGATTTGTAAAAAACCAACAGCAACAGGGAATAGTGATTGTGATGTCGTACATTAGGCATGTTAGGCATGTTTGCTGTAGAGAAGTACAACATTGACTTGACCAGTTATCTTAAACATGGCCATCTTGAGAGCAGAGCAATAGCTGTTTTCACAAATAAACCTAATAAACATCCACAGATTCTTCAGTTTTACTGTTTGAAAAGATATTCACAAAACAACCTACTATGCACTTTTAAATGCAACTTTAAATGTATCTACTACATTTTAAGTTCAGAGAAGCACAGCCTTTCAACTTCTATTTTATACATTATAGTGCAGAGGCGTTGACAGGCCTGGGCATCCTCAGCTACAGCACCGTGGTGCTCGGGTGTTGCTAAGTGTTCATTATGGCATCACAGGCCGTTGTTAGGGTGTAGTTAGCCTGTTGCTGTGGTCAATGTAGTGGTTGCCATGGTGTACCAGGTGGTTGCTAGGGTGCTAAGCAGTTACTGTAGCATCACAAGCAGTTCCTTTAGGTAACTGTAATGGGTGCTGTGGTGTTGATCGGTGTGCCTTCTAGTTTTTATTCCCCCTGTTTTTGGTACCACTTTTCCATCACGTTCATTTGAAAGTCTGACAAAAAGAAATAATGTCCAATATTTTGATCACCAGTGGGATTTACACTTCTTAGTTGAGAAACCATGACTGGCTTGAAAATATTGCAACTACTTATGTATATTAAAGCTCCCCGTCCCTCCCATCAACAAATAAAATGACTCTTCCTGTCAGTTCATGAAAACTGTATTGGTTGATAAAAGAAACTTTAAGTATCTTTTCAAAAGGTTTATTTATTATTTACAGCTTACAGTGATGAGATACACAGGTCCTGATTACTACAGTAACACAAAGCTAAATTACAGCCAGCAGTACAATAACGCATTATGCACGCTATTCTTTTTTTAACAGCTTGTGTAAAATCTTGCATAACATTTATGGCAAGTGAGGGTGTTTGCAAAAAGAAGGAAAGTTAAGACAAACTGAAAACTGTTTGGCATTTCAACATTATAGCAGAACTTAATAATTAAGTAATGATTTGGACGGTTTAGAGTTGTAACAGCAAAGGGGAATTTAGCTTTCAAAGCATCCAGCTGCATCACGTATACACTATTGGCTTTGATTTTCTAAAAACAGTTCATACAGGTTTTCTTTCACAGCTTGCATAAAATGTTCCATAACATTTACAGCAAATGAGGTGTTTGCAAAAAGAAAAAAGAAAAAACTTCACATGTGTTCTTGGAGTATGACGAGTGTGTTTGAAAATACATCAATATGCTTCAGGAAATGCTGCTTGATGCGGCACAGCATCTTCCTTTAAACTCCACAACCTGCAATGTATTGGCTCACATTCTTGTTCCTACAACGATGTCGCCAACCCACACTGTAAAAAATAATAATAGTTTTTTCCAAGCTCTTGTGTATGTTCATTCGTGGGTCCATATCTTCCAGTTGTCTTGTACTCAATTTTTCTGTTGATGTTTATGGTTTTTTAATTCATTTTAGACCGCGGAATAATCTGATGTCGCTGTCCACGGAGAGTCGCCAGTGTTTGCTTCCTGGGCAATTAACTGGACTACACTCCAGCGAACTACTCAACATGATTTAAGACACTTCTGTGTTTTTGTTTTTACAGGGACAAGCCTCAGCAAAAGTGTTAAGGCTACTCACCAAAGCAGCCTGTCAACATTTCACATGGAAAGAAGCTCTGCTCTATCTGGGAAAACCCAAGGAGGAGGCTTATACGTTTACATCAACATTGACTACACCTTACACACAACTGCTACTGTAAATATCCTTCTTTGATGCTGCTGCTATTATTTGCATGATTTTTTTTAATGCTGTCAGCATTTTTTGCACACTTAATGACTTTGCTGCCAAAATACAGCATCATAATGCTCTATTCTTTCAAACTTGTACTGTAGCTGCTTTTGTTGACCATACTAAATTTCATCTTGTCATGTTATATTGTTGCTCTTTTCTTGCATTCTCTCTCTTGCTCTCTTTGTATTGTGTTTTTTGTCCTCTCTGCACTTATGTAGTCTTGTGTTGTTTCGTTTCACTGTGTACTGTGTATATGGTTGAAATGACAACAAAACTACCTGACTTAACTTGACTTTAAAATGTATTCTCACCAAGCCTTGATGCCCTGCCATCTCACTATGATCTTGGCACATCGAAAGGCTGCAGAGATGTTATTGGTCAATAGAAAAACATGGTTTAGATATATTAGTCAGGTCCTTTCTGCATAAAATATGGATGTTTTATACATCTCCCATAAACTCTTTGTAGTCTTTGGTACAAAGAGTACTCTTTGGTACTCAGGGCAGACACACTGACACCAAGGGTAATTGAAGTGCATCATTCTTTATTTTCAAAAACAAAAACTGGCATGTGGGAGCTCCCAATCTGGGAGCCCTTTTCCCAGAGTTCCTCACTGTTCTCAGATGTGGAGCCCCTTTCTGGGAGCTTCTCACAGTCCACGGGGGCGGAGCCCTCTCCAGAAGCCCCTCACTGTTCTTACGGGCGGAGCCCTCTACTGGGAGCCCCTATGCAGGAAGCCCTTCACCGTTCTTGGGGACAGAGCCCCCCACCGGGAGCCCTCCACTGTTCCCAGGAGTGGAGCCCCTTACCTGAAACCCCTCAGTGTCCTGGTGGGCCAGGCCTTCTCCAGGAAGTCCCTCTGCGGGGAGCCCATCCCTGTCCAGGTGAGCAAGACCTCCTCCAGGAAGCCCCTCCACGGGCAGCCCATCACAGTACAGGTGGGCGCGGGGAGCCCATCACTGTACAGGTGGGCAAGGCCTCCTCCCGGAGGCCCTTCCGCAGGGAGCCCCTTGCTGTCCTTTGAAGTGGAGTCCTCTCCATGGACTCCACCGGAGCCCTGCAAGACCCCAGTACCCCCCTCCAAAACAATTCAGGGGAATCCTTGGTGGGTTTGAAGGCCTCTCACAGCCTTCTAAGCCCTTGCTAAGCCCTTCTGGTGCTTCTAAGTCACAGATAAGCCCTCCCCATGCCTCTAAACTGCTATTAAGCCCTCCCAGGACTTCCGGTTTTCCGCTACCTTAGACTAAAGGGCCTAGCAGGTCTATAGCCACTAGGCTAATGGCTACAGGACTAAAAGGGCAGCCTCGCCGTCGCTCTCACGCACTGCAATGGCTGCGGGGCTTGGGCTCAAATACCTCAATACCTGCTATTGCCGCATTTCCCAGTGCGACTGGAGCTAGGTTTTTGCTGGCCAAACCCCGTAGTTGCTTCACACCGCTCTGGAGGCTGAAGACATGCCTCAAACTCTGGCTCACTCAGGGTCCTAGTGCCCGAACCTACCCTGAGTGATGCTCGCTGCCCCAGCAAAGAGCTCGCCTTACGAAATGAGCCGGGCACAAGCTGGAGTGGTGGAGCACCGCAGGAAGCCTCAGACTTCCCGGGCCGCTGGAGACCGGGAGGGTGACCCAAGCGACGTCTGCAGGTTGATAATGAATCTCAGCAGGTCAGCAGGTGATGTGTGTGTTCTGCCTTTAACATCTCAGTGAAATATGTAGCAGCCGTTTGAGGAACATTTTTTTATTGGACATGTCATTTTCAACAACCTGATTTGACTGTTGTGTTTTATCACGCTCAACTGCTTCTTATCTTATACCTTTTTTGGATAATCAAGATATTTAATCTCAATAAATTTAAGTAAATAAAACACACAACATTTTAAACCACAGCACCACTGATTAACATTTTGTAAATTCTAATTCTTATTAGAATTTACATATCCAGCTAAAGTGCTGCTGCAGCAGCACCATTTCTCCAGCAGAGAGCTGTAGTTACTGACCCATTAAAGCAAATAAAGCATACTAAAGCATACTAAAAGCAAGTACAGACCAATACTGGGAAATAGAGATTGCGAAGACACATTAATGTAGAGAAGTAGACATGATTATCTTAAACACAATCAGTTTGCAAATTAGAATCAAAACTTTAAGCAATTTTCTTCTGGGATCAATAAAGAGGTCTAAACATAGTATATGGTGCAGTGCTGCATATTGTCATTGCTGGTTCCTGTAAAGAGGATACAAATGCAAGGGATTGGGCAGTAAGAGTGTCTTTCATGAAATAAGGCAGAATAAGGGCATTACATGAACATAGGAGAAAAGGCTGAACCAAAAAGTCTCGCTTCCAGCGGCTAAACTAAGTCACGGCCCTGTGAAAAGTCCCTTCTAGTTGAGGAGGACCGAGATGGACTAATAAATTTACTTAACAATGTTCTCCTTTCCTTCAGAGAAATCTCCTCACAAACACCAATTAAGTTATCATAATAGCGTGGATGAGAACCAGGTGGGTTGCTAGCAGGTGTGAGGTCTGAGGGAGGCTGCCGTTAAAGGCAGCCTGTAGGTTAGGTCAGGGTTGGTGTGTTCACGGGTCAGGGTGCCTGTGTGTAGTCAGCAGGTGGACTCCAGGCTTGTGATGAGCTTGGAGGCACCTGGTGATT
>JBBJLR010000037.1:3726508-3741808 GCA_037577145.1 Brachypetersius gabonensis
ACTTTGCCTGGTAATTAGTTACTTTTATAATGATGTAACTCAGTTACTAACTCAGTTACTATTTGTGAGAAGCAACTGTAACTAATTACTTTTTTAAAGGTACTTGCCCAACACTGGTGCTGGCACTGGTAAACAATACAAGTCAATTGTGATTCAAATCTTTTCTGTAAAACTTTAAAACAGTTTGCTCTTTATGGTAATATTCTTTGTAAAGGAGATACACATACCTAAAGCAGTTCGCTCTGGAGACCTCTTTGCCAGAGACTGAGTGAATGGACAGGGCAAAACTTTTGCAGGAGTGTAGGTGTTTAAAGGAGCTTTCTTTCCTTGCACAGCTATGGGACACACAATGACATCAATATTTACACAAGAATAAAAGATCAGATATCAAACAAGAGTTTTTTGAAAATATCCAGGATTGTGAGCCTCATCTCCTTGTTTCTGTACCTGGCGAGCTCCCAGAAATGTCAAGCAGGGAGTCGTGGGATTTGGCGACTGAGGCGAGGAAGTCGTCGACTTGTTTGAGGGAAAGCGAATTGTGGAGGGTTTCCAGTGGGCAGATGGAGGGAACCATGGAGTATAACTCAAATCCTTAAATGAGAAATATAAAGCACACAGATGAACATTCATAACAGCAGCAGTAAGAGAATTTCCCTGAAGTAAGCATCAGCATTCGGCGCATTCAGGTCACAGCACAGAGATATGGCGTTCCATTTCCCGAAAGAATGACAAGGAGCAACAGCACCATCAAACATGTGTTTGAGGCGGGCAAAATGGAAGCAGATGGATCACACAAGGTACGGTACAACTCACTAAGAAGCTCTGCCTACCACAGAGTCATCAGCCAGGATGATACTACTGAGTGCGAACGATCTACTTACCTTACACACGCCACTTGCAAGAAAGGGATGCATTTTATTTTGATTCAGATCTATTCATATTGATATTCTGAGTAGAGCACACATCTGTAAACCTACAACAAATTTAAGAAATAACTACATTTTTAAATGGAAACTGCTAAAAATGTTACATAAAGCTCACAACAGTTATCAATAAGCAACTACTAGGCATTTCTCTCACTCTCTGCAGGTACTATTTTACATGAGTACAAGTACAATAGCAGGAAATTCTAAAATGCCTCATTGGTGGCAGCAAAGCGAATAAATGAGCCCAAAACAGCTGTGGGAATTCGACTAATACCAAGGAAATGTGCCAAACAGTTGAATGTAATTCAGAAACAACATTAACAATATCATTTCTTCCAGGAGTTTCTGTTGAGCGTTTTGAGTGGACAATTGAAATATTAGCGTTACAGATTTGCCATGTTAAGATGGGTGAGAGAAGCATAAACCAGACCACAAAGATTCTGCACAAAATCTTATACAGAGCACTCCAATGAGAGTTGGCACTGTATAGGCTGGTTGGCATTTTTAACATACACTATGCAATACCAACATAGTGAGGTACAGTAATGATAACTGTGTATAATGATGGTGGATAAACAACAAAAAAACGCAAACCTAATGCTGACAAAATCCAAAGAAATGGCCCCAATTTTATTTCGAACTATTAAATTCTAACAGAAAAAAAAACAGAAAGCCCAAACTAGGAATCACTAAAATATTACTATGGTACCATTAAGACTAGGGATGTATATTGTTACATATATTTTTTTATATAGAACTAATGATGAATAGATCTTTGATGAACAGATATTTGGTGAACTGCAAAGAAAGGAAGAAAATGATTGACAGATTATTTCTCATTCCAATTAACCTTCCGCCCAGTCAGAAATGCATGTCTTTGTATTAGACAGAAGTAATTTAGAGGATTAAACAACCAAAATATTCAGTTAGATTCAATGTCAAACTGTGCTGAACTATTAACACTGTTCCTTTTGGCATCTGCAGTGGTTAAACGAGTGGTTCAGAACTTGTGCGCACCACTACTGAATAGTAATTGTTCAATTATTATGTTCTCTGGATTTGCAATACCAGGTCTCAATTCCTGATTGGGGCTTTCAAGTTAAAAAAAACAAAAAACGTGTTTCAACTGTGTGCTCAAAAATGTACTTTTGACTGTTGGTATGCAGAACAGATTTGTTTAAAATTAATTACTGTGATCTTAGTTATGCAGCATTAGAGCATTCTGGAAGATGTATATTAATTTGCAAAAAGAAATTCAGTGGCACTTCTGTGCCATCAAAGTGTATTTTGCCCTGAAGTTAGCCTATGGCAAAGCTTAGTAACTCGCCTAAGATCCACAGTTCATTAAGGACTTTTTTCTGAAGCACACAATGTTACTGTACTATTCCCTACAAGGAGAAAACAAATAGGGACTGAGAACATGGTCAAGGTTAAAATTGGGGCTAAAATCCAGAAATAAAGGAGCTGATGTCTACAAAAATCAGGAATCAGAGCCAAAACAAAACATCAAACAACAGTTAAACAGGATACAAATAGGGAAATTAAATGATAGTTAACACTTACCATAGAACATACTGGGAAACACTGACCCATTTAGAAAAGCAGATTAAAAACACAACAAAACAAAACAAAAAAAAAAAAAGAATAAAAATGCTACCAGACATCTAGAACTTCATAAAACAGCTACAGTCTCAAAATACTTTAAAGTAAACATGTTGCAAATATTCATAGGGAAAATATGGCTTATTTCATACTAAATAATGGCTACTTAAACCTAACTAACAAAATATTAACTTTGATAATTTAACTGTTTACCTTCTGCATAGTTGAGTTTTAAGACCTGAAATTGTGTTACAATATTATACCAGTTACAACAAGTAATAACTTAGTACATATATGGAAAATAAGGGAAAAAAGTCCTTTTGTCCCTCAAAAAGAAACACCCTGACATACATTTGATATGTAATCTATAATGCACATCCTTTACTTCACCATTTCTTTCAGCACATTTGAGCAACAATTTGTCTTCCCTTCCCAGAGAATCTGAAATAAATTTAATGATGCAAATTGCATGGATTAAAAACAAAACTGACTAAAATTAATTAAATTCAAGCAATGGTTGCTAAAGTCACTGACTCTGCACAAAAAAACAACAATCCAATTTACTTCTACCACATTACGGTGATCACGTTTTTTTAGTCACTTGAATCCTGTTGTTGGTGATATGTAGCAAAACTGAGCGAAGGTAATATAGGGTTGAAAACAAAAAGAAGCACATGGTCTCTGAAGTGTTGCACGAGCATTTCAGCCATCTCAATGTTCATGGCCGCATTCCATGTGCACTGCCCTGGAGTTAGTGGGAGGGAACTGAGGGAGGAACTCTAAATAATGGGAGGGGAGTGACGGAAAAAAAGGTGTACTGGGAATTAACGAAAGCAAACATACCATTGGTTGGGTGTCGCGCAAATGAGATAGAAAATCTTTTTACAGCAGAACCACGCGTGGCCTCTGAGAAAGAGAAAAACAGGTACCTGAAATGTACAACAGCTAACAGAAAGAGGGGTTAGAAAAGGGTAGAAGAAAGCAACTGTTAGAGGACATGCAGGAGAGAAGGGTAAGGAAAGGAAAGGAGTGCTTCTTTTAGTGAGTTAGAGGTGTTGGGATTCTGTCAGGCAAAGTGACGCAAACACAAAATAAAAAAATCCACGACCACTATGGTTATCTGCTTTCCAAAATGTCAGGATGTGTCTGCATTCTGATTAGGAATACATAAAAGAAAAGAACACTGATGTATTCGGTGTTCTTTGAATAGATTCATGAATACAAATTCTCCCCCAAACTGCATAACCGCCACCTAATCCAGCTTTCCATCTCAAACCCTTACAGAGTTCTGCAGACTCAGGTTTTCTAATATTTAAGCCTCCGCTAAACCTCCATCCACAGTGCTTGATTTGTCAACCTTCACTGAAACACATTCAGACTGTGGTCCTAAACAAATAAAGCAATCCTGGACAAGCATAACTACACTGCCTGGCCAACGAGTCGCACACAAGCATTTCACTGGACCGCCTTTTATTTTGACAATCTTTGCAGCATTTTCGTCCAGAGTTGCATTCATTTTTGCTCGAGATCTTGTATTGCGACAGTAGAGTGGAACAACTATGTACGTCTCTTCCAACACATTACAAGCACTTTTAATGGGCTAAAAGGTCAGGACTCATTCATGTGTGAAAATGATTGCTCATGCCACCTGAGCCATTCTTTCACAATTTAAGCCCAAAGAACGTTGGCATTCTAGGAACTGCCAGGAATATGCCCATGATATCAGGGAGAATCCACTGATGGGATAAACTGGTCATTTAGTACATTCAGGAATTCAGTGGACTTGAGCCTTGACCTGACACTAGAACATAACACTGCCTCTAGAGGCATGTATAGTGGGGACTGTGCATTATGCTTCATGCGTTTCCCTTCAAACTATAACATGTCCATCCCTTTGGAACTGGGTAAATCTGGACTCTCTGTCCTTTGTTCCAGAGTCGTGAGTTCTACTGACAATATGCTTTACAAATGTTTCTCTGCTAAACTGCCAGCTCTCCATGGGACAGCTCTTAATTCAATTAATTTCAACAATATTCTGTTTGTTGACTTATTGGATTGACTTATTGGATTGACTTATTGGATTGATGCGGGCTAATAATTAGACCCTTCTGAAACACAGGTACATTTTTTCCATGATTGCAGAAATGTATTCTGACATTTATATTTATAAATATAAATTTTATTATTTTAAATAAAGAATAATAAACATTCTTTATTTAAGAATAAAGAAGCTACTCACAGCATCAGTTGATGCTAAAAAATTATTTCCAGCTGAAACACTTTAATCACTGCACAGGAATTATGAAGTCATAGGGTTTGCTTATAGGTATTTGTTTATTTAAATCCAAACAGCGATTTTTATCTTGGCCAGACAGTGTATTCATTGCTATTTCTACTGTTCATCATCAACCACTATAAAGGTAAAGTCAACCCTTTGAGACTCCTGGCCTCTCACTTTTAGCTGCAATTCGTTGTTTGTCAAGGAAATCTCAATACAATCTGTTTGTGATCTTTTAGTGGCTTTACCTGTAGCAAAACTATACATAATTATACAATTGGATCGTGTCTAAACAATAATCCTGTAACATTGAACAAATAAGAGCTTTCTTGTTCTCGTGCATCAGAGCACAAAAGTTATTTCCTGATTTGCCACACTGATATAAAAATAACATTGCTGAATATTTTAGCCTAAGCCAAGTATTATTACCTAAAAGTGTCTTATTTGTTAGAAGGTTATGCTATAACATATACTTAATACTTATACTTATCAAAATAAAGTCACTGAATTAATTTTTGTGTAAACTAATTACAACTGTATTAAGTTTTTTACAGTATGTAATATTGAACTCTAAAAGGTATGCGTTTTTTGATCAAAATTACATTTTATCGTATATGAACATAGCACTATAGTGGTAGTTTTAAGATATTAGATCATCTAAAAAACAAACAAATAAATAAATAAAATACAATACAATGCCAAAAACAAATAAAAACCCAAAGGAAGCAGTCTGAACTAAACAAAATGTTCTAAAGAGACGTTCAAAAACTAAGGTTTTGGACACAACACACACTATTACAGTGTCAGAACAAAAAAGATGGAGTTCTCAGGATTCCTAAGGAGACGGGATACAGTTTCATCTTTTTTTTAATAAGATGTGTGCGCGTGTTTGCACATACCATCTAAGAAGCCAGAAGAGGTCAGCTTTTTACGATGTGCACGAGCATAATCTTGTAGGTTAGGTGCGCTGGAGGAGCCTCCCAGCACCATGGTGCTAAACAGGCCAGCACAATGAGACCCTGATGGAGTTAGAGAAGATACATACAGCCATCGTGTGTTCCACGAGCCACACCTGGGAATGCATGCAGCATGCATTTCTAGGAGATTCTTGCCACAGAGAGACTTGTGCAGCCTCATTAAAAGCATCCCATAATGACAGTAATGCCATTTGTCATACTGACAACAAGTAACAAGTACAGAAACCTGCCTTTCAGTAGAACAATGTGCTTCTTGTGTCCATTACAGGTTTTCTTCATGCATATAGGGATATACAAACACTAAATCTATTAAATATTGTAACATCTAGTAATATTTTACAATAAAAATAATGTAGACTTTGTCTACTGTAAATGAATAAATGAGCATATGAGGTTTGCTAGTAATACAGTTCAATTACTTGGGAGTTTGAAGTGACATTATACATTCACATTTGAATGTCTGATAATCTGCATTAAGCAATAAACTGTTTGCCTGTACAAGTAAGTAGTCAAGTCACACTTAACATAGGCACTCCCACAGCTGGCAGCTAAGCCATGTCAACAGATCTGAATGCAAAGCTGGTTTACCCTCCACTATATTTAAAAATGTCAACACTGCCTGCTCTAAAGTGAACATTCACAAAGGACATTACCAGCATGTATGAGAAATTGAGTCAGCACTGTATTAGGTGGTTATGTGGCAAAAATCTTGGTTAAAAGTGTGTTCAGATTATTCCAATTGAGGATATTACTTCAAATTCCACATCACACCTTTAGTTATTGATCACTGGGTGCCAGGGGATCAACAAAGAGAAGCCTGTGCAAAGAAGGCACTCTAAAAATGCTAATAGGAGGCACAAAGCCATCACACAGAGCAAAGAGTTGAAATGGAACGGCAAATATTACTTCATGTTTTCACTTATCAGTTCTTAAATTTATTTATTTTTTTTACAGGAAAACATTTTTTCCTCATGAAGTTTATAACATTTAAGTACTTCACTGTCTATGTTTAATTCTTCTTTACTTATTTCCGACTTTGAGGAGGAGTCAACTTACCCATTCCAGTGGTGAGCTTCTGTTCTGTGTGCAGTCTGCCTGGCCTTGTGTGACTGTTGTTCTCTGAGAGAACCTGGAAGAGCACAAACACAAACATTAGCCTTGCAATAAAAAGAGTACATGGACAGGAGGAAAACAGCCAGAAAATCAAAGTTTACTTCAAACAGTAGGCCTTTTCCAGATAGACAGATGTTAATAAGCAGCACTGATAACATGTTAGTGAAGAAGCCAACAAAGACAACATAAGACAACGTGGAAAATAAATGGATCATGCAACATCCCCATGGCCACAAAGTCCATTCCACGTGAGACGTCTGACAGCAACAGTACAAAGCACAAGACAAGGCTGAGGTCAGGGATGCAGAAGGGCATGAAGACAGACATGGCAACAGTTTGCAGAGATTCCACAAATCAACACTGCACGACTTGAATCAAACACTTTCACCTGTGTTGGAAAACAAAGGGAAGAAAATAAAAAATCTCACAGGCTTTTGTTTTATGTGTTTCTGCTGAAAATGTTAATTTCACAGTTTCTTGCAAAACCAAGGCAAACTTTGGAATGGCTGGGTCCTCTCTGATTTGACAGGGAAGACCATGTGGAATCCAGTACAGAATCCCAAGGACTGGAATGGTGACAGCTGGAGGTGGGATGGTGGAAACAGGACATAATGGAGAACTACGAAGCCACCCTTACACCTGCCAGGGTTTACCTGAGGCCCAGAGCAATCTCTGAGCAGAACAAATGACCAGGGGTCTATAACTTAACAGTGGTGAGAAGTCTAATTATACCAACTACAGCTATGAGTGACTATGGCTTATATTTTGAAGCTACTGAACACATGTTGGCTTTAGAAATGCCAGCATGCTACAGTATCCGAAAGTCTAGGTTACATTACATAGACTAATTTGAACAGGAAAAGTCTATTTGACTACACAGACATTTAAGATTGTACAGACAAAACTGTGTGATTGCTGTATTTTAAACACAATGAGACCCTTGAATTTTGATACCCACAACGAGACCCTTGATTTTGATACCCACAATATTCATATATACAAAACCCACACCACACTAGTATCATTAATGGGACAGAAACATTAATTGCCTTGTCTGAAGCCTTACCTTCACCCAAACTGTGCTGAGTGAAAAAAATAATTGTTCATGCTTCACGTAAACTATTGGATGACAATGATATGAAATGTAGGAGCATCAAGCTACATTTCTCCTGGTGGAGGACAGAGATCAATGCGCATTTAAAGAGTGCCAAAGCAGAGATGGACTTCAGCTCTGGAAGAGGCAAGAACCAGGCAACTGGAGGGATCAACATCCACCCAAGAAAAACCAATGCCACCAGTCCTAATGCAACCCAGAAGGTAAAACGGTTACTGGACACTTAAATGGAGCAGGTTGCAAAGGACAGCTAATGAGTCAGCAGATGAATGAAAAGAGCTACCAAGATAAATATGGCTAAAT
This sequence comes from Brachypetersius gabonensis, assembly GCA_037577145.1. NCBI lineage: Eukaryota > Metazoa > Chordata > Actinopteri > Characiformes > Alestidae > Brachypetersius > Brachypetersius gabonensis. Next base: position 3,734,822 of record JBBJLR010000037.1, read on the forward strand.
GAGGATGTACAGTAGATAAATCACAAAGGTGCTATTCTTTCACAGTGCCTCAAACAGAATGGTTGTTAACTTAGGTGCACTAGCAGAAAGCAAAAAGGACAGATGCCAATATAAAAAAAAGTGATGAAGAAATTTAAACCCAAGCTTCAGTACCTTAAACAAAGGAATGTTGTGGGTTGGATTAATTAAAAGATAGATAGCAGACTGTTTGGGAGTGTCATACTACAGGCACTGTAAAGGAAATGTGCAGATGTTGTTACAGTAAAACATGGCAAGGAAAATGCAGAACAGTTCACAAAATAACATACCTTAAAAAGGAATTCAAAAGCAGTACATAAGAGCATGTGGTCCATGAAAACATAAGACTTGTTTTAAGCATTACCACAACGCATAAGACTAAAGACGAAGTCTACACTTCAGCATAAAGCAGGGGTGGGTTCTGGAGGCCTAGACTCCTGCAGAGTTAGGCAGTTTCCTGCTCAAACACACCTGACACCAAACATGAGGTCCAGCTTGCCTCCAGGCCTCAGTTGCCCACCCTTGGTATCAGGAGAAACCTTTAAAATGGTCTAGTAATATAACTAAACAAGTCAGTTTTCAGAGGTACACCACACAACACAGAAGTAGGAGGGGAAAAAAAGTTACAAAACGACAAACATGCAACTTGACCCAAAATCCTCCAATGTTAGTTACAGCTCATGACACTGAATGAGTCTTAAAAGTTGGTCACTGTATGAAACAAACCAACCTCCCTTTGTCTTGAATTCCTCTTTACATGGAATGTAAAAAGTAAAAATCAAACATAAATGATAAAAAAAAAGTACTCTCTTTTGATTGATCTGCTGATTAGGTGTCCTTGCTGACTGCTGTCAAGTTTCTTGGGTACGCATGAACAAGAAGTTAGCAATTGTGAAGAATGAATTAAATTTGTAAAAACCTGTTGCCATGAGCCAAAAATACTGGATGTGAAAGCCAGTGATTTGGGGGAGACAGGGGAGGAAGTTATTTGGTCCCCTGATCTGCGTCTTCGACGCCCAGTACCAACACCACAGGTGTAATGTATCCAGGTACCAATTGACTCAGGGCTAGACACACTCAGGGGGCTTTCTTCCTGGAAGTGAGAGAGGGGGCAGAAACAGCACAGTCATGCAACATTAACAACAGTCCAGCTACGTGTCCCATCAACATTCACAAGGTAGCCCCTTTGTTCAAGGAGGAAAAACACAAAAAAAAACGTATTTGTGGTCATACTTTGCCCGCAGAGGTCTTGATAAAGTCTGTCTGCAAAGGGGACTAAAGAAGACAACAAAATAAATAAAAGAATAAATAAAACGGCATTTTTATTTAACTGCGAGATTTCCAAAAACACACATTTGCCTTTTTGACACTTTCCCTCTATATCAGCTTATGTGAATCAGGCCCATCCGGCCATCTGTTTATTTCTTTTCTTAAACCAAAGCTTAAGTCACAGCTCAGACATAAAAAAAAAAGTGAACTAGGTGTTAAAAAGTAACGATTAAACCCTGAACCTAAAACATAAATCACAGATAATGTAGCTAAAATGGACACAATCAAGATATACTGGAAGAAATATGAAACAGAATTTATAATTTATGTCTGTAATCCAGTAAGTTTAAAATAAATGGTGTACTTATTAATAATGTATCACACTTGCCAACGTTATTCAATTTACATTTCTAGCTTAAACACATTTATGATAGTCATCTGATTCTAGACCAAAAATCAGCCAACTGTCAAAAGGAAAAACTTCTTTGTAGTTAAGAACTTTGCTGTAGAGCATGCATGCTGGGGTCTGGTGAAATGACGGTTAAGTGTATTACTGTGGTAGAAAACTGCTTAACTTCACACAACACCAAAAATAAAAAAGGAACAATCAATCAGCTGTACAGAAAAAGTCAACCAAAATAGTTTTTGGAAGAAAAAAGCATCACACTGTTGCAAAACTGGTGCAGTAAATATGATGACTGCAACACTTTAAATCTGCTAGACTAGTTATACTTAGAGTTTTAAGCAGCAGAATTGCCACATTTGCATACTGGCATATTTAGAGCAAAAAGTCTTAAACACAGCAAATAAAATGTGCAGTATTACACAGCTGTTCACAGACAGACAGTTTGTGAAATTCTATCAACACAAATATATTTTTACTATACACTAACAAAAGTGATTTTAAACATATGCATTTTATCAGTAAATTAATTAATTGAGTGTTTGCACTCCCTTCTTAATATTATACACTCATATACTGGAGGCATATACGTGGAGGCAATTAACGTCAAAAACCACATACTTTGGCAGAAAACAGCATGATTTGAAAATAATTTTTCAGCAAGTCAGAGATCAAATTGTATATTCCCTGTTTAAAGATTAAACATTTTGTTCTGTTCTTGCAGCATAAAAACAACTGACATTAAAACTGAGCCAGATGCCACTTACTTCTACAGAGCCGATCTTCTTAGAGCGAGGAAGCGGGGACTTCCTGTGAATGTAGATGGGGTCGGACACCATCGGTCGAAACATCACAAGGGCTCGGTCTGGCTCGTCCCGCTTCAAACTGCTGGACTCCTCGTCACTGTCATTCTGTGACTTTTTCTTGGAGCCTTCATTCTGAAAGAAAGAGGACATGAAATCAGTACATATTTCAACATTTGACTTTTTTCCCCAATTACCAAACAGGTACTGAAGAAGCTTTTACAGACAATATGAATTACAACTGTACTGTTGTATTTCATGCTATCACAGATGTACGTCGCTCTGAATGAGGCATTTTTAAGGTTTTTTGTTTTTTTTAACAAAACACAACAATGCAGTTTTTCACTACACTCAGGTGATCTTGGAATTTAAGTTATACTGTATAACTTAAAAGAGAAAACAAGAGACTGAGATTCTGTACAGTAAAAGGGGGTGGATGGAGAATGGAAAGACAGGCATAAGGAGTGCGAGGAACCAAGAGAGAGAGAGGGGGAGAGTGAGAAACCTCTCTGGATGCTGGTCTGTAGCCAAATCCGGATGGCAGGTTTTTGTCTTCCTCACAGCCTTTCGCTCCTGGGCTAAAATGCAGCTCCACATGAAAGCGTTCCTCTGATGAGGGGTCCTAAAACCATGCAGACACTGTGAGTCCAAATGTACCTGAATTACCTAATCCATCAACCAAATACCAACCTACACGGGCCATTAGCCTGATGTCACCACCCAGGAACAGATGGACTGTTACCTTGTTAGGGTCCTCATAGAGCATGATCACAATCTGAGTCATGTAGTTCAGCTCACTGACAACTTTGAGGTAGTCCATGGCCCTTTTCCACTGCTCATCTTTGGTCTCCTAAAGAGTGATAAAAGCAGCCCAATGAGAACAGTTACCACAATTTAACAGAGTTTCTCAGACTAAACAAAATGTAAAACAAAGGTCAAAGACGCCTACTTCATTTTAGTCGTCTTACACCTACTTGACAAAAACTTATCTACAGTACAGACCACTTATACTCTGATCTTGCAAAAATTCTGAGAATTGTTTTGAGGATAGTCAATTAATTTAAGATGACCTACGTCACAGAGGGCTCCATAGCGCAAGATTGAGAGGAGAGAGTGAACATGACTTTCGCTGGTGAAGTAGAGCCTTGTGCGCACATGACGCTCTGGAGACATGACACCTCGGGAATACCTGAACAGGGAGACAAGACAGGAGCAAACTTTATTCTAATTGACATAAATTCACAACCAAATGATCAGCAATCAATCAACGATTTAACTTTCTCAGTGCAATGTTCATGTTTAGGCAGTATACTCTTCCTCTAGGAGGTAAACATTCCTTCAAAGACGAATGTAGGACAGACAAGCATCTGGCAGGGGCTTACACTGGGTGAAGCTTGTTGACAGTGTCATCATCCTGTGTCCTCTGAAGGTCTGAGCGGATCTTGCGAATGAGAGGTGTACAGTACCCTTTGGCAATGTCTAGCTTCTCAGCTTGTGAAATACCATATTCCTGTTAAGAAAAATAAAAAATGATATTCAATAGTACTAGAGTACATGATAGACAGCTATCTACTAGATATCCTACTTCATTGCTTATAAGCCCCATCAGATAGAAAAACTGTTACCTATGTCTAGATAGCTTACAGTATATAATCACTGATTATAAGGTAAGGCTAATTAACAAAAATCTCACTTGTGGAATGACAATGTCGGCCAGGGCCTTGGAAAGGCGGTAGATCTCCATGGTGTTGTCCAGCTTGAGTGAGCTGTTGTGTTGTACGTCATACTTGATGCAGTCGTAGATGTCTGGGATTTTGCTGATGTTGTAGCGGCCGTTCTTCATCTTAAAGTCTTTCTCTAGTTTGGACCAGCGGCGCAGCATCAACTCCAGCGTCTCACTGTGGTACAATTGAATGTCTGAGAGCGAGAGAAATAAAAAAAAAAAAAAAAAGACAAAGAACTTTAGTACAATGTGGACTACGATTACCTTATGTGTATAAACAGTTGCTTAGATCCCATACCTGCTGATTTGGGGTCCTCCATCCTCTGTCTAATCTGTAGGGTCAAGTTCTGGATTAGGGAATACACCTTATCACACGTCGTCACTGGATTCTTGATCATCTGCATTGACTTCACCAGGGATGTGCTCGTTGTGGGGGCCAGCTAAAAAAAATTAAAAAAATTTCCCCCCCAGCATGACGTGATTATGTAATGAACTGGAATGGGTAAACGGTGATATTTTAAAATATGCAATTCATCAAGGACATAAAAACTGCATTCAAAGCTTTGAATCTGAAAATGCAGATTTTATTCAAAGACATCTTTTAAAAGGCACTGCCAGGGTGTTATTTAAGAACCCCTTGAGATTTGATTTATTCTGAATAAAAAATGAATGGTTAAAAAGAATGGTTTTTGAAATGTGGGATCAATCACCTTCTCATAGTCGTCAGAAGTGAACTCTCTGTCCTTTTGCAGGATCTCATGGAGCCGAGCTTTGACTTTCTGCTGGCAGCTATTGAGAGAGTCGCTGTCGCTGTCCAGGAGGCCATTCATGTTGGCACTCTTTACCATCTGCACTAGGATAGGGGTCAGCTCACCCTCCAGCGCCAGAAGACCCTGCAGATATGGGTAATTTAATCACTGCATATAATAATCATACAAACAACAACAATAAATACAAATGTTTGTCACAAAATACAACCAAATTCTGTGAATGCAATGCATGCAAATTAATGCTCAACCTAGGTTTGCATCTGCACATAGAATCTCCTCTTGACTGCACTATGCTAGTTGGCAGGGCTTCAGAGTAAAGTGAAAGAGGGGTCCTGTCAGCAAGCTTTGGCCAAAAGAGAAAGTGCAGTCCAGCTCTGGCTCAAGAAGTGGAATTACATAGATTGTTAGAGCTTGCTATGAGTGCATGACAGCTGAAACGACATTACTGTGTTGGCAAAAATTATTTTAGCACATGTTTGGGGCCTCAGTCTGACTGCTGTCATTGTTAAAGAAATGCTCCTAATATGTTTTTTTGCAATCTGGCAGCAATTATTTGACTGGTTTTCAGAGACAGAAAAAACTATGCAAAACCGGCCACCACTAGCTGCTCAGACTTTAGCAAACTGAAAGAAAAAGCTCCCTCCTCTTGCTTATGCCTACAATGTTAAATCTGTTTTGGGTATTACATTTCTCTCCTTAAAAGATCTTATCATTAAATAATGAACATAACAGTGGTCGCAATAACAAACATTTTAAATGTATTTACTTGAATAAGTTAAATAATTAATATTTTATTTCTTTTATTATTAATTCTTTAACTTTTTCATCATATTTACAGCATAATGTTAATTTCCATTAGCAGTTGGTCCATTAACGTTGGTGTCAAGCTGGCAAGTACAGATAGTTTGACTTAAGTCACTTTGTATGTTGTGGTTTTACACACTTCTTCAGAGATTTTAACTTACAGTCTGGCTGAATATAGTCCAGAACTTCTTAAATATCGACTAGACAACAACGTCCTATTACTCAAGCATTTAACCCTTTTTTTAGACGGCAATCGTGTTTCAAGGACACATGTATGTGATTACTCATTATTCCAATTGTAAATGTATTGAAAAAAGTACCGCCTCCCACCCAGCTGGTACACGAGTTTCATAAATAAAAACAGCTAAATTGTTTTGTCCTGTTTGCACATACAAAAACAATATTTGAAAACCAATTTTAAACTGTGTTCAGAATCCCAGGTACACATTAAGAATGACTGTTATTCAGTAACAAGAACTGCAGATCACTAGTCAACTCCACCTTGGCAAAGGCAGCCGCAGTCATTTGAACTCGCCCCTCATCAGAAGCATAGATTTTCAGGTCATGCCGATATGTGCTGTGTAGACGCAACAAGCCACACCCAGGAAAGCCGGCATAGTCACCTGTGATAGACATAGACAAAATTACACCAAACCAACATGATCCTCTAAAGCAGCAAGCACAACTCAGGAAAACACAGATTATTGGTTCCAGGTCTATAGTTCTGTGCAGAAACAGGTTTACTCCATCCGGCTTTAAGAAAAAACAATTTTATTAGTATTACTTTCTACAATATTTATGCTATATGAACAAAATAATAATTTCATTTAATAATAATAAAAAAGGATTTGATTATTTAAATATATTTGGTGGCCCATGTTTTAACCGGCTGTGTAAGCTTGTGACTTGTCAGTGCTTAAGGAACAATGATCAGGACTGGAAACTGCCATGCAAATTCCCCTTATTCATTAGACCCTGCTTGGTCAGCTGCACCTGGAGCAGCAGGGCTACATATTATACTAAAAAGGCCTAATTTGCAACCTAAAATGTTAAGTGAGCTCTTCTGAAACTTTTTAGCAGTTATACATATACGCTCATATCATTTATAACTTAGCTAGAATATATATATTTACACACACACACACACACACACACACACACACACACACACACACACACACACACACACACACACAC
>JBBJLR010000037.1:3762823-3774420 GCA_037577145.1 Brachypetersius gabonensis
GTTATACTTCTGTAGTTCTGTTGGTGAAAGTAACTCAAAAGTAATACAGGAGTAATGTAACGTATTACATTTCTGAGGTTGTAAGGTAATGGATTACTTTTAAATGACAGTAATAAGTAATCTGTAATGTATTACAGTTTGGAAGTAACTTGCACAACACTGCATATAAATGTGTGGGGTAGAATGGACAGAAATGTGATGTTTTTGGAGTGAAATGATCGGAGTTTCCTCTGTAAACACTCTACATCCAACATTTTCTGTATAGATATGGGTACCTGTTTATAGGGATGCACCAATCAGTTTACTTTCTTGCCAAACTGGCCTATGACAGAATAAGCCGGGATTATTCAGCATATCAGTATGTATAAAAAACATCTTTTTTTTTGCATGTTATTTAAAATGTACAAAAAAATCATTTTTCAAATATTAGCAAAAAATTAAAATTTCATACTGACCTATAAAAAGCCACCTAATGTAACTATAATTATATTGTGGCACACCAGACAACAGACTATCAAGTTCATTTAAAGTTAAAAGACTACACAACCAGTTAATAGGATGTCAGACAGGCACTGTTGCAGATTCTTTCCACATGTTTAATTGTCCAATGCTCAACTAGATTACAAATGTGCAGTTTATGAAATAGAATCCTGGTGTGCAAAAGCTTGACTGGTAGTGTGTGAAGTGTATATAAAGAGCGCATGCGGACCTCATGGTGGCTCAGTGGGAAGCACTGTTGCCTCACACCTCCAGGATTGGGGGTTCGAATCTGGGTTCTGGCCTTGTGTGTGGAAATTGCATGTTGTCCTCGTGGTGGTGTGGGTTTTCTCTGGGGTCTCCGGTTTCTCCCACAGTCTAAAGACACGCGCGTCGGATTAATTGAGGATTCTAAATTGACTGTAGGTGTGAGTGAAAGGTGTGTGTGTCTGTGGCCAGAGTTCCTGTCTAATCCCTGTTGACAGGCTCTGGGTACCGCCTCCCTAGTAAGGACTAAGCAGTCACAGAAAATGAAGGAATAAAACTGTATGCAGTTGGTACAAAACCATCTTTTTTTCTACAGTGTTTGTTGCCTTGCATGTGGCCTGATATGTCTCTATGGTGCTGAGTCACACAGTCAGTCACACATGCTTAAGACTCCTTTGACCATCGCCTGGTGAGCCTGATTGCACTGGCGAATCAAACCACCACATTGAAAGTTACAGCTGTCTGGCTGTTCAGCTTCTGGAGTCATTCAGAATTAGGCTTCAGTACAGGTTTAGATGAGGTATTCAAATACAGTGTGTGCTTTACTTGCCTCACATTGCCTCATTAAATTGCACACAGATCACAATAAAAAACTGATCAACTGCTGATTTCATGTTTGGTGGAAAAATCAGTCACTTTCAGTTCTTTCCTGCTCATTATGCTCATCAATTAAATACTTATTAAAATGTAATGATCACAAATTAAGAGGTGCCAGAAAAGAGTGATGCTTTGCAGACACTTTATTACACAAATAACATTGTTACTGAAAATAGTATTCTTGCAATAAAACCTCAGTATGTCACGACAAATATCAGACACATCTTACATCCTGTCTGGAAAATGTAGTAAATACAGATTTAGATACATCATAATATTCTTTTTTTCTTTCTTTTCTGAATGCGGCACAACAGAAATCGAAATACAGGTGACAGTAGCAGCGCTTTGAAATAAATGGCACATTTGTAGTAGTATACACTGATCAGCCATAACATAAAACCATCTGCCTATTATGGTGTTGGTTACTTGTTGCTTGGATCTGTTGAGGCATGGACTCCACAAGACCTCTGAAGGTGTTTCTGGCACCAAGACGTCAGCAGCAGATCCTTCAAGTCCTGTAAAGTTGAGATTGCAGTTGCATTGCCCAGAACATTGCGTCTGCCAGCTTGCTTTCTTCCCATAGTGCATCCTGGTGCCATCTCTTCCCCAGGCAAACAACGCACTGTGTGTAAAAGAAGACGTGACTCATCGGACCAGGCCACCATCTTCCAATGCTCCATGGTTCAGTTCTGATGCTCACATGCCCATCATAGGCACTTTTGGCCGTGGTCAACATGGGCACTCTGACTGGTCTGTAGTTACACAGAATGCTGTGATGCCCTGTGTGTTCTGACACCTTTCTATCATAGCCAGCATTTACTATTTTCAGCAATATGTGCTACATAGCTCTTCTGTGGGTTCAGACCAGACATGTTAGCCCTCCCTCCTTATGCGCATTAATAAGACTTGGGCACCCACCCTGTTTACAGTTCACCATTATCCTTCCTTGGACCACTGAATTTGTAAGTTTGCTGACTTTTTTTTTGTACAATGTATTTATGGAGAGAGACAGAATATCAACCAAAAATCAGGAAAAAACATCGAGTGAAGTATAAGCTTGATCCCCTACAACCCAGTCAGACTTCTGGCTCCCACAGACAGTCTGTATCCATGTTGCACACAGATTACAATCAATCTATTAATTACAGATACTCCTGATCTTAACTATATATGCGTAGAAAGCACACCTGTCCACAGAATCAGTTTCTTCCATTCCAACCTCTCCACCACCACTGGCAAGACCAAAGAGCTGTCAAAGGACGTCAGGGACAAGATTGTAGACCAGCACAGGGCTGGAATGGGTTACAAGTCCATCAGCAAGAATCTTGGTGAGAAGGTGGCAACTGTTGGTGCGATTATTTGAAAATGGAAGAAATATAAAATGACCATCAATTGCCCTCCGTCTGAAGTTCTTGCTTTATGGGGTGAGGACGATCATGAGAAAGCAAAGGGCTCAGCCCAGAACTACACAGGAGGAGCTTGTTAATGACCTGAAGGCAGTTGGGACCGCAGTCACTAAGAACACCACTGGAAAAACACTACATCTTAATTGATTGAAATCCTGCAGTACCCTCAAGGTCCCCCAGCTCAAGAAGGCACATACCGCCAATATTAAATTTGCAAGTGAACATCTAATTGACTCAGAGAAGGCTGGGGAGAAAGTGCTGTGGCCAAAATCAAGCTCTTTGGCATCAACTCGACCCAGAAGAACACCATCCCCACAGCTTGGAGGTGGGAATATTATGCTTTGGAATGTTTTTCTTCTAAGGGTACAGGATGACTTCACCGCTTTGAGGGAACAATTGATGGGGCCAAGTACTGTAAAACCTTGGACGAGAACCTCCTTCCCTGAAGGTTGAGGGTCTTCCAGCATGACAATGACCCAAAACATACTGCCAAAGTAGCAGAGGAGTGGTTAAAGAAGAAGCACATTAAGGTCCTGGAGTGGCCTAGCCAGTCTCGAGACCTCAATCCTATAGAAAATCTGTGGCGGAGCTGAAGCTCTGAGTTGCCAAGCAGCAGTCAAGAAACCAAGAAAAGGATTTAGAGAGTTTCTGTGAAGAGGAGTGGACCAAAATCCCAGGTCACTGACTACGAGAAACATCTTACTGCTGTGCTTGCCAACAAGGGTTTCTCCAGTCATGTTTTGCTTGGAAATGCAAATCAATTTATAACTTTTATGTAACATGTTTTTTCTTATTTTTTAATAACTGATTATTTCATCTCTCTTGATAAAAATAAAATTACCTCATACATTAGAGACTTACTTTTGTAAGTCAGCAAACTTACAAATTCAGCAGGGGATGAAATAATTATTTCCCCCACCGCAAGTACAAACCAGAAACATCTCACAAGTCCTGCTGTTTTGGAAACGCTCTGACCCAGCCTAGCCAAAACCATTTCTTCTTTGTGAAAAAGGCTCAGATCCTTACGCTTGCGCCCATTTGTCCTGCTTCCAACACATTAACGTTAATTAACTTTAACTGACTGTTTGCTTGCTGCCTAATACATCCCACTCTTAGACAGGTTCCACTGTAAAGCAATAACGTTTTTTTTTCACCTGTCTGTTGTTTTAACGTTGTGGCTGATTGGTGTAGGTGCTGCAAAAGGCAAAAAATACATAATAGAAAAGGCACAAATGTACAGATAGGAGATCAAACGAATGTCTGGACCAGTTACCTAAAAAAAAAGAAAAAAAGAAAAAAAAAAAGGAAAAAAAGAGCTATCAAGTTTATAAATTACTGGAAGAAGTTTGTCAATCATAGTTAATCATAGTTCCTACTTAGGAAACGGTTTTCGCACAAATAAATAAAATATATTGGCAGCCAATACGAACAGTTACATTTATGATTGCAGTACATCCTGACGGTGCGAGCGTTGGGAGACGGGGAGGGGGCAGAAATTGGCGGCTCATTGGGAAGAGGACGCAAGGGGAGGTGGGGCTGAATACTCCTCGTTCTCTGAGTCGGTTGCATCCTCGTCGTCCTTCTCCAGGTCGCTGCCCTCAGTGCTAAGTCGGTCAAAGCCCTGCCGTGTGTAGCCTTTGTGGGTGGCAAAGAAATTTCCCAAGTTTAATGTCCCTGCAGCCTTGCCTGGGGGAGAATAAAGAAAAGGTCAGAGCGCTGAGACAGGTGGCCTAATTGAGCTCCTTGACAATAGTGTAGTTAAAAGCTGCCTGAAGTTTTTGAAGAAGGCTTTGTATGGAAGCCCAGTGTTCATTCATCATGTTTTCAGCCAGCTGTTCAATAAATTGTATGCACAATCAGGCAACTTAGTCTGAATTTCTATCAGTGCAAGCTGTTCAAGAGACGAAAATTCTCTACATCATGTTCATAAACACCCGATGGTTCGCAATTATAGAGAAATCTTTAATGATGAGCAGGTTTTCAACGCTGTTTTGGTAAAAGACATGGCCGTATTTTACCTCAAAATCGGGAGCAGACTTGCAAATGGCTGAAGAAATTTCCATTAAACTGCATCTGTTTAACGCTTGGGTGTCCAGTATTATCTAAAAAGGGCCGGTGTGGCTGCAAGCCTAACAAAGCTCCACTCCACATCAGTCTCGTCAAAAAGATTGGACACTCAGGGTCTACCATCACTGGTATATTTCTTTCTTTGATAAGGGGATGTTTTCATTTCTGGTACCTTCTACATTATTTAGTTGCTACAGAGGGACAAAAAACAGAAACACTAATTGGTCATATGACTTTATTCTATCCACATTAATATTATTTATTCAGACATTTGCTGAGAAGTACTCAAAAGGGAAAATAGACAACATGAACATCAATTATACCCACTTGTTGTAAAATGAGGCGACCAAGAGCGGTGAAAGCAGCCACACCACCTCTGCTCCTGGCATGAGGCAGTTATAATACATGCTAACCAAGTTGTACTGTCTGATGGGAAAGGGACAGGTGCTAAAGTCCCTAGGGACCAACCTGTGCATGTGCTTGTTGTTCAATAAATACCTTTCCGTTATAATTATTGACATTTCTTTTGTAGCAAATAATCAAAGTTTTATGCAAACCTTTACTGTCATTTAAGCCAACTTTGGCTTCTTTATTTGATATTTGCCTTTTTAAAAACACTTTGTAACTCGCTCATTTACTCGCTCCACAAGAGGGAGCAATCAGCACTCAAATCAGCGCTTTGAATAAGTAACAGTGTGTGTCCTCCTTCAAGTTGATTGTAAAAATAAAGAAAGATATATACTACTGTATAAAATCTGTGGTGTGTAAAAGCTTTTTCACTGGTGGTGTATGTATGCTTACATGCTCAGATATTCTGACTTGTAGAGTATGGACGGGAACCTGGCAGTGACAGTAATGCTGTCAAACAAACATTATTAGTGAAATGTGTTTATTAAAAATGTAAGTAATGTGTATAAAGTACTTTTCAATTTTTGGTCCATAGTTCATAAGAGGGCTCAAGCGAAAAGTTTTTGTTCACGGTGCCACACACATACACGGTTGTAAAGTCTAATAATACTTCTCTGGGCACTTTATCATCACTTGAATTAAGCTGCAGCCAATGAACCGTCTGTTCATTTCCCTGTTCCATCGGCTACGAAAGTCGTTTAGAGAACATACCCTACCATTAAAAAAGTGACAGCTCGCAAAGTATTATGAATTACATTTATTGGATCTCAATATCATCCAAAAGTACCCTAAGGGCTCTGTGCTTCAGAACACATTTTAAGGGCTGGGCCCTTGCCAATTAACAGCTTGCCTAACAGCAACACTATACTTAGCCAAAGGGGGCTCAGTCTAAACTGCTGCAGAGCCCTGGGAGCAGACTGCCCAGAAACTGAAAAATCACAGCATATCTGTGTCTGAATGACAGGGCCCAGCACTCACACACGCACACAGGGGAGGCTTGATACTAGTGGTTAGCAGTTGACCTTGGAGGAGACAGAGAGTACAGGAGAAGTTCAGCCCTCAGGGACCAGAGGGGTGCATCCAGCCTGTGTGGAATGCAGTCAAGCAAATGGAATTTCTTTGAAAGGCAATCTGATCAGAGCAGATCGCTCTACAAGGATATGCATCCATAAAGGAGACATCAGAATACATTAGCTGATTTATGGGGAACATTAGATGCTTTTGTTTTAAAAGCATCATCAATTAGTTAAAGCATAAAAAAATAAACAGAATCTACTGTTCAGCCCAACTATAAATGATCAGTTGAGAAACATTTGTGTCTGAGGTTTTCGCATTTAGTTTTATACTGGACCCATGAAGCTGTGCAAAAGTTATGCTAAAATAATCGAACGCATTACATACACAGAGTGCCTGAAATTTACTGTGCTTTAAGCTGGCAAGGATTTTGTCAGTTCTGATGGTCTGTTAATACAAACTTCCTTTTTATTTGTGGGATGGAAAACTAATTTTTGTCTATCAAGGTAAATGCTGGCTAGCACCAGCAGCAAGGACTCGCCTTGTCTTCAGGATGAGCTTTCAGGGCATACAGTCACTGACTAAGAAATGATTATGAAAGCTTTTTTTATGCAAAGCATTAAGGAAACAGCTGGCTGACATTCAGTTTGCCATAAACCACTTTTTTGGAAAAAGTTATTTTGATGTAAGTGTGGTTTGCTGTACTAAGTAATCTCATATAGACTGACTCATGTGGGTCTGTGACACTTCGTGACAGACTGTACTCTTAAAAATGGATGGAAGTCCATGGATGTCACTTAGCAACAAAAGTAGTGGGTGGAGGTATCTCAGTGGGTAGGATACTTGGGTCATGGGTTCGAATCCTACCTCCAGCACCACCACTGGGTCCGTGAGCTAGACCCTTAACCCTAAGTTGCTCCAGGGAGACTGTCCCCTGTAGTTAGAGCATGGAAGTTGCTTTGGATAAAAGCGTCTGCTAAATGCCGTAAATGTACATGTAGTTGCAGACAACTCAACAAAGTTTAAAGTAAATATTTGTACTATGGGGCAAAATATTTCATTACCTTCTACAGGAAGGTATCATAGTTCTGATACAAAATTAAGTACAAAAAACACAAACATTTTCTTGGTTTTCAGACATTTGGCATTAACTGTAAATTAGATAAGAGTAGTAAGTGGTGTACTCTACTCACCTCTGAGTTTACCCAAGATTCCTCCTGAGGATCCTGACGGCTCCAGCTTCACCTCATGGCCATCTAAAATAAGGACGAGAGAGACAGACATCTCAGATCCAATATGTTTAAAAGACTATGGCTCTGTAAGCATGGGTACATTGAAGTTAATTTATGGGACTAATAAACAAGATCCAATTTCTCTTTTTGAGAAGAAGGACATTTACAGTACAAGGCTAAAGTACACCACTTAGCCACCATGTCTTTAAGTGAATGGACTCATATGATACACTGCAGTCTTTAAACACTTTACACATCTTCTCACTTTCTGCATGAGGAAAAAAAAATCAAGAGGTTAAGCGGTTGAGCAGATCAGAGTCCACTGCGCTCCTATCCTAAATGGCCTTTGGCTTGGACGTGATGTTTTTGATGGAACTAAACCTTTAAAATTATGAGGAGGAGATTTAAAAAAATGCCTTTTTAGAGAACCATAATTTGGAAGGTTCCTCAGGAAAGAAGTGGTTCTTTCATGGCACAACATTAGTGAACTCTTTTTGTAACCTTTTATTCAAGAGTCTGCTGACACAGACGGTGACCCAAAAACAACATTACCGAAAGACATGAGAGCGCAATGCTGCCAGACCGTAAGATCTGTGGGTCGCTGACTTTTTTGTGGCCGCTCAACTGGCACCAGTTAAAAGTTCAGCACACTCAAAACACAAGACACAAATGGATTATTTGTGTATATTACAAATAGGTCTCTATAAGGATGTGCTTTATCCACTGAATTTCAAATTGTATAGTAACAAAGGTGCTTCTTTTCAGTGACAATGTACAGCTTTATGCCACATACCGCAATCTGTGTACATCAGTGTGAGAGCGTGCTTTTGTGTTTATGTATCTATTTTGATTTGATGACAAGCACTATTTCAGAGCTAGTTACCTCCATACATCCTGCTCTTCTTCCAACGAATAAAGACGCCAATGGCAATGACCAGTACGAGGGGAAGAAGCAGGAGGAGAGTGGTGATTACTGCGGGAGACAGACCCTGAGCGCTGGACTTTATTTCCTTCTCCTTTTCCTTCTCTTCTTGAGTCTTGACCTGTTGTGCTGGAACTGGCTCCTTCTGCGGAACCTCTGGGAGCTTCTGCACCGCGGCCTTGGGTGACTGCACCAGCGGCTTATGGATGGGCTTCAAATTGGCCTGGACGAACGTCTCTGTTTCTAAAAGGATGCAGATGAACATGCCATACATGTTTCAAATTACATAAGGTATAAAAAAAGGAAAAAAAGTTTATAGTTGCCTTTTCTGCATAACTGCATAACGTTTTGGTCTTTTGAAGCTTAAATGGCTCATCCATCACTGAGGCTAAGCAAGTTAGTCTCAAGCCATTAATTAAACCTTAAAACATGTACACTTTCCTCATAAAATATGAGGATTAAATCTGGGAAACCGCAGCAATTAATAAAGAAAAAACATCAGTAGGCCAAAATGTGTCAGTCCTGCCTTTGTACTAAATGTCGGTCTATTACAGCAAATTACAGAATAATAGGACTCATTACTCCATTACAGGAAAGAGTTGCTTAAACAAGTAGAGACAATGTAACTGTTAGTTTGAGCTCACGTTATAATTAGGCAAATACTTGCTTTCTGACAAGGTGAATGTTAAGTTCATTTAAGCCCTCAGACAGAGGGAAGGTGTCTGAAGTTCTCTGCTATTACCTTAAGCAGAGTTTGTGTGAGAAACAGTCTTAAAGCCCTTGCCATTATCCTACATGACTCTACAAGCAGAGCTTGACCATCTGAAATGTTAACACACCACATTTTTTGTTCCTTCATCCATGACCCAAAAAAGAAATAAAAAACAAGACGGTGGAAGGAAGAGTACAGCACTGATAAATGGTGTGTCACAACCAGTCATGTAGCACAACAGTGAAAACAAGTCAGAATTGTGTACCTTCAATTTCCTGCACCTCGATTCCTCCTTTTTTAACCGAACGGTGTTCTGCTCCTGAAAGGACAAATGAAGAAATTTGGTGCTTATTTTCTGAAAAAAGACTGCAAAAAAACCCTGCGAGGACATTAAAAAAGTAAAAGGTCATGAAGATACCATCACTTAAATGAGGAGTTTATGTAAGGTTTGAAGGCCTGAAAACCTACTGTTTGAAGCAGCAATGTTTTTCACTTTGAGTAGTGTTGGGAAAGAATAAACATGATAAGGTTGGCTATGAGTCATCTCAAGGCTGCATTCAGCATCTTATGAATGTACCATCATGTCTACAGCACATGACGGTGAAGAAAGAGACAGATGACTGAGGCTGTGAAAAACACCCCCACTCTGCCTTGACTCCAGCTCACATGAAGGACAGCAATACTGAATAAGGCACACGGCCAGTCCTCATACAACCAGATCAGCCTCTAACATATGTGTGCACCAATCTAAATAACACACCAGACTGAGTCACATCACTGTGTTCACTAATAGAAAACAACAGAAATCTACATAGTACTGTGCAGAAGGTCTTGAGTAACTGAGAAAATAAAATGTGAAGCTACTAAGATTAAGCCTAGGCCTAGACTTTAACGTTATTGATTAGGGTTATGCACGGACACTGCAATTTAGTGTAATACTAGGCTGTAACCTGAAAACTGAACCAAAATCTTTCATATAAAAAAAATAAGAACAAACACAAATAAATAATACACTGTGCTCTGCGGCCCGTGTTTTTACCAGAACCTCTACAAAACACATTACTTCAGTTGCAATTAAATATATTTAGTTTTTAACATTCTCTCTTCATAACCTGGCACTCCTGTCCTTTTCTGAACTCTTAAACATTTACACACTCTCCTGCACTCTCAGATCTTCCTCTTCCAGGCTACTTGCTACGCCCTCTGCTTGTGTGTCCACCATGGGATTTAGATCCTTTAGCTTTGTTGCCCTGTCTAATAATACAGTGCTTAATGTGTTGAGAGCTTCAGAATTTCAGGGATGTAAATTAACTCAACAAAAAGTAATTGGTCCCAAAGAACATTTGAAGTTAATCACGTTTTTGAGCACTTGTGCATGAGTGAGAAGTATAACCTCACTGACATT
Organism: Brachypetersius gabonensis; assembly: GCA_037577145.1. NCBI lineage: Eukaryota > Metazoa > Chordata > Actinopteri > Characiformes > Alestidae > Brachypetersius > Brachypetersius gabonensis. The sequence goes on from JBBJLR010000037.1 coordinate 3,773,331, forward strand.
TTAAAATATTACCGACTGACACTTCTTGACTGCCTTGATTAATATAATCATTTAAAAAAAGCCAGTCATCTTTCATATTGTGTGAACATTTCTTGATAAACAGTCCAATAAAAATGCAGAATTCCTTAGAATACAATGTTAAATTAACACACATTAAACTTCAGAATGGTTTTCACTTATTATGTAAATAGGCCCTTCTAAGATACAATGTTTTGTTATGACAGTTACAGAAAGTATGTGGCTTACTTTCGACTTTACTTACTTTCAGATGGCACAAATTTTACAACAGAGTCTGATGCAGCATCTCCAACGAAGACACTTCCATCCTTAGTAGCGACGATGTCGTGAGGCATTTTGAACTTCTAAACAAAATAAAAGACACAAAAGATATAGTTCATGTAAGACTGCAGCAAACAGCAAACCTGATTTAGGCAAACATGAACTGTTCAACAAGCTCAGTGTATCGGCTTGCGTTTACTGTGGGGTGTTTAGTCTGACGGCATGTTACACACGGCAAAAAGTGTTACGGTAGTAAATACTGCTCAAATAACATTCAAGGATTTGGAAGAAGTTATATGGAAGGACCCTAGTTTCTCTTCTTGTAGTCCTAACACAACATTGCATCAGTCTTCTTGTATTTTTTTATGTTCTGTGCACCACACACTAAATTCAGTCAGATGAACTAGATTCAAAAGCGAGCAAACCAAAGAAACAAAACTGGGTTTGTCATTTCCCCAGAATTCTTGTTTTCAGATAATTGGCTCTTATTTTTCATCATGAAGTTGAAAGCTCTTTCAGTTTAACACGCTATTATCATGCTGAAGGTCAGATTTAGATGCTTTTCTCCCTGTTTTATCATTTTAACTTTAATGGGGTTCCTGCATGGACTGCCGTGGGTGAAATAAGGGTGTTAAAATGATCAGAAACTGAGTAATTATGAAACAATAAGTGCTGATTAATGTAATGTACAGTCGTGGCCAAAAGTTTTGAGAATTACATAAATATGGGAAATAGGAAAAGTTGCTGCTGAAGTTTTTATAATAGCAATTTGCATAAACTCCAGAATGTTATGAAGAGTGATCAGATGAAT
>JBBJLR010000037.1:3774520-3822365 GCA_037577145.1 Brachypetersius gabonensis
TTGAAACGTATGAAGTGCTTGTAATTATATTTCAGTACATCACAGGAACAACTGAAACAAAGATCTAAAAGCAGTTTAGCATCAAACTTTGTGAAAACTAATATTTGTGCCATTCTCAAAACTTTTGGCCACGACTGTATTACAAACCAATAACAATCTAGAACTTTGTTTAAAAGTTAAACCAATAAAACCTATTCATGCAAACTTTTGCCTTCATTTTGTAAAAGTAGATGGAAGTTTATGGTGTATTTTGTTTGACTGAAAGTGACAGACATTTGTTTGTCCCTGTTTACAAAGGCACAATCCAAAGCTTAAGTGTTATGTTTGATTGGCCAATACTCACAGCAATTTACAAACACAGCAATTTACAAACACAGCAATTTCAACAACACACGAATATCTGCTCTAAGAGGCTGGCAGCGGACACTTAATCAGATATGAGGATATCAGTCTGCTGAGACTGGGAGGTGACTCAGTCCTGATGAAAACAAAAATGTCCAGAGACAGACTGCTGGCAGCCCGGTTCAATTCCTCTAAGTGGTATCAAAGGGAGAAGGTACACAATGAATTCACCTCAGACAGGATATTCAATCAAAAAAGAAAGGCTTTCAGACTAATCAATACATGTTTATGGGAAAAGCTGTACATATTCATTGCAGGGAATATGTACATGTCTATCTGCACATATATTAAATACTATCAAATTCTGTATGAAGCATTGTTTACCCTACTATGTGGTTCTGCCTCATCAATATCAGTCATTCATGACGCATAATGAAAGGCAAACTTTGACAAATTGAACTTTGTGTTGTTATAGCGACTGTGCTTTGGAAAGATGTCATACTCTCCAGTATAACAAACAATAGAACCAAGCACAATAGTTTGGTAACACTGCAGAGACACTGAATGGCCATCACACAGTGCATCAATAAGATCCACAAGGAAAACACAAAAAGGACAGGATTGCTGTGATACACCTCTCTGACTTTTTAAACCAAACTGCTCAATCGATAACAGCTGTGCAGCCCTACATCCCATGGTGTATTTCACAGCAGCTAAAATATCACAGTCATGCAGGCCATCTGAGGCTATGCCCCATCCATGTAATCACTGGTAACGCTGTTCCAGCCCAGCAAAGCTGCATTTTACTGTGTTTGTAGGTCTTACCGTACTGGAGCACAAGAAAAGAACTAGGTTATACCTTCACAGTACATTAATGTCCAATCCAATCAATGCCTATCACAAGGCCTGGATGTTTTATGGTTTCAGAAGGTGGGTGGAAAGTGTGAGTGCAAAAATATTACACACAATAGAATGCCAAAGGATATCTGTGTGTATATACATATTTAGATTTTCAAATAAATGCATTTAGATTTTCAAAGCTTTGAAACAATAAATCAGTTGCTAATGATGATAACAGATAACGATGATATACTGCGATACCATATAGTTGTATCACCCAATCCAACTGTGCATGTGTGTATTAGCACCTGTGTGTCCGGTTCAAATGTATCCAGGATCTCCTTGGTTGAATAATTCAGCACAAAGCCTCGGATGGGGGCGGACTGTCCATAAGGTGATTCTCCGTTCACTACATAGATTAGCCCACCTGAAACAGAGCATTAGCATGAGAAACACGTTGGCCCAGCAACAGTTTCACATAAATATTGATACGGCCCCTGCATTAATCATCAAAGGAGCTGTCAAAGGGACTGCTCGATTTAACCAACGATTCATATTTAACAAGAAGGCAAGCGAATTGGAACTGACGCTGCAGCAAGCAGTGACAGACATATAAGACAGACAGTTTAGGGCTTAAAACTGAGTGTAGAATATCAGCTTGCATTCAGCTAACGTATCCTAGAGTAAGTCCACATAATTAAAAAAAAACAGAATGTTTTGTTACGTGTTGCTGAGTGACAACATGTCAAAGTACTAAACTTTCAACAAGTGTTTAAGTATGATAGGACCTTTTTATCATTAGAATCTGAGAAAAAAATGTTTGTGAGGAAAGAAAAAGCATCTTTAGCATTTTTAATCTGATATTTAAATACATTTGTCACACAAAAAACACCAATAATTACTCAGCAGTCATTATTTATGCACATATTCTATTACATTTAAAGTGTAGAACAACGGCCATAATAACTGCATGTGTCTAACGTTTGAAAACAAAATAAATTTGCTTTATACTAAAACAGGCTTGGTTTATATTATCAGACCAGGTAGCTATTACTGTAAAAACTAAAGTCACACTGTCTTATTTATTAAGGCAGTTCAAACAGCCTACCTACACCAGGGTCTTGTATTGATCTGGATGGTTTTCATGCTCACCATGTACAGGTGCGTACGAGACGGCAAACACCTCTCCCCCAAACTCATCTTTCTTGATCTCCTTTACAAACTTGCCGGTGTCAGCCATGAAGCACTGGATGCGGCCGTTCTCCCGGTCGGCCACTAGCAATTCACGCTTGTCTGGCACAAAGGCCAGGCTGTGGGGGATCTGGAATGGTACACGGCGGCGCTGGTCCAACGACCCTGCAGACACACACAAGAGCAACATGGACAGTTATACATGGACTATAATGGACAGTTATAGTCCGCTGAACATCATCAAGTAATATTGAGTAATTTTCTTTAGGCGGATGTACATTGTTTAATCACACGCATCAGAAACAAATCGTAGTAAAAAAAAACCAGTTCTTTTCATTCAAGAGAGAGAGATTGTACCCAAAATTTTGTCATGGTCATCATGAAAAAATAAATTCTTTTTAGTTGTAATATATACTATATACATTTTATTTTTTTAATCTATTAATTTATTCAAATTTTCTTTCTATTAATCAGTAAAAATAACTGGATTTTTTTAATAAGGGAGCAACAAAATGCATTTATTTATTTTTTGCATTAAGTGTTACGTCTCCTGAATTTCCTGCGAACCTAGCGACCTCTAAATATCATGTTTGGAGAACAGTGACTTGCTTGGGAAAGCTATAAAGTTGCACTGTATCACATTGTGTTGCAGTCTACAGTTCCCTTTCTGAGTAATGTAAACAGAAACTACAGTGTCCAAGGGTGTGTACCTGCTCCCCAGTCTGAGAGATATTTGCCCTCTGGCGAGAATTTGAGGATCCTGGAGTTGCAGTAGCCGTCAGAGACGTAGAAATTGCCAGTTTCAGGGTCTACAGCTACATCAGTGGGCTGGCAGAAATGGTTCCTGTCGCTGCCGGGTTTAAAAGCCTCTCCCAGGACCAGCAGCGGTTTCTCTTTTCCATCATTGCTCAGTTTAAACACCTACGCCAGCGGAAAAGTACAACAGATGGCAGTCACTTTAACGCAAAGTTGCTCTACATATAAAGACACTAATATAAATGATTTTTTTTTTCATACAAGCTCAGTTAATTACAGGCTTAGCACATTTCGTATACAAGACAATGTATACGGGTTTAATGATCAGGCTGAGAAGAAGACTGCAGCTGGTGTAAATCTCCCTTACCTGATGAAGAGCTACATCGGTCACCCAATAATTATTGTCCTTATCTGTGGTGATACCGTGTGGCAAATAAAACCTGTTCAATATTTAAAAAATCATTAATATAGCATTCAGTGCCAAGCAAACACAGCACAAAAAATCTGTTTATTTTGGAGCCAAGCGCTGAGACTTACATGTTTCTCCCTGAGGCCTTGAGCACATTCCCTTTGACTGGATCCACCAACAAGATGGCGGATTGCTGAATGGGGCCAAGAGACCTCTGCTGGTATATCGCATTGTTGTCAAAAGAGCTGCCAGGGAAATGCAGTGCATTAATTCCACACACCTTAAAACATATTATTTATTCCATACACCTAAAAACATATTATATATGAATTTGACAAAAAGGGTAGATAGTAGACAAAAATTCTTTAAAATAGAAAGAATTACAAATAATCAACATATTCATTGACACAAAATACATTTTATAAGTTCAATAGGGGTTGTTGGAAAAATAATATATAGCAAATAACGTGTGTAAGTTAAAGGGGTTTTCTGTTCGTTTTAGGTACAGGGAAAGTGATATTCTACAGGTTGCATATGGGACGTATGCTGTGTATGTGGCAGACATAGATTAACTCCAGTAAAATGCTGGAGTTACCATGAGGCCCATAAGAGAAAGAGTATTGGATTGATGGGTGTAAAAAGTAGGGTAAAACCCTAAAGAGAGCCTACTGGAACGCTAAGAACCACCTCATCCATATCCCAATATGTATCTAGCACGCACTTGATCCATCACACTCTTTAACTGCGGCCTCCCTGTGGACCGTCCACCATAACCAGTTACACATAAAAAATATCCACGCCAACTGGCACAGCCAGGAACAGCCACTAAATCACTTCTTTATCTAATTGTTTTGCATAGATAACTAAACTAGAGCTCCATTCTGCAATTCAGCTGGGAATCCTCCATCCCTGTTCTTTCCTTATGATGAATTTCTGCCCAACTCGACAAAATGATCTAGAGTGGTTAGGGGCAGAGGGTGAATGAATTTAAGAGGGTTGCCTCTCATCACCTAGAGACCCAAATCATTAATTCTACTCTCTCCATTTGTCTCACCCCCCCCCCCCCCCTCCTCTTTCCAATATCCCCGCTTACAGGCTTCAGCAGAAGCAGCTCAGGGCTCATTCAGGAGAACAAAAGCAGAGGCAGCTTTACCTCTGGGCACCTGACATCAGAACTGCCCTTTTACGCAGAGGCTCTGCAGTACAGTATTAATGCTGCGGCCCTATGGAAAAGATCCAGGGCAGACGAGTGGAGCAAAGAGCAGTATGGGGTAATTAATCGTCTCTCCAAATTCACTACAGCAGCTGTGGTCAACATTCCTCCCTCTCCAGGGAAAGGGTGGATGAGGACTGGAGTAGAGCAACGAGGCTTAATGGAAAGGCCTTTTTTTAAGGAATATGACACAGTATTTGTAATATTATAGTTGAAGCCTAAAAACAGCAAAGTATCACCATTAAATTCAGCTGATACTAAAGTCTCATATTTATACGCTTTTTTTTTTCAGAACAATAATGTAGAGACTACTAAACAATTACTAGCTGCAAAAAGTAAAATGTAAACATAACCTTCAACATTAGGTTAATGTGTTATAGCTAGAGGTGCGATATCACTTTTTAAAATGAAACCTTGAGTATCAGCTGATATTCACACTAATCCAACCTTAAAAATTTCTAAGCTTTAAAAAGAGTTATTCATAATTGAGGCTTGATTATGACAAAAAACGTAATTCCGATTATTTCGGTCAATATTAAGATGCAGGGTATTCAACCCGATTACTTGCTGACTTTGGAGACATTATTGATTTATTCAACTTAAAACTCAACACACTTTCAGAATAAACAGTGAACATTTAGATGCCTTCGTTGAAAGTTAGAGAGTATTTACATTAATTACTATTAGTTCAATTATGTTTAAAAATTCAAGTACATTTACTTGTTTTGTTTTTAACAGTGAGCTTGTTTGTTTTCTGTGCCGTTACCCCGGATTGCTGCAGGTAAGTTCCTGAAAAGTGTTCTAGCACCACAATAGCGTTTAATATTTCCACTTTTCCACAGTCACTGCAAGCTCCAAGTACATGAGACTGGTCTCAGAGAGCTCATTACATTAAGCATAAATGTGTAATTGTCTGTGAAGTCATCTCTGAAGACTCATTTTTGATAAAAAAAAACGTTCCAGCTTCCTATGCTTCTCGGTTTGCTCACTTTTTTATCTGAACACAGCATCCTGAGCAACCTGTGATGGTAACAATAGGACACAGACAATGCAAACTTGCAGGAATATGAAAACAGAGTATCAGAAGAACAGGTTGATCGTTTTTGTCATTGTGTCAAAAGGCTACGCTGTCTAGATGGAAGCCTCATGCAGTTCTTATTGAATCCACCAGTTGGTGACCAATGGTCTAAAGTGGCTGCGCTAAACACCAACAGTCGTTGGTTTATCAAGCAGCTGTAATTTCATTTCAAAACATTTCCCTTAAGATGAGCATCTAAAATTAGACTGTCAAACTACTCAAACTCATCACTACACAGGAAGATAGGCACAGCTAACATAACATCACCGCCTATTTTAGGCTAGATTTGTTTAAAAATTTGATTAGAATCTTTTTATCCCCCATTCAGATATCTAATGTATATTCTGTGCATATCAGCTAGATATCGATACTCACCGAATTCTCTAATTATGACATAAAATGTAAGAGAACTATTGAAAAAAATTGGAGCCAATCAACAAAAGACAAAGAATAATGGTAAGCTCCACCCCCAACAATATTATATTTACCTAAAAGACGGGTTTCTGCCGCTATTATTTTAGAAATTTTGTGATTAAGAATAAGCAATTACGTTGTCGTAGCCTAGTGGACAAGACACTTGCCTCTGAATCCGATGACCACAAAGTATGTATAGGCACCATATTTTTTGCAATAAACATAGTGATAGCATTTGTTATCGCCTTCCACTGTGCCCTATTCTTATCATATGACACTAGGGCATTAACAGAAAAGTCGACTAGTTGACTTCAGAGGTACTAGTTTGTGTTTTTTTTCCTCTCCGTGTGTGCGCTTGTGTACACAATGCAGTCTCTGCCTCTGATTGGCTAACACTGACATGCGTTCCTTGATTTAACCAATTATTATTGTTCCTTCATTAAAAAAGGCGGTCATGTTCGATCTGATGGCACAAAACCGAACCAATTCCATATTACAGATATAGCAAGAGATTTCTTGGGCACAAACACTGCTACAGCGCGCGCCGCGCTAATTTACCCGTGTAGATCAGTGCATCGCATTAGTTCCGCTTTTGGCGCCTGCGTGTAAATTAAGGAATAAAATCGATTTTTAAAAGAACACATCATCCTAAACTGTACATTAGAATTAATCGATAAAATCGATATGTCGCCCACCTCTAGCACCAACTCAAAGATAATAATGACTCCAATCTGAAGAAGGGAAAGGTAAAGACAGAAAGGGAAAGGTAAAGATCTTTCATGGTATATGGATCTGTAGCCTGCATGAACTAATGTTAAAGACTCGTACAATGCCATGCATTATAGTTCAAGTTTGACTGCATCCAACAGGTGCTCTGTTGAAACAAGTGTACGTGATAAAATCTTGTGTCTGAGACATTAAAGCTGAGTGACTCAATTTCAAAAAGCAGGCATCATTTTTGCACATATTGCGCTGTGGTAAATAATGGCCAACAGTCATTTGTAAAATCCTTGCCATGTTTTTTTGGCTTGTATTGTTGGTTTTAATGATGGATGGAGTTACTCAAGTTGTCATGATGCAATCATACAGTGGTTGGGCATGCTAATAACATAATAATGGCTTGAATGCGCAGCATTGTTAATACAGTCCATAGTATGGATGCAAACCTGGTGTGGTTAAATAAGGACCTGTTCTGTTTTCTTCAAGTATCTCAGTCCACTCAATCCAGATATCGATCACTTCACAAGAAAACGCAAGTGTTCTTTTCAATCCCCTCGGAGAAAGAAAGATATGAAGAAGAGCTCGACGTAGACATGCCCAGTCAAATAATGAGAAGATTATGAGTGACTATCAGCCCCCATTCATCACTCGCTCCAAACGCTGTTCTGTTTATCATAATACCAAAGCATCCCGCTGGAGCTTTTTGGATTAGCAGGCCAGACATGACTAGCTCTGGCTTTAGCCTAATGACACCTCAGTCACGGCCGCAGGCCTTGAGCAACTCTAATGACTTCATAACCAAAACAGCAACTCTGCCTCTCCCCTGGACTGCGCAAGTCGCCTTTGAGCAAATACACTCACAAAGACGCAGCAGGCTGTAATGAATTTGCCCCAATGAGGCTAACAAGGCAGGCAATGACGCTCTTTCTAATTTAATTTCAAAATGCTTCCCTGTGAGAATTTAGAAAATATATTTTCCTGCTGGAGGTTTAAAAATCATAAATATTTGAGGGTTTATAGAGTCGTCTGCTATTGGATCATAAATATAAAACATGAAGAGAAGAAAATTGATCGACCTGGTTCAGGGACAAAGCTCTACCCATTAACCTTCATTTATAGCTGTGGGATAAAACCAAACCGGCAGATGCTGTTTTCTTTCATTTAAATATTTCACGAAAAGTTTCCTTACTTTATTTAGCAGAATTACTTGGGGATTTTGAAATGTGAAAAATAGGCAGCACTGCAATTTAATTTAGGGTAATGTGATTGTGTTTTTTACACAGTTATTAAAAAGATGGTGATTGTCAGATTTGGCACACTTGAACTTACTGATAACTTACAATACAAAATCTACAAAAAGTAGGCATTTTCTTTAGAACTGTACTACCCAACTGACTGTCTTCTCTACTGATATGACTCAACTCATGAATGGCTATTATCAATCAATGAATTCATTGAATAACTGAGGCAGAGCCAGTTTTGTTTTTTGAAGCTTATTTCTGGCATTTCTTATTTACTGAGTGTTTAAGCCACACATATGTCTAACAAGCGTATAATGTCGAGCACATAGTCCTGCAGTCTACAAAGACAATGACTGCATAAAAGAGTCATACTATAGATTTTGGTGAATTTAAAAATGTCAGAGTCTTAGGATGTCTCCTTTTTCCACAAACTTTTGACCTGTTAGATCCACACTGGTCAAGTGTGTTTGTTTTCTAGCAACTAGTTTAGTTGCTGGTTGCTTTTTAAATGTCTCAAATACTGCAGCGCTATCAGTTATACTAATTTATGTCCTGTAATGCAACTTGTAAATTAATGTGACAGGCTGATCTGTATTCATGTTATTTCCCCAGATTACTACAGACTGAATGGTCAAAGTCCAAAAGCTAACATCAGCGTTACACCACAGGAGACACTGAATAATAACACTGTATTAGCTAGTTCTGTTATTACATTAGCGTGAGGTGGGCTGGAACAGTACTTATAACACTGAGAGTGTTCCAGGTTCAGCCAGTTACATGTTCACACTGCAGATATTATGCCAGTAAAAATGAGGGAAAATGCAAATAATACCAGATTAAAATGTAATCTTAATTCAGAACCTCACCAGGTAAAACTAATCAAGCTTGAATAGTACTTAAGTGTTGCTAGCAGCTCAGTACATACTTGACTCCCCATCTGTGGTCTCCTCTGTGGAAGATGACCAGGTTATCATCAGAGTCCAGAGCCAGACCAGACACCTGGCCCAGCTGTAGCTCAACCTCCGGCCAGCCATCCAGCTCCTCCAGATGGGCTCCTAAACACACGCACATGCACACACACAAACATGCGCACACACACACACACAAAAACAAATGAGCCAATGGCTTTTGGGTAAACACCGTCACAGGTTCTGCCACAGGACCAAAAATAGAGAGGATGGCATATGGTAGCGTAATCACTCACAATGGTGTAACATAACAGAAGAGAAAACCTGCTGACTGCCTGACTCAAACACAAAGCTGTGCTGTTTTGTCTCAAGCTTCATTTAACACTGTAATGCTTTCTGGCCATTGAACTTGGGCCTGATTCACCATGTCTGAAATCAAGAAGATTCCTGTGTGTCATTTTTTGCCGTTTGCCGGACAGAAGCGTTCACTAGACAGCTGTGTGTGAGCTGCTGACAGGCAGTCATCAGGCCTGGCACATGCCTGAGAGAGCACTGGAGAAGTGTGAGGCATCAAATTCAAATGAACAGAGAAAAGCGCAGCTAATGGTGGTGTGTATGTAAACACCTTTATGAGGCTTCGGCTCAGTCACACTCGGGTCTATTGGGGGATTAGCTACTAATGTGGATTTTTTCCGCTCCTGTACACAGCTGAGTGCTAGGGGCTTAGAGCTTTCACTTTACAATGGCAAAATGTGACAGTTTAAGTAGCGAAGGTCAAGTCTTCATCTTGCAACTGAAAAAAGCAGTTCAAAACTGTAACTAGTTCAAATGTGGAGAGAGCTTCAGAGGAGGAATCCAGTAGGGAGCAGTAACACCTTAAAAGAATCTGTAGCCGAGGCTTGCACGGTTAGTAGCAAGATGTGTGTAGGGGTGTGTGTGTGTGTGTGTGTATATGTATGTGTGTATATATACACAAACACATACACACACAGCTTGCTACTAGTTTTTAGTCTTCTCAAATAGGCTTTTATTGTTTTAATTATACATATACATACATATACACACACAACAAACCTGATTATAAAAGACACTAAAACATAGTATCAGAGCAAGTTAAGGGGTTTCACTTTATATTTAATATAAGACTAAGACAAATTAATCTTTTTATAGAGATGTAAAATGCAGCATCTCTTCTTCTGGTTATATTGCTAGCACAGGCAATACAGCCATATATTACAAAAAATGATTAAATAAACACCGTCTCACACCCCAGTGATTCTACCTCTGCAGTACACGATAGGACTTCAAATGAGATATAGCCTCCATGCCTTCGATGAAATACTTTCAGTTCAAGAGGCAAGAAATATTTAGTGCTTGCGCTTCCCTGCACTGTAGGGAAATGCCTGTGGAGTGCTATGAATCACATGCATTAGTAATGGAGCGTGAAATCACAGTGAGCAACAAACAATAACCATGCCTATTCCAAGCCCCAGCGTCATGATTAATGAACATGATCACCACCACACACGCTGGACAAAATAAGGATACTCATCAGGATGGCACTGCCAGGCTAGACGAGTTCTCTCGTCTTGGCAGCAAATGTAAAAATTAACAACAGTTAACGAGCAAACCAAGTGCTGACTGACTTCTCTCCATGCTAACAGCAGCACTCAGGCTGTGCTAAAGGCGTTATTCATCGCAGTAATCTGAAAGGTCTGCCAAAAAAGAAGAGTGGTTCGAGGGCTGAGAGAAAATGCAGGGCTTTTATGGAAGAAGATACATAAAATATCTATGGTTTGGCGCATTTTAAAGGTCCTAGCTAAAAGACTTTTTTCAGCCAGTGTATGGCTCTCTTCTGGGTCAATTATCAAGTAAAACCACATGTCCACACTGAGCCAGTATGGAACAGGCGGCTGTCTAAACAAAAGCAGTCTTTCTCTCTCTCTCTTTTTATGTATTCATGCCAGCTACTCCCAATATTGTGCTGGACTCCGGGCCATTGCAGCAATCGCCTCACACAAACACTACACAACCACATTTCATGAATTATTCCTGGCAAGACGTGAACAGGAACAACAATTACCGACACTAGAATAGAAGCAAATAAACTGGGCCATTTCGAACCCCCTCATAGAGGCAAAACACATGAAATTTCACTCATTTGCCCCCCTTCTGGATTTGCAATTAGATCCCAGGGGCTAATCAATAGCACCATGACAGCAATCCTATAGTCGTGTATTGATGTTGCATGAAATTTAGCTTGTCTTGGGGGCCCCTCACTCTGCCGAGTCATGAACCATACCAGCAGGCAATTAATGCAAAACAAAAGAGGCAATTCAGCTGCTACTGAATGCCAGACATTGATGAAAAAACTGCAAAACCACTGTGTTTGGATGCAATTAGGACAACATCTACTGCAGCAAAGAAACAATCAACGGACATGGAAACAAAAATGTACATTTTCACGCCTAAAAAAGGTTGTGCCTAACAGGAGCAAGAAAAATGCAAATATGATTTTTTTTTTAACTCCATGTGAAAACTTCAGCTTGCCTATACACTGGTGAGAATTTCATACCAATAGAAGCATTACAGAATTGGAATATATTGGATTACACTTGAATGACTTCCATTCTTCTGAAAAGTTCTTGTTGTAGATTTTGTTCCAAGTTAGCGTTTCCCTTTGTCCAACACGAGTCTGACACATGTAAGGTAGCAAAGTAGACTCATAAAAAAATAACACCGGTGCTTTTGCTGCTGCTGTTGTTTTGCTCTCTGCGTTAGCCTTTTCTGTTCTTTTCCCCACTGGTAAAAAAAAAAAGAAAACGAAAACGACTGTGACAAAGCCAATAAAGCCTATGGAGATGGCCCAGATTTTTCATATCACTCTCAACAACTCAGCATCTTCCCACTGAGGTCAATAACTGTAACGTGATGAGAGCAGTGCATGCGGAAAACCTTCTAAACAAAAATCTTTTCTTCCACTCCGCCAGCTCTTCTATCCTCCAGGAATAAAGCTAAGTAAACCTACACCGTGAGCTCACTGGCATCAAAATCAAAAGATTGATGATCAGAATGAGATGGGCAGGCATGGACTTGAAAGGAAAGCATTCACATGGACAACATTATGTCTTTGGATCAAACCAGCGCAAAGAAAGATTCTGTTCTTTTTGCGAATCGGCGCCAAGACCCACCTTGTTTTTTGGCCTTTGCCACCCCTGTGCTCGGCTGTCTGGCGGGTAAAGTCTTGGTCCCCGGAGGCCTGACAGTGGACTCTAACTGGTGAAACTTGTGCACTCTGTCCCTCACCAGAACTGCATCCTCCCTCTGTTTGTATCCTAGTCTGGGCCCGGGCCAACCCAGGTCTTTCTTTTGCATTATACTATCAATTTCAGCCACCAGATCCGCCTGGGCCTTGGCTGCCTCTGCGGGGTTATACTTATGCACATGGACAACATCCTCCCTCTCCCCTAGGAGTTTGGAGAGAAGGGAATAGAAGTCACCTGCACAAGAAAAAAATAGAAGAGGGAAAAAAGCAGGAAAGACCAAAGAAGAGAAAGAGAACAGAAGAAGAAGAAGAAAAAGAAGGAGGAGGAAGAGAAGAATGGGCCGTGTGAATAGAGCTGTAAGGGAAGTGCAGGAGAGTCACTGGACTGGAAGCAGCCTGCCTGATAGAAGATAAGTTTTACAGCACAGTAGACAGAAGAAAGGCGAAACGGAGAAAAGGCAGGAATTTATCTCTGCAGATGTGAGAGTACTTTAGTGCTGTTAAAGACAAGCTGTGCAGTAACACATGAACATTTTATACATAAGGAATGAACCTCCAAGTCGGTTTCTAAGTGAGCCACACCACTGGGATCATTATGCATCCTTCCTAACCTTTACAATACGCAAGATAAAGCCTCTAGTTACTAACTGAGGTGGGGAAAAAAATCCACAAATAAACAGTGATGCATTGTTCTGAGGGTTGTTTTTTTTAAAACTACAATGATTTTGAAATGTTATAATCAATTATAACCAAGCAAAGCATATGCCTCTCACATATGTACCTTATGATATAATAAAACAATAAATTAAGTACAAAAAAGATATATATATTCTTATGTTTAAAACTAAAATATTTGTTGTATATTTTTCACTGTCAGTATTAAACAAATCACTCGTACATTCCCATCTGTACACTCCCAACTGAATCATTTTCTAAAGCATCATGACTGAATCAGTGTTAGGTCACAAATTCATATTTCCAATTATCAGTTATAATTAATGACACCTGTCGTATTCACTAATGGCATAAGCTGAAACCTTCCTATAGCAGATTATAGATCCTGCAGAGGAAAAAATAAGTCTACTTTGTATTCAAGCTGGGAATGACAGGTCATTTGGCTTGAAAAGGTCAGCTCCTCATTAGAAAGCACTGCCTCTAGTTTAAACATGTTTCATCAAAGCCCTGTGAAAGCTCCATGACTACTGCACCTCCTCCACCGCATTTAAAGAAAGCTTCATGCCACCCATTAGATTGGACAAATCAGCTTCCGCACTAATAATGTTTAACACCGGACAAATCTGATGGAAGGACGCAAAAATGAAAAAAAAAAAAAATTGAAGACAACATTCGGTCAGATTTCATTCATTCATCTCCATTTCCATTTAGCACCAGAGTACATTAGAGCAACACCGAGAGCTCACTGTTTTTCGCTGATGAAACATCTTTGCTTTCTCACAGGCTCTTCTGCCCACATGGAGACCCAAAGCCCAACACCCCCCCCCCCAATGAAATAGGAGTGAAGGACGCTTCTTATTTATTGAGGCCATTCATCAGTTGGCCAGCAAACACACAGAGACAAACCGAAGGGTTCTGACTGACACTTCCTGGATTTGTGTCCTAATAACGGCAAAAGCAAATATAGAAGGTGATTTATCAAGGTGTCCGGTCGTGAGCTGGGGAGGCCTGCGATAATGAGTGTCTCAGCTCCAGCCGGCTGCCGTGGAGACTCATACACGGCCATGCCCTCAACCCCATCCACCACACTAACTACTACAAAGGACCAGGCTTTCACTCAGACTGAGACTGTACTGGAGTAAAACTCAAGCCTGGAGATAGAAAACCCAACACCGCATCTGGCAAACAAAGGCTCTTTGCAGTTTCATTACTTTAAATCATTCATTCTTAGTACATTCAGTACAACAAATGTATGAAAACATTAAATATGATATAAATAACATCAAATACATGAATTCTTTTGTTGAATAAAATTCAAAGAAAAAAGAAATGTGTGCATTTTAAAAAATGGAAAAATCCTTTTGATGGAGAATAGATTTAAGATTTACGAATGAAACTTAAAATGTTAAATGAAGTATGGTTGACTTAACAGCGGATTTTTAGTACAGATTATTAGCATTTCAGTGTATTCAACTAAAATAGCGACTTTCAATACCTTCGGTGGTTTTTTTAGCCGTTACTTAAACAGTTTGAGGGAAACAGTTGGCTTAAATGTTTAAGTACTATCAACATATCTGGATTTGCAGTGAAACTTTAAGGCCCAAATTTCTGCTTTCAAATGGACAAAAGTTGTTACGCATGTTGGCTATACAACATGTTAATACTGTTATAAATAACTGTGTCGTAGAATATATATAAACATAGGCAAGTCTATTTGGGATTACTTGCAATCCACAGCAGTTTGAAAACAATGCAGTTCGATACTGCAAAAGCAACATTCAAACACTGAAAATTCTCGGGTGATTGCTTGCATTTAGCCAGAGTCCTGTTAGGACTGTAGTTTTGTAAGCAATGCCCTCCAGCAGTTATTTTTCAGTCTAAACATCAGGTTCTTATCCACTTGACTGCATAGAGACTTATGAATTCAAAATTCATGAATATTTAAATGTATTCATAGCTTGTGGTGTTTGGCTCATGATGCAAAAAGTGTACTTTTCTAACTGTCCATGCTACAAGTCGTGCAGATATCCTCACAAAGAGTGTGTTTTAACATTTCTTGCAACTTCACCATCAAAGCAATTGGCTCTTTCTGAAATACACCAGCCCAACTGAACTTGATGGCATTCTCCTTAGACAGAGACATAAAACAAGGAGCTTATCACACGAAGAGCATCTCTTAGGAACAGCTCCACCGGACAATAAGACCTTTACCGTGAATTAAATTCTATTATTTTAAACTAAAACAATGCATTTCCTACATAAAAATCACTGAGTCCACCATAGCCTGCAGGTATTCATTCTATGACTGTAAAGTGTGCAACTGTCTCTTGACTGCAGTAATACGGAAGAAACTGTACAGTTTACATTGTTATTCATTGAAAGACAAACACAAAAAGCTAGGTTTTAAGTCACAGTATCTATACAGCTTATAAACAGCAGTGTATTTTGAGTTTGTATGACTCACATGTAGCACCGCATTACGTTCAGGAAATTACATCATTACTAGGAGGCCCATTGGAGACGTACTGTGAAACAGAAGCCTCATTTCAAACAATTCAAAGTGCTGATGTACATGGATATTTAAAGGCCACCCTGCCTGGGATGCTGACACAACGTGCACAAAAATCTTGCTGAGTTTTGGCTATGGTTATTTAAGGATTTATGTAGGAGTGTTTATTGGATTGGTCTGCAAGGAGTTACATAATACTTATACATTACACCATGCAGACTTTTACCTCTGAACTTTTGCTCCTCACTGAATGTGGCAGCCCAAGGTTTAATATTGCCTGATGCAAGATATAGGAGTTATTCAGTAATCTTGTTCTGCGTAAGGGTAATGAGGAGCGAAGGGCTTATGGTGGTCACATCTATTTTAATCTGCAGTATTCGTGACAGCATCATAGCTTTGCGTTTTTGATTCATCAGCAGAGGATGTTGGATGAGTGCAAGCCTTTTATTTACCCAGAATGCTATGAGCAAGAGGCTTACTGACATCAGTCTTGTAAACGAGCCCACTCTGAATAAAAATAGTGCTTTGGATTTCCTTGATTTAAATTTAAATCACTGGCCATTAATGAAATATGGTACATCAGCACATTTACTGGCAAAAGAAGCACACTGAATTAAATCATATGCGGTTTATCCAGGGTCATACCTTTTAGTTTTTTTACTTTAGGTCCACTTATGTATAGTTTTATTACCATTGTCATCCCCTATTTTTCCCTTAAACAGGCTGTTGTTCTAACCATTACTCTAAGACTGTTACATATAAATGACCTCTATTCTGACTGGCTGCCCTTTATTGTGCCTCGTTCAAAAAGCAGCTCAGGCTGAAAGCCTCTTTATAACAGCACTGTGCACAGGCAAAGCTGCAGATGGAACATATATACATATAAATGCATTGATTTTGTGAAATTGCAAAAGCAATGAATTTAGAATGAGCTCTTTTTGAAGTTTACTCTCCATGTGCGTACTGAATGGACTTCTGAGTAAATGATACTTCTTGAAACTCAATCTTATGCACCAAATCAAACTTAAGCTTAAAAAAAGCATGCCATAGTTAGTTTCTATGACACTGGCCTTTTAACACCAACTTCTTTAAAGCTATTTTGTAAATTAGGAAGTTATGAGAGTAGGGAGTTGAAATGTAGGTCCAAATACAGGTACTTAGAAATCAAGGAGTTTAAATGTGATGCAGTCTTAGCCAGCACTTTTGATCTGAGCACGGACAATATATTAAAATCTATGCTGTCAGCGTGAACTATTTAAATTGGAGAGTGTGACTGAAGGATGTTCAAGTGCTATCTTCAGTCTCTTCATTGATATTCTCATGCAGACTCATCAAAGGACATGTAAAGTGTGTCACAGCCGGCAGTCTCAGTGGGGGAGGGGGGTGGGGCGGTCTGAGGAGAGAACCCAATGGAAACAGAAAAACAAAAGCATCTTTGCTGAATGACTGCATTTTTGGACCAATGAGGTGGCCAGGCTGCCCATTCGAATGGTGTGAGGAACCATGGCAACAGAGTGAACCTGCTGTTCATGCGTAGCTAAGCAGCTCCTTTTTTTTTACGTATTTTTTTGCACCCATGATAAACAGTCCTTGCTAACATTTCGCAGTGGTGTCAGCCCTTAAACGCCACAACTTTATTTCTAAAGAATACACTAACTAGCATAACTGTCAGATAACTACATTTTTATTAATATATATACAGGTTTAGAGGAAATATTTTATGATATTACATCAACAATGAATGTACTACAATGCTTACTACCAAGTCATCAACCAAAATAATGATATTTAATCCTACGATTCTACAATGCACGCCTGAAAACATTGCACTATATAATCAAAACCATGATCTTGTATATCAACGGTGAGTAAAGTAGATTAGGCCTGGCTGACTTATGGATTTGCTGAGGCCGAATGGCTTAGTGTGTTTGCTTACAGTACTGCCTGTTTAAACAGAGCGACGGACCTGCGGGAAAGCCTCCTTCCCTGCTCAGAAATGGACAGAAACTCAACCCTGTCAGGAAAAAAAACAAAGACTCTCAACACTTTATAATGAAATTCAGTGAAAACACAAAGGACTTTGTGTGGGCTAGGTCACCCCTACCTAGCAAGAAGCAGAAACGTTTTACTGCCCACTGTGGCTGAAGTCCTTTAGCGACCGATGACTCAGATGGTGACCGCGTGGGCAAAAACACATCCTGAGTATAAAGACAATGGGTGTGCAGCTAGAGAACAGTGCAGGGTGTTAACAAAATGACAACAGCTATTTGGACTAAAACACCCCCGGTAGCCACTTTTTTAGCTTTTCAGTGTTTCTTAGACAACTCTTTCCACATCCTGACTGCCTGCATTACTAATCTGGGTGCATTAAGGTGGGACAAGCCCCATCTATTGTAAACGTTGGGCAGGCAGCACAGTTTAGAAGATGTGTATGTACAGAGTTGTTGGATTTGAAACACACCACCATGCCCCCTCTACAACATGAGGAGGCCATTCTCTAGAATAGAAAGAGCTTGTGACTGCAAAGGGCTGTCACTTGAGGGTTATATCAGTACAGCCATTCATGTTCTTCAAATGTCGATTTGCCTCTTTCTTTAGCTCTCACAATAACTTTCCAGAAACTAGGGCAGGACATTATTTCACAGTTACTGATGAGTGTGGATGTTTGGAGAAATCAAAGTGTTGTGAAAGTAATTTTTTGGGTCATAACACTGCAGGCTACTCTTTAATCAAGTCACTTTGTTAATTTATCAGTGTGGTAGCATTTTGTACTAGAATACTGACCCACTGTGTCAGAGTTACCGTATTTTCACAGATTGACTGCAAATTTATATTGAACTGACTTTTAATATATATATATAAAGCACATTACATTACAGCATTCTGTTTGCTTTCCACTTGATAGCTTATGCCACATTTGCACATTGTTACCACAGTATTTTTACTTGTACTTTTGAGTTTATATTTATAGTTTATTGATATATGTGGATTCCGTGTGTCTTTTGGTACTCCAAAATCTGGAGCCACGCTGTTTGAACTCACTTTAGGCATGTAAATAACTGAAATGACAAACTTTACTTTGACAATATGTAGCAATATAATCCTATTAGCAGTATTTTGTATTGTGCAACCCTACTGTGAGGTCTGGTGAAACTTCGACTCATAGGAGAAGTAAGTCTCCTGAGTATTAGGGCTCTGGATACGCAGGTGTGACGGAAGTGAAACAGCTGAGGGCAGGAATGAGATTAGTGAGAGTGAAAGATGATTGGCTGCGTGATAGTTTAAAGCCTGGTCGAATCAGAACGGGGGCGCAGGTTCTCCAACATCCAGGGGGTCAAACGACACAGTAAATAAAACATATCCTGTCCCTTTGGTGGAAGGCAGTACCAAGGACACGAAAACGTATTGCCCAGTGCAAGCACCGGTGCTGAGCAAGCCAGGGGTGTGGCGTTTAAAGAGGACTGGGGCTTTTTGTGTTGCAGGAGACTGGCACGGACAAGACAAACTGTCATCGAGGGCGCCCAGACGGAGAAGAGTGTGGCAGAATTCTCCGACTGAACTTACCCTCTGTGCTGTCTCTCTCTTTCCTCTGTCTTGCGCAGGACTAGCGGAGAGTTGGCACTCTGTGGACCAGTGCTTGGTCGAAGAGGGCGGGGCGGCCGCCACGGTTAAAGAGGCAGACGGAGTTCCCTAGGGGAAGGTCGGCCGAGGAAAAGACAGGAAAAGAGAAGGACCTCAGATTAGCTGAGAACCTCATTTGAGTTGAACTTTTGTTGTAAATAAAAAGTGAATCCCGGAATCGCTCCCACTGCTGCTGTTTTATTTTCTCCCCCCTGCAGACATGACACCTACTAGAAACTCCTTCACCAGTTTCATGCACTCACTGCCTCTCCTAGTTATGAAGCCATAAACCCCGGGCAGGCCTGTGCCTGTGCTGCAAGAAAGTGGAGCGTTGCACTGGAAAAAGCACGCCACACAAATGAAGGCTGGATCTCAGGAGGACCTACGGTGCAATCTGGTCGCTTAAATACCCCAAAGCCTGGCACTGGTCCACCGATCCAGACTCCGTTCCAGCTCACTTCATAACTGTATCTGCCAGCATGTTTCCTTTCCTCAGTGGGTCGACACATGCTCTTTTAGTGATAACAACTCCACTCACGAGTCAGCTGGTGCCAGTTTATGACACGCCATTTGCCACAGATCAGCTGAAAAGAGAAGGGAGTCAGAATGCTCCTCTAATCCCTATGTGTAATGGATTTAAAATTGAGGATACTACCCTCACACTAAGGGGTACTAATACACAGCATCATTTGGCTTAAAAAAATCAGGCTTGTTAAGCGCATTGCTATTCAGTTTTAGAAGCAATTAAACAAATGATGACCATTCATATGATATTTATTTGTTTCGTTTTTTATATTCCTAATGATTATGGGTATTATTAATAATAATGCCCAGTGTTTTAATCGCAACTGTGGAATTTTAATTTCAAGCATAAATCTATAATAATAAATAATAATAATAATAATAATAATAATAATAATAATAATAATAACAATAGTAACTTTTTTATTATAATAGTACTAGTAGTACTGTTCATTTCATTTCATTTCTTTAGCATCGAGCATCTCACACAGCAGTAACAATGCCATTCACTTTCTCATAGCTCAGCCTGTGGCTGACAAGGCGGTGTCGTCCTTGAGTCCTTGGGTTTTTGCCGCATTAAGAAACTCTTCTCTGTTATGCTGATTAGTGCGATGATGATGGCACTGTGTTCTCTGCCTGCTGCGAGCACTCAGCAGGTGTGCAAGGATTAAAGGCCCATGTCCCGAAACCATCTCTAATAAAGCGCTGCACAATGCAGACGCCAGCTCCACAACATCAAAGCACACTGCCTCAATCTGCATTCACTTCCACTCTTATCTCCAGCTCATCTGGGAGGCAGAAGAGTCAGAGAGAGGGAGAGGAAAGGTGAGAGAGAGACGAGAGATGAGAGAACAGGGAAGAGAGAAAGAAGTGGAGGAGAGGAAGGGGAAGAGAAGAGAGAGAGAGACAGAGAGAGATAGAGAGAGAGGATGAAAAGAGAGAGACAGGCAGGAAGATGTATGTTTTGCCCTTTTATTGTCCGTTGCCTCACCTCACTGTGTAAAAGGTTACCAATGCTGTAAGTACAGTAAACTCAACACCACAGTTAAGCTTACGGAGGCTTAACGATCAATGTGACACAAATTCGTGACAATTCACCCCAGAGAAAGAGAACAATAAATCAAAAAGGGCTCCTTAGGGACGGGTTCTTCGGGTATCTTTGCACACAAGGCAGGCAGTTACCGTGGCAACGCTGCTTCAAACATCAACCTTGGACCTCAGGACGTGATATCTCCAGACACTAAAACTCTGTTTGCACCCTGTCACGCATGGCATAAGTGCTGAAAAGGAAAACCCCTGATTAGCCAGAAGGCAATGAAGAGCTACATAAAAGGTGAATAACCTCTAACAGGCACTCCATCACTTATGTTTTTGACTGCTGTGTGTACTGCTAACTCTACTCAATACACTTTTTTTTAAAAGCTGGACTGAAAACGTATAGCATCTGAAAAAACAGATTGTATAACGAGTCAGTGCTGTTTTTTAATACAGGAAATAATAATGTGTTTTAGTGCAGTCTGCATCCATCAGTCGAGAAACAGGCTCCTCGTTAGCGCAGTAATTTTCTATCACTCTGAAAGACAACTCACCCTGATCCAGAACCTCCTCCTCCTCCCTCTTCGGCTGCTGGAGCACCGAATCATCCTCACCATCTATGAAAATGAGCAGAGAAACCATCAAATGACCAGGAGATGAGCCTTGCCTCACTTAATGAAATCAGAGCAGGGATGATTAATAAATGAGTGAGAGCTGAAATCTGTATTTGTACGTTTGACACTGGATGAAATTTAAACAATATGTGCTCCAGAATGGTGATTCTTCACATGCATTCAAAATGAGATAAATTAATACAGAATCAAAATCAGCATGGTCTGATGGTGTGCTTCCCTGTAGGGGGCAAAGAAAATCATTAATTATGCAGCAAAATGGAAGTAGCGATTCAGTGGTATCGATTTTAGAACTTTAAAATGATTCTAATGGATTACAATGGACTTTAATGAAAGATGGGGACATTTTCTGGCCAAATGTTCAAATGTAATGGTATTGTTTGCATTCAATCACTGTGTATACAGTTTCTCCAGTCAAAATTGTGTGATCACTGAATCACTACCTCCCTTGAGTTTTTTTGACTTAATTTTATGACTTGTACCTTTATGACTTGAGGCATGCATCATGGACATCATGTGGTCAGGGCTGACAGGAATAGGGATGTTGGCTTCATTTGGGATGTCACTGAACAGGTTGCTGCTGCCGTGATCCATGCAGTCCATGTAAGGCACGGAGTGCTTGTTGTCCATGTAGTACATGATGTAAAAGTTACACATCTCATCGCTGGAGGTGCCACTAAGACAGACAAGAGTCAAAAGTCATTTCACATCTATTGTTGTTTCAGGCAAAAATTATAGAGGCTATATCATATACATTTGTTATGAGGTTTTATGTACCAAAAACAGTTTAATGGTCAGCAGGGGTTAATGCTGCTAAACTGCTGTAGGCTGATGTGACATCACTAAAACAACACTCAAAAAAGGTTTCCATATATGGACAACAGACATTTTAAAACTTGAAACATATTTATATACTGTAGCAAGCCCTTTCACATCAAAAAGAAGTAAGAAAAATCTCCCATGACACAGGCCCTTCCACAGAATCAAGCTTAATAAAAGCCAGAAGACCTTTCGGAGTTGCTCTTTTGACTGAACTGGATCGAGACTATATTTCACCACTTCCTACCATTTCCTTTCAGCCATTTAAATGAATCAAGAGATGGAGAAAGCGTGTGTCTCTATGTGTGTGTACTGGGACAGCCACTTCCCCAGAGATGCGTCAATGCACTCTCTACCATCACTGCTGTGCACTACCCTAATCTCCATGGCAACAAGAATGACGAAGCAGACACACGTAACACACACACACGGAAAAGAAAATCATGAAAAATGCAGGTTCCCCTTGAGACAACAGAGGAACAGACCTTATCCTCTGTGCTTGACAATACTTCAAACACCTCAGAGAACACACAGAAAGACAAACTCTCTCTGACACACACACACACACACACACACACACACACACATATATTTAAATAAAGAAAGAAAGACAGACAGTAACCAAGGAGGAGCTGTGACAGACTGCCACACTGGGTCAGGCAGCCAGCATATACTGATGACCGCCTGTCACACACTTGGTGGATGTGCATCTCAGGACAGAAATCCAACAGCATGCAGAGTGAAAGCGACACACACACACACTTCAGAGCAAAGTAGCGGTGGACAATAAGAAAAAATGGGGAAAAAAAGTGAGCTATTCAATTTTCTTGATTAAAACATGCATTTTAAGGGCTGTAGTGCATCAGAATTGGCAGATTTGGCAAAGCACACAATACCAGTCAGATAATTTATAGTTATTATTTTGTCTCATCTGTGTTGAAAGGTTGGTAAATGCACATATGATGTTTCATTTCTGAACGTAAAATCCTAATTTTGGCCCGTGAAAGAGCAAACAATGTCATTCATATTGCAACACTGGCAAAAATAAAGCACTGGCAATGCACTGGCAAAGTGCTAGAGGGAATTAATGGGTTTATATAATGAATATAATTCAAAATCAAATCTGGAATCAGCCTTAAAATATCATCACTACTATTGGCAGAAAAACTGCTTAAAAATAAAAAGGGTCAGACCAACATTTACGTTATCAAATTACTTGATATTTGATAACATAATTGTAATAACTAATGATAGTAATGCAAACAATAATTATAATTATAGCTGTCATTGTATCCCAGAAAGGCATTCATAGTAAGATTAATATATTAAAATTATTATTTACATGATTAATCATTACAGTGACAATTGGAATTGTACTCTGGAATAGCAGAGAATATAGGCAATGCCCTATAGGCAATATAACAACAATGGTATATCTAAATTCTGTTTTAATTTTGATGCAATTTATCATAAGTCATAATCATATTGCCCACCCTCACAGTAAACCACCACCACCCCCATGCCCACACCACACACAGCCACCACTCTTCAAACAATAAACCTACTCACATTCACATTCACTCTACAGGGAAAGCCAGTGAAACAAAAGTCATTAAAACACCCCTACCAGGCGGAGTGGGCCGTGCACTAATCCATCTTAGATTTGACATTGCAATTATGGTGTTAAATGTGGTCCTATTTTATTAAATAATGAAGCAGCAGAACTCTTATGACTAGAAAGAGAGGGAAACGCATAAATTACCAGCAAGGACTAAAACTCACCCGATTAGTGTCTTTGAGGTCCTTCCCTCTCCTGTGAAAACACAGCGGGCAGCTAGCGTGTCTCCGTATATCACATCAATGGCATTGCTGACTGGATAAAAGGCCTAGGACAAACACACAGCTTCTGCTCACATTGGGAAAATAAAGCAAACGCAAAACAGTGAACCAGCACTGCAGCTCAGGCCTGCGCTTTTCATATAATACAGTCTGGCTCGGGCCGGTTGTGACCCACACATTCCTAACGTTCATGAGGAGATATGACAGAAACTGAAAGAAAAAAAAAATCTAATATATACATAATATCGCTGATTCATTCTTAGAAATATGATGAAATACTGAGATAAGGTTTTTCTAAACCAAACCGGAAAAACAAATCTTCTGTGAAGGCAATTTCATGGTCCAGGTGAGGTTAATTTACAGACCTGGTGAATGAATCAAAAGCTCTTTTCGCATTGTTGGAGTCAGAGCGGGGCAAAAAGATGATTTAGATGGGCCACTAAAACCACAGAAAGTATGGGACAAGAGAAAAAGGCACAAGTGCACAGTATACTGCTATAAATACTTGCTGTTTGAAAACGTGAGTGGGTGTGCGGCTTGACACACAGTTCAGCTTCATGTCACTCTTTCATTTTTACCGCAAGGTATTTAGTTGTTTAGGTCTCATAAAATGTCTTAATATCTTGCAACTGGCTCAAGCAGTTGGTCATACAGGTTCAGGTTTCCGTGGTCCTATGTCCTCCACTAGAGTCCATTTCAAAACACT
The DNA here is from genome assembly GCA_037577145.1 of Brachypetersius gabonensis. NCBI lineage: Eukaryota > Metazoa > Chordata > Actinopteri > Characiformes > Alestidae > Brachypetersius > Brachypetersius gabonensis. The sequence continues at coordinate 3,799,256 of JBBJLR010000037.1, forward strand.
TAATAAAGGAACTTCTTTTTTCAGGACTTCGAATTCCATATAACTTTGTACTTTTATAGAGCAGAAACATGAGTAAACGAAGACACGCAGTTATAACTACTCATCAGCTTCAAATCATAATAAAAAGTATAGAACTGTCACTTTCAGCTGAATTTTTACAGCTTGTTATAGTTAATTACAAGTGAGAAATAATGTCAAATGACATCAATCTTTTGTTATTGGCAGCAATTATGGCAGCCGCTAACAGCTGTCCAGTGTCTTGGTGAGGACAAAATGATTAATCAGTTTTCAAATAACCACATTTTGAATTATGTCCTACAATATTCCATCATGTGTAAGTGGGTAACTAAATTAACCAAATGACCAAAAGCTCACAAACTGGCAGCCTGGGACAATACATTCAGCATTCAAACCTGAAGGCTTTTTTTTTTTTTATTGTGGTGGGCCGTTATCGGCGTTAACGTGCTGCGTTAACGTGAGACTCTTAGCGGGCGATAAAAAGAATATTGTGTTAATCTGTTCACAAAGTTGGGTTGGGAGCTGGGTCTATACTACGCAAGCTATGATAACTTTCACCTTGATATTTTAGCACGGATGTATATCTACTGTGAAACAGGGACGTCACTAGGACGGAAAGACAAGGGGGACTAAGCCTTAGCCCCCAGGGTTGTAGGAAGGAATTAGCGTGTACAGAGGGCTGAAAACCTTTCACCAAAGGAAACTTTCACTTAAGGAAACAAGTAAAGTTAAGCAGTGAACAGTTATGGACACTCACAGAATTGTTCTGTTGAACTGAGTACAAACGGCGCTACCAGAGAAATATTACTGAACAGGCTCCGGTTGCTACTCGCTAACAAGCAGCGCTGTGAAGCTTCGCCTGGGTCCTAATGCCCGCCTGCTACCTACAGCAGCTCCAACAGCCAGTACATCGTTTTAATTCAATAATGATAGCTAGACTTATTATTTTAATTTCAATTTATAGTCTTGTTTCTATTTGTAAAGTGCGTATCTGCGCTCAGTGATATCTTGTATGAAAAGTTTGGATATATAATTTAAAAATAGTAGAATAATGACTATAAATTTAGGGTGGTTTGGGATCATTTTGGGGGGGGCTTCAGACCTTCGGCAGAATTCAAATGAGCCATTTTAATCTAGATTAATGTAGATAAAAATTTTAATCTAGATTAATCTTAATTAATTCCAAGATTACAGTGAGATTAATCTAGATAAAAAAAATAATCTATGCACACCCCTAAAAAACAAACATTTTTCTGGTCTTTTGGGAAAAAAAAGAGGCCTATAATTACATCGGCGAGTCAACATTGCAATATTTGTCAGGAAAATCATGATCAGAGGTTCTCCCCAAATTGTTCAGCTCTAGTGTGGATCAGATACGGGTTAAAATCTCTCTGTGTTTATTTGCTCTGGAGCTACCCGACAGTGATGAAAGGCTCTGTGTGAACTAGCAGCCAGTGTAGTAGAAAGTCTACAAGCTGAGTGGTAGTGTTTACTGCAATGGGGTCATTCTGTGAGTGTCCGCTCACGCTGTTTTCCTCAGTGTCGTTGTGGCCATGACCACAAGTGGTATGTCCTTAATCAGAGACCTTTCAGCCTTACTGAGTACACAAATACACAAATGCACAGAAAGGCATTATAATGCAATTATAGCATTGTGTCCCATTAGAGTTTTATCAGCGGGATCCATGTGCAGGACAGGGAGCGTGGTTATTCCGTGCAGAGGACTGAGGGTCTAGAGCTGCTATCAGAAAGCCTACTGGCTCCAGGGCATGGAAAAATGCTATTTTAATCCTAGTCTTTTGTCTCCACTTCACCCATTCTTGGCCTCTTTTCCTCTGACTTCATTATCAAATGTAACGGAAGGGAACAACGCGGCACGCACATGAGCAGGGAATGAATTTTAAACATGATCTCAAAAAAAAAGAGTCGATTACATTAAAATCTTAAAGCCTATTTGGGGAAGCCTTTAGTGGATTAATATGTAATGACGCCCGGGGCGGAAAAAAGTTATTAATTCCACCACAAAGTCAGCACTGCAGGGATTTATATTATACAAAAATAAAATAAATATTTAATACATATTTGGACTTTTCTGGCAGAACTATTTTGGCCTGAGTCTAAGCCAGGATGAAAAGAAAGCTGAATTATCACTCAGCTGAAACAAACATAATATGAACCATCAAATTTAGAGATCTGCATTCTGATTAACCTTGATATTGGAGGTAGTAAACATATTTGATTAGTAGAAGGGAATAAAAACTAAACTTTTGGCTGAGAGTAAAGTATCATACACACAAACACAACAAACTGGTGTAAACTGGCTAGGTAAGGTCTACATGTCGTAGCTAAAGGGAATCTTTAGGTCACCATAAAACAGCAATAGAGGCTGCAACTTCAGGTGAGCTAATTATATTAAAACAAAAGGAACCATGCAGGGGTGATGACTTCTACACGTTTTTTCTCCTCACAGGGTGAGGAAAAGCACACCGGCACCTACTATTAAATACGAGTAGAACTGTTGATAGTTTTCAGTTCACAGTTCAGAACTGATTCATTACACAGGTCAACAAAAATTTTTTTAACCACAACACACTTTTCTAAACCAGTTTTTCATGCTGATTTCAGATCTGCTTTTTTCAGTCACATCAGCCTTTTGATTTATGAGTAACATTAGATTTGCAATAGATCTGCATGAGTTTTTTTATTAAACTGCAGGCACCAATCAAGTAAATGTTTCAATATTTTCAGTGTGTGTCAGTCTGCTACCACAGTTTTTTCAAAACCGCTGAGCATTTGATTATTATATGCTAATTATACGAACTATCATGCTTTTATTAACAGGGAGACGTACGATATTGCCTAGAATTCACCACATTGTGCTTAAAAACAATGTAAAACTGTTTTATTGACTGGTTCTAGAAGTACATGGTCTGATACGTTTGTCTGTATGTTTCATTTGCTAATTGGTTTTCCCTGCTCAGTCAAATAACATTAGCATGCCCAGTTTGATTCACTATAAGGCAAAATATAATGTCAATGCAGTGTCAGTCCTTATAAACAGAGGATTGAAAGTCAGTACTGAATTATTTACCACTGTTTCTCACATTGTAAATACTGAAAAACTCTGATGTATTGTTCAACACTAAAAGAAACTGCCAGGTCTACAGGGCATTCAAGTGGGAAAAAGTGAATTGTATACTTCAAGTGCATACATTATTAATGAAACTGTGTAGAACTGTGTTGTGGCGCTAATGGCAATAAATTCAAATGCACATATACTTATACATCAAAACTGCCTGCAAAGTAAATGTGCCTCCAACAAAACTGCCCAGGCACATACAATAAAATATCATGATTAGCCACAACTCAGATCATCAAGAGGGACACTTGCACTTGCTGCATCCTTTCCTGCATCACAGAGCTGCAGTAGGAAATGAAAGTGTGAGCGGTGTCGGACAAAAGAGGCTCTTTATGTTTCTAATCTGTCTAATGTTCTTATGTACTTAGGGCCCGTCTCAGACGCTGCTTCCTGCCGAGGCTGAGCTGCAGCGCTGCATGAGAGGAAGTGTTGCTGTCACAGCATGGCCTGCACGTGACATTTAATCCTGACCTTTCGCTAAGAGAGACCTGCCATCTGCCAGAGTCTGAGCCAACTGATGGAGCTGCCCTAATATGCCAGATCAGGTGGGTTACACTTGATTCCTAAGAAAGTGACTGTGTTGAAATGTGATGAAAACAAATGATCAAAAATTGTTTTAACAACAGTCCACTTCTGGTGCCATCACCATTTTAACAGATTTTCTTTAAAAAAATGACTTTGGGCTCCTAAGCTGTCAACAGCATCGCATAAACGTTGCATTACCGGAACCACATGCAAGCCTTCACCCTCCCTGCCTGGTTGCATCATGTGACGAGAAGAGGAATGACTGGTGGGAATTGGAGATAAAATTGAGCAACAATTCCCAAATAAGTATCAGATCTAAAGATAAATTAAACAATGAGCTGAAGCACACCGAATTTAAAGATCATGTCTGTTTTTGCGCTCATGGTGCCCTGAGGTCAAAGCACAAAGCATACAATACTGTGCAAAAGTCCTGAGCCAGCCCTCATTTCATCAGATTTTGCTGCCAAATAGCCTGACTTTATTATATTTTCAATGTAGTCTTGAGGAACAGTTTTCCAGACGTCCTGAATGTCTTTCAGAGAGAGCAGCTTCAGAAAAAATGTTTTTGTTAAACCAGACAGTGAACTATGTGTGAATCATTCAAGCATAACCAAGCACATCTAACTTAAGCTGATTCAACAACAAGCTGATTCAAAGCAAAATATACTGAAATGAAGGGTGGCTGATTGTAGGAAAACACTTCCTGGGGTGACTATACTCACTGTATAAAAGTAACACAAATGCATTGTTCTTAGTTAGACTAAGTGATGTTTCAACGCATTTATTTAGATGCGGTGAAGGAGTCTAATCTTGCTCAAACACAGCGGAACATAATGAAGCATTTATATGATAGTCTACCTGTGGTAACTGTGGGGACTGGCGCCCAATCAGCGTCCACTTTCCATTTCGAATTCTGTAACCGCTAACAACTTTGCCTGAAGCACACACAAAATAATTATTATAGCATTTCAGAGATGTAGCAATGCTGCAAAATGAATTATTCATTCAAATTCCACAGAACTAGTAAAAAACAATATGATAAAATGACATCCAGTCCCTGCAAATGAACTCACCAAGGCGATGTGTGTGGGTTCTGAAGGCAAAAGGGTACATCGGATATGATAAATAAGTGCAAGCAGTGTCTGCATTAGTAACTGTAAGAAAACAAGCAACAATATCAGTAATAGTTATCACAGTGATTACTGTTACATTTAAAATGACAAATATTATAACAGGTATAGTAACAGCACAATTTTTTCTGCACTGACGTTACCGAAATTATATTCATAAAAACATTAAATTCATACAAGCCCAATGTCTGAGAAACGTAAAAGGGTGTGTGTGTGTATATATAAGAGTATAAAAACCTACAACCACTGTTTTTTTTTTGCAAATAAAAGTGTGTAATTAATCACTTCATTATTTTTGTGTGTCTATGCGGGTAGGAGTTGGGGTTGGGGGGCCCGGCTTGTCTTGGACACAGGCAAGGGGGGCTTCAAGGGAAAAAGGTTAGGAACCTCTGTCATAGACAATAGCCAAAGGACAGCTAACACTTAAAGACTGAACTCTTCACAATCACTAAGCTGCAGGCCTACAGGCTGTGATTACCAAACAAAACCTTTCTGTGTGAAGATGAGATTATGGATTTTTCATTGGATTCCCTCTGAGCAATATAGTATTAGCAGCAGGTTCTCACCTGTCTTTCCTGGAGAGATGACGGTATCCACAGACATCATCAGATAGATGCCAGCAATAAAGGGCTGTCTGGAAGAGAAAGGCAAAGCGACATCAGATCCCAACGCTTATGACATCACTTTCATTTCACCAAGTGTCAAAAACCTATTAACATTTAGTTTGCAGGATTTTAATGATTTCTCAGTCAGTTCTATTTGCACATGGATTTGATCAGCTCTAGTAGAAACTCTGTTCTGAAATCTTCCTTTTAGCAAAGCTGTTTGTCGTAAACTACAATTTCAAGTAAATAAATGAATAGGAAACATTTCACAATTTAGATGTATTTTATAACAGTAGAGCACACAAACTCCAGATGCTGACCCACTTTTATTATTATCCAATGTGAATGCAGTCTTACTAGTCTGATTTGCAGGAGACAAAGTCAGTCACTGAATGTGAAACAAAGGAGTTAAGTGAAACAGTAGGCCTAAGATAAACTTGAACTGATGATCCACTCTCACATGTTCCTGCTCCGTTCAGTAATACAAATGCTTCTTAGCATTAGATGTGCAACTCATTTTGTGATTTTCAGGGTAAAACCCCCCAAATTGTTTATCTGTGCTAATCTGGGTCCATTTTGGGGCACGATTCACAGTGGATTTCCAGTGAAAACGTCAAATTATTGTGGCAGCCTATTCTACGAATGGGTGCAAGTGGCAATTAAACATGGTTCTGGAAAAATCTTAGGCTGACAGATTTAACAGCCAAGATGCTTTCAGTCAAAAGTAATGGGTAGCTTTGAATGTAAACAACTGCTCCAATGAGCCAAATTCTAGATTACTGAGCTACAACGTCCAATTAAATATGACGACCAATAAAGCATGAAAGGGTTTGCAAACCCGGAGAGAATTAGAAATAAACAACAGTTAATAAGACAAACAATGAGGATCAGAAACTTACGGTTTGGAAGTCATTCTAAGAGTAAGTCCTGAGCAGTCTCTATGGTGATCTAAAACCAAGAAAAGGCAGTGGTAATGTACCTCACAAATGCAAAGACAGCATCCTTACCACCCTACCAACACTCCATCATTCTTTTGCCTGAAACAACAGGTAATGAAATAACACAGAAGTGATGAATCCCACTCGCTGGCTCAGCTCAAAAAACTCTCAGCTGTTAAAATAAAAGGCAGGCAGGCAGGCAGGTGCAGAAAATAATGAACAGGTCAATGGTTTCTCAAGTGTTCAGAGGGTGTGCTCCTAAATTACAGAGAGAGCCAGTTATTTCAGGGGGGTGAGTAAAACAGTGTGTGAGATACTGTACATAGCTGAGCAGTGTCAGAAAATTCTCTAGAGTTGTCTGTCTGGAGACTGTATATAGAAACAAGTCTCTGCATGTTAACACAGGCAGCAGAAGAAACACAGAGGCCTTTGTTCGCTCTTATTTAGCTGCCTGTTGTCAGTTTATCTTGTTAGTGGCCACTGCAGTTCCTGTGGCTTCAGAATGCTACTGGAATGAATCAGTTGCAGTACACCAAAGACTTACGCACTTCAAACAAATAAAAAGGCAGAGAATGTCATTTCAAAACATTATATTTTATTTTTCATTAATGTATTGTTTTTCTTTTTTCACCAACAAAGAATGCCATCTTCTCTTTACATTGTGACTATATCAGGACAACACTCAACAATAATACTAAGAAAGTTAGTTTTAAATTATTTTAACCAAATCATTTCATATATTTAGTCATTTGTTTTTACAAAGGATGTCCCAAAAACATCTGTAGATGTCAGATAATGAGGCCAGCTTGATTTCTGCTTACCTAGGTAGAAGTTCACGGGATAAACCTTTCAAATCTTTGTTTAGAGATGGGTTGTAGTGGTCACTTTAACTGGTTTTGCTGAATAAAAAATCTGAAAATTCTATTGCTAATTTGGTGGTACAATTTGAAGATCAGGTCAAATGGAACAGAAAATCAAATACAGTTCAGGATTGACAAGTCAATGTTCTGTACTAAATTCATAGGGATTTACAGACTCCTCATTGGAATCCTCTAAACTTGTTAGCTAGCCAGCTATCAGACTCTCTAAACAACTGATTACGGATCTGTTTAACTTCTTTACCAAATTTATCGTCTTCCAAAAGCAGAGCCAAATGAATAGCTGTGCATCTGGTCACTATTATGTCTATTGTTTAGTACTTGCCATTGTCTCAATGTTTTGTAATAAATTATCCTCTAACTCTGTCAGGAATTACCAGAAATCTGGATCTTCTAGCATTCTGGTCTGCAGCCCAACAATAAACAAGGCACGAAATACCAGCTTAAACACTTGAATATTCAGGGCCAGTCTTTCTTCCCTCTCCAATATAGAGCTAGGATTTAGGCGTCGTTATGACAGGGACAATATATCAGTATTTGGTATTCTCATAACAGCTGACAGAAACCAACACAAACTTCAAAACCAACAAGATTCTAGACATTATTTTGAACACAGCACCCACTCTAATGTATTTGCACACCACGCGGATTGTAATTTGAACAGAATAACAAATTAAATATTCAGTCAAAATAGAGAAATGAGAATGTGACAGCAGACAAATTGGTTCCACCCAACCTCCCTGACTCTGCTTTCTCATTTATACTTGGCTCGGAAAGAGCACCACTGTGCCAGCATTCAGTCAGAGCTACTCTGCATCAGTATGCCACCGGAGCTCCAGGCTGTTGTTGGGAACAATAAACTTACCTCTAAAGTTTTTGATATCGCCATAGTGAATTTGCAGCACAAAGTAGGTAATTCTGGTATCTCCTCCAACTTTAAAGCCAACGTCTGGATGGAAACAAGGGAATGGGAGGGGGGTGGTTAACATAAGTACGAGTGAAAGATAGGGAAATGGTAATAAAGCATGTGAAAATAGACCAAGAGAGGGAGAAAGTGTGATAGTAAATGAGGAACCAATTACTGGTCCTCTGTCTGTCTTTTCTTTGCAGATAAATTGATAAAGTCATTCACTAGAGAGCAATTACGATGGTCTAGGTTAAACCCTCTGATTAAGAATGATCTGGGTAGTTTGGGGTCATAGATAGGGTGAGGGCTAAGGTGATAAAGAAAGACTGTCAGCGAGAGGCAGGACAACGCAAAGAGCAATAAAGAAGGAGGAGAACGATAAGGAGAAAAAGGAGAAGATAAGAAAACCAGAGATAAGAAAGAGCAATTGTCTTTGTTATTTGGACATATGAGACTGGTCATTTTGCAGGTAAGTCAAATGTCCCCTTCTTGGCCATAAAATACATGAGAAAAAACCCTCAGGATCTCACACCATGTATTAAATTAATCTTAACATTCAAATGAGACACATGATAGAGTCTGACTGATGTACTAATTGGCTGATAAGAGTGGACAGTATTGACAACCTGCAGTACTTAGCAGCAGCTGTGATGTAAATACTGCTGATAAAATGCCTGTAATTAATGATTGTTTGGGTCACAGTATCGCCAGGATTTTAACTATGTGACAACAATACAAGTCAAAGTAAATATGTACACAAATATTATCGGTGATCAACATTTTTAGCCCCTTAAAATTAGAACCGACCACAAATATTCATGTTAGTCTGGCCCAAATACGTAGTGGGATTTTTCCAGGCAATATGAAATCAGTGTCTCAGGTGCAAGTTAAACCTAAATTGTAACTGATTCTGAATTTTTAGTAAGTAAGGGCCAAAGTTGATGAGAATCGAGACATTTTGAGTATGGATGGACAGTACAGTCTCATACCATGCAATGAAAAGCAGAAAAGAAGGATCTACTCAGAGAAGGAACATTCTTAAAAATGTCAGATCTAAGTGCCCCTGTGACACTCCCAAAAATAACAAAACAGTATCACTTCATCATTAACTATTTTAGCTTGACAAAAATCTTACACCATTAAAATTAGCACACAGTTTACAGCTTACAGTGCAAAGTTTAAAGACACAGCATTGGGCTGCGAAACAGAGTGAGGAAAAAACAGCACCTTTAGGGAGTTTAGTGGGTGGAGCATTCCTAGCCCAGGCGTACATGATCTTGGCCTCATCCACACAGGTGCCCTGCTCTGTCCCACAATCCCTGCACAAAAAAACACGTGCGCACACACACACACACTCCAATCAGTACAAGTAGCAGCATCTGTGCTTCATTATTCACCCCCACTATCAACAGTACACACACAGTACTAATAGCAGTATAAACAATACACTGATGACAACCATAAAGGGGGTTACGTCAGAGGACGGAGAAGCAGACAAAGTATTATAATACAAACTGTGAGTGACATTAGACAACATTAATAGCACTAATGGAGGAATTCCGACAGACAGAGAGGCAGCTGCTATACTGCACTGTAAAAATGCTCATGAGGGATCATCCATAATAGAAACTTCAGTATATTCAACGTATATACCACATTTCTGCTAATAAGTTAAAAATAAAACAATAAAACATTTCAGGTTTATTAAAATAAGAGCTGTGTTGCTGCTGCATCGCTCTCATTCCTCCACAAAGGCTAGTCGAAGGCTAGGAAAGTCTTTTGCCGTCTCTCAGGGCTTTGCAGGCTCACTGTGGATATGCTGGTGTTGGGTGTGATAGTGAGTCACATGGTCTGGCCTATTTTTCACGCCCCCCCACTGATCCTCTGGAGCCTCTTTGATTTTCGGGAGCCTCGCAGGCAGTTCACAACCTCTCCCCATGTTTGACACTGAGTGCCTGATGCTGTTCTAGAGGAAAGGGAGAATCTTGGGAGATGAATTTTTGATAAAAGCAGGGCTACATTAATAAGGGCAAGGCAGATTATCAAAAATACAAGCATGTGAAGAGCCTGCCATGGTAGCGATTCATGTGTGATGAATCTGAAATTTATCTGAAATCTGAAAAAATATTCTCGTAAATCAGACCAACAGCACATTTGAGTTCACCGCCATTGCATTTCAATGACAAAACCAGCCCAGAAACCCCACTGGCGCTGTGGTGCAATCTCATTAGCCGGTTTGAAATGAGGCCTTGGTTTTTTTCTTTGCTGGGGCGCTTAACGTTTTGTGTGATGTTCTGGCCTAAAACAGTCTTGATTTGACTAATGTTCTCTTTGTGTTGCTTATCACACAGCCCAAAGAGAAGAGAGCGACGGGTGGAGGGGTGGGGCTGAGGGGGATGGAGATGAGAAAGAAACCCCCTTCTCACTCCCCACCCCACGGGTCAGCTCTAAGAATCCCTGTTGTCAAGGTGGCAGTGGTTACCATGGTAACATGCGGGTTTATTAGAGAGCATCTCATGCTTGCTCTCTCTCTCTCTCTCTCACACGCTCTTTCTCTCTCTCGCTCTCACTCTCTCGGGACACAGCAGTCATCCCACGCATTAGCTGCCTCGGTAACATGGCGCAAGTCAAAGTGGGCTGCTCGGTTTTGTTAATGGCACAGCACTAACACTTAGTCCACAAGCTTAAATAAAATCAATTTATGCTCTCCAGCAGCTTGTAATGATACATTTACTCCATTTGTTATTACAATTTCAGATGCACTTTTCTTTTTTTTTCTCTTCCTCCCTAAAAGAGTTTATAAATTATGCTCAACACGGCTATTTGTCAGATGTACTTATGAGAAAATGGCACATCCATTCACCTGAAAGAACATTCATTATAATTTGATGCATTAAGGCATATAAAACTTTTGTAGAATAGATAGTTAGACTGATGATGATATAGATCCATTAATGATCCCTGAGAGAAAATGAATCAGTATTAGAGGAATCAATCCAGCGTTAAAGGGGGAAAATCAGGTGCAGTTATGCACTTACCAGGAGCCTTTGGTAGAGTAGGGGGTTCTGCAGCCATATAAGAGCATGTGGTGGGCCGTGTCCATGGAGGCATGGGGCACAAAGTCCACTTAAGAAAGAAACAGAATAGTGTTAGTGCTGCACATAGAAATGCTAAACAGCTCAGTTCTTCTTAAAAGAGCGCTTTGCCATTAACAGACATTACAAAAGGTGAAAAGGACCACTGGTGATGATGAAATCTAAATAAAATGAAGTGACCTTCCCTAAACCTCCAACAAGAAATGGCTGCCAAATGTTGACATCACATTAACAGTGGTTCAGAATTAATTCAAAAACAAATCCAATGCTCTCGGTTTGTGCTCTCAGAGCTTATCACAGCACCGCCGCAAACTCAGCAGCATGGCATTCAGGAGAGCATTATGAAGGATGGAAAATCAATAGACTCCCCATATGACGTTGATTGACACGCCCAGCACCAGCCTTTCTCCCCCGGCACATTTAATCGAGTTATGAATAATGGATGGGCCGGTTTGATTGACGGCAGGGGTTGATCAGATCAAACAAAACGCTAGGATGTTGTCGGAGATAGGAACAAAAACGAACACACACCAAAAACCGAACACACACCGCACACTTCAATTTCTACACACTTCACTGCGCTCCACTCACATAATATGACGCCAAAAGACAAAAAAATGATTTGGTTTTCGAACATTTGGGAATAAACATGTTGCATAATCATGACATTTCTAATGTAAATTAAAGCCAAACAATGCAATCGATCCATGACCTGCATAACTAATATTAAATACCAAAACACTAAATTCACACAGTTTCCTTCAAATGTGATCATCCAAGACATTTTGGTGTGCAGAAAAAAAAATCAAGTGTCAGAATAGCTGGGACCATAGGAAAGCCTATTTCATATCAACATGGATGAAGGTGGTAATGATTCTAGTGTGCTGTTTGCTAATTTGGGGAGAAAAACAGAGAAATCCTAGCAGAAGGCCAAAAGTACTCCTCTGCTGTTTGGCACTGGACGAAAGTGTAACTCCCACCTCAGCTAATCACATCAGACCTTGTAAGCTGTCAGTAAACCACATCAGATGAGATGTCAGAGAACCTCTACCAGGTATCACTACAGTTCCCTTCAGGATAGTGTGAGCACACTCTATACTATACTTAACAAGAGCGGCTTGAAGATTCTGAAGAAATCCTCTCTTATCACTATTAAAACGCCCTGAAATAATATTGATTACAAGCCATTCACCTCTGCATACAGCTGCTTTACAGATAAATGTTTGTACTGCTGCTATTCACCAGACCCAGTGTTATATACCCTTACAGCATCTGCTGTCTAATCCGAACTGTTTACAAAATTTCTTTCTCATGAAGCCTACAAATAAATTAATAAATTAATAAATAAATAAATAAGCACTAAAACAAGCGCAGTTCAGATGTTGAGTAACTACGATTTTTTTAGTTACACACTGCACGTAGATATTCTAGTCCATTCAACTGCACAATGTACAGATCTTGTTTATATAACTGTAAAGTCTGAATATTTGGAATATACTTTGTTTCTTGTATATTTCTACTACTTAGCTTAGCTTCTTCAAATCTCCCTTTAATTATTGATAACTCTTAATTATCCCTCTATTAATTTGATAACTCTCATGGGCTGACTTAGGAAAACATTTCACTACATGATGTGCTTGTATAACTATGTATGTGAAAAATAAAGGGTCCTGCATCATGAATTTTGATTTGTGAACACTTAAAGTGAGACACACATCTAGTTTCAACTCATTTTGTAACAATTATTAACTGCCATAATTAAAATTGGCCCAGCATGAGCGACCACGTGTTAGCTAACTAATTGCACCTTTCATGTGTTGTCATGATCGGTATTTGGGTAATTATCATTATGTTACATTTAAAAAAGCAGCATACTGGCATGTAAAAGACCATTTTCCACATTATTACACACAACCTTCCCTATCTTGCAAAAACGTCTGTTTATCATATCAGACACATCATTGTTCATTACAAAATGGACATGTGATAAAACTTTTCTCCCATAAAAATCTATTTAGTCAGATGACGCTCCGGTATCCATGCTCACACCCAATTATGGATTTTAGATCAGAGGGAGGGTCCTCTGGTTTAAGCTTCTATCATATCACTTTCTATATTAATACTGTCTATACTGTTCGTAGTCTCATAGTTCCAATGCTAAACTACAGATGAAAACTCAAACAATATCGCTTCCAGTGTATAGAAAAGCATCCACAATCTCTATAAAGCATTGATAAAGAGATCTTTCAGATATTTGAGATAGTTGGTGATCCCAGATTGGCTTTTTCTTTCCAAATCTCCCCCCAACTGAGGTCAAATCTTCTCCGTCTGGATGGGGATCTGTGCGCAGTGGGCAGTCATTCTTACACACACACAAACAGACAGACAGACACACACACACTATCACACAGACAAGCATTAGCACTCAGTCTTTGGTGAGTGCAGCCTCTAATGAGGTAGCAAAATGCTTTGGCATTAATCAAAGCTCAGCAGCAAGATCATGGTCCCTGCCTGGAAGACTACTGAGGGTTGAGAGGGGATAGAGCCATCACTTGTCAAAAAACCTCACATACACTCACACTCACACACACACACGACAGAAAGCAGACCACAGCCATCCGTGTGGCTAGCTGCCTCCACCAGCTAATGTCAATACTCTCTTTAGTCGCCTCACTGAGCAACATTAGATCAGGCTTATGTGGCTGTGAAGAGCCCCTGATTGGCTTTCTGCATCACAGGACTGCTGTCATCATTCTCTAATCTACCCTGGAGCCAAACCTAATACACCAGCCAGCACCTCCATTTTGATTAGGATGATAAAGGCAAGAACACGGCACACGCCAGGGAATCATATTACAGTAGATAATCTGCATGAAAGCCATTTAGGTGTGTGCTGCACCACGTTGCTCCGTTCTCCTAAACACTAACTAGATATTTTTATGTCAGTTTGCAACAATATAGAGGGGACATATTATACCTCTTTTTAAACATGTTATTAAAGGTCTACGGACTATACAAAACATGTTCATGAAGTTTTTTGCACAAAATCACTCTCACATAAAGAGATCTAACCAGCTCTAATCTTGACAGTTTCAGTCTCTTTCAAAATGAGCCATTTAAGGGCTCTGTCACTTTTATGCAAATAAGCCGTTGCTGGCCATGCCCCACCCATCTCATGCTTACGCTAGGCGTTCACCACACATGAAACTGGAAGAAAACAAAGGCGCTATCCAGTCCTATATGTTCGACCCCAAGTTAGACCCAGAGCAAGACGAACACACACTTTATGTGTGACTTGCCTCTGCCTGTAGTGCCTGGTGTGCTCGTCAATAATCTTTCCATTGACTCACAGAAAAAGGATGGGGTTTTTTTTTCACGCTTGATGAGTGTTTATAGGAGCAGTAGACACCCGAATGGAAATATAAAAGAATGCAAAAAGTACGTTTTGCATAATATGTCCCCTTTAACATGACAAATAACCAGGTTTGTTTTGAGGAAAGCAATACCCTGTGTGGAAATACTTGGGACAATTCTAATAATCTCAAAGCGAACACATTTATCACCTTAAATGAAACTCACTATATATGTGTTCTTTCTGTTTTTAAGCTCTACAAGCCCAGGGGAACATCTTACCAGGATCCATGCGACAGAGGACACACTAACAATGGAAACCCGAAACTGGCACTAAAAAAAGCTGAAGCTGTAGGACAAATTTTAAACTACTAGCAGTTTCTCTAGTTTTGATGTTCACATGTCCACTGTAGGCGTTTTCAGGGGTCAGCACGGACATTCTGACTTATCTGTGGCTACACTGCCTCATACACAGCAAACCATTAGACAGTGTGCTCTGGCACATTTCCATCATAGCCAGCATTAGCCTTTTCAGAAATTTGAGCTACAGTACAGATTCGAAACAAGATTATTTATTTGTTACACAAGTACTTATACAAACATAATTAAAATGTAATTACAAGAGAAATCTGAAGATGTTAAACTAAGGAAATAAAATACAAGACCTGTCTTTTCGGCCCAGTCATCTAGCCCTTACAATTTAGCCCCTGGTCAGTCGCTCAGATCCATACGTTTGCCCATTTTTCCCTTTATCCAACACATCAGCTTCAAGAACTGATTGATTAGGTGCTAATCAATGTTTCCCACCCCTTGTCAGGTGCCACTGTAACACGATAATTAATACTGTTCACTTCAACCTGTCTGGGGCTGATTGGTGTACAAGGCAATTGTTACTTACATAACAACTGCAAGTTTTTGTGTACTGTAAAGCAATTAGAAAAACTGACAGTATTCCCAGAACTGATATTTCTATCCAGGCTACAGCATTAATAAGTATGTTTCACTTTATTTTCTTAGCATAGTGCTAAAAAACACACACATGCACACACAGACACACACACACCCATGTACACATATATACATACAGGTCTAGTGATCAAATTGGAATACACACTTTTTATGACCATCACTGAAAGAGAGGTAACAAGCCTGACCAGCAGGAGGTCACTAGTGCACACATTTGCATTCATTCATTTGCACATATTCACTTAAATTACTTACATTTGAAAGTAAAAAAAAAAAGAACAACTGATTAATCACCAATACGATCAGTAGATTACTTGATCACTAAGATAATTGATAGTGACACTCCAACCATTCTGGCACTGTGCATACATGCTCATTTAATTCAAATCAGTAAAACTAAAGTAAAAATAAAATGGATAGAGCAGATAATACCTAGATAATTGCTTTCATGTAGTTTGTCAGTTGAATGGAAGAAGGTAACGTTCCTAAGGTCTGTGGGAGGATTTATGTAAACGTAATACAGGTATGTGTCATTAACCGTAAAAGTGTTACCGGACTCTAAAATGCAACAATATCATTCATTCTGGATCTTTGCAAACACTGTAAACCAACACTGAACTAACGAAGATCCAAAAGTTCATTGACTTCCCGGAGAGAAGGAAATCTGTCCCATTTCAAATACATTTCACATTCAAACCATAAAAACAGGCTACTTTCCACACTACATGGGACCACAATCATTCAAGCTGTAATAAATGTAAACAAACCACAGCCGATGGGACAACCAAAATAAATCCCTTGTAAGTTATTTGCTTAAGTTAATTAGAATATGCCCTCCAAAAAACTGCTTAGCACGCCCCTTCTCAGTGCAATGGTGTTAATTGCTTTGTGAAAGCAAAGGATAAAGTTCTGCTTCCAAAGCAAAAACATATCAGTGAAATAAGGGGAGTTTATTCAAAGCTAAGCAGAATGTAGGGCTCGAATGCATTATACTGCATTTCACTCGGATTTGTCCATCGGTAGCTGCTTTGATCATCTTCCAACTGCCCGTAAGGGCATTTGATTGCATTACACAAGCAGAGGAGAGCTGACTCCACATGATAGAGACCAGGCAAGGTGCTGAAGCATTTCTGGGTAGAGTGGAGCGTGGAGTGTGACGGCAGCACTACTGATGGTGTATGTCTGAGCTGCGGCAAACAGCTGATAGTGACAGATGAGGTCTACCTAACAATGACTGGAAAGGAGAGGGGAGTCACACACACCAGCTGCACCTACAAGTAAAAATGCAGCTGTATTTGTAGGTAAATTAGGGTTGTCATGACTACACGATTAAAATGAATTAATAATTAAAAAGTTAACTGAATGAAATGTATGCTCTTGATGGCTTGGTAATTACTTTGCAAGCTGAATGCTAAACAGGGAATCAACAGGTCATTATGATGCAGATTCTCTACAAGGGATCGCTTTACGCAATCAGTACTCAATTAACTTCTGTACGTCATTGAAAGAAAGAAAACCCACAGCAGGATCTCATGAATGTGCCTGTTTGTATCTTCAAATTTCATATATTAAAAAAGTTAAGTCATTGCTGTTATAAACTGTGCATTCATGGTTTCTCAATTAATAATCAAAATAATTGCTGGATTATTTGATCACAAGTATATAATCTATATCAGCAGTCCTAATGTAAATACTACAAGTGGTTAATCCCACAAATTTCCCACATATAAAGGCTTATCTCATCTTATCTTACTATCCATAGAAATTAGGGATTTAAAGGGCCCATACCATACATTTTTATTGTATTCAATTTTTTCATATGTTTTTAACAAGACCATTTTAAATTTTTCCATAAGAAGTAAGAAGTTACAGCACCTACGTAAATGATTGATATATGTATTTGCCATCTGTTCTGTTTGCCTGAACTACTCTGTGTCTTATTCAAAAAACAGTTTGGGATAAAACACTCAACTCTAGAATTATTTGAAGTATACCACTGTATAGCAAATATATGCAATATTTGTAATATTTATGAATATGTGCATGCACAACAAAATAATTTTCTAGACTGTATATAATATGTTTTTCTATTGATTATATTTTCTGTTTTAAATGAGAAAAAATGTGTTTTCCATGACATGGGTCCTTTAAGGGTGAGATCTGTGATTGTAAACATGCAATGTTTGTTGGTTCTCTGAAAATAACTGTGGTGTGAATGGTCTTCTGTAATAGGCTGAACCCAGAGCTTCCTTGGTAACAGCGGTTCTGTTCAGAATATAATAACAAAACCTGATAACAGATAAAGCCATGGTCCTCCGGTCAAGGCTTTCTGCAGTAATCTTGGGAAATTTCACATATACTTAATCAAATCTCGTACAAATAACAGTGAGAGTTTACTATAGGACACAACACCTAAATATGCCTTTTAACTGACAAAAATCTACATAGACATTTTTCTAAAGACTTATTCCAACAAAGGTCAGCTGTCATGACTCTTGGGGTGGTGAAAAGACAAAAGCAGCCTTCATAAGTCTTCATAAACATCTATGTAGTTTTATTACAGTATGAAAGTCGTATGCGGGTGTCATGTAGCCTTCAGAATGCTGCCCTTAATCAAAATGTTACCCAAATAACCCAAATAACCGAACCTATAAAACAAATGCAGTATGAACAGAACTTTAAACACTTGTAATTCATCTTCACAGAAAAGAAATATACTGTCAGATACGCAACATTAGAGTAACAAATCAGTTAAACTCACTCAAAAGTCAAGCAAAGACATCTAAAAAGATTTATTAAAACTTGTGATTTCTAACTGTCTGTCTTTCTACATTGGTGAGAAAGTGCAATAAGTGGAGTGTGACAATTTTGACTATAAAGTTTTGACTCCAGACTAATGACTATGAAGCTTAAGTGCAGATTGTCTGCCTTAATTAAATGAAAATCCATCTCAGGTGAACCATGTAGGAATTACTGACTTTGCTGAAGTCGCGTTTCATTTACGGCACCACCATTAAAAGGTAAAGGTATTTTGTTTCTCTGGAATCTGTTACACACACCACTAGAAAGCTAAAAAAGATTTCAAGTTCTATGTAAGACAAAGTCCGGTCTGATAGTGCTGGGCCTACAATAAAATGTAAATCACAGGAAGAGATTAATATATAAATGTCTACAGAAAGTGCCTTCTTAAATCACAGAACTGAGGCAGTAAGCGGCAATGAATAGTAGGTAAGGTAAGTAAGGGCTTTGGCTACAGCTGTGAAGGGCATAGATGTGATTCCCTTTGCTTTTGTGCGGGAGCCTGTCCAATATATTTTAACAGGGCTGGAGACAGGCTCTTATTATTGTACTGCCAGTGAGGGTGTGGGGAAAATGCACTAGGCTGGGTGGAAATCTCATTCTGCCGGGACTGGACAAACACACTCAGTGAGCCTGGGTTTATGTGGCAGTAGGAAACAGCAGCCACTCGCACGGTTATAGGTCAATTCAGTGTTATGGGATTTTTCTGGCCTCAGTGAACTGTGCAAAGATTTACACCGATCAAGACACAAGCTGATGTATTGAGAGAAGCGTTGCCATTAGCAACGGGAATCTCATTTCAAAACGCAATATTCAGAGATGAGTGAACTTAGTTTTACTGGATTATTTTACATCAATTCATCTGATGAGATTAAATACTCACAAATGAAATACCTTGCAGTATTTAAGAAATGTGGGCCATGATATTTCAATACAGAGAGACAGAGAAAAAGAACAACATATCGTCACTCTCATTTCAAAACCATATTTTTTTTAACACTATTTGAAATTGTCAGTTGCTCTTTTACACAAACAGCACAATAGAAAAGGCATAGAATAAAATCATATTTAATTAACCCAAGTTAAAACTTTTTCTTCTCCGATAAAGGTATGCTTTAATTGTTTTTTTTGGGGTTTTTTTTTGCAAAACCAACAAAAAACATGGAGTTTATGCAGATATCACTCACCTATATAGGCCTCCCATGATGTGGGCACAGGAACAGCCATGCAGTAGTAGGAATCCGACTGTAAAAACAAATCCATATTATATTTTTATAAGAACATTTACCTAAGAATAATGCGGCCATACACCTAAAATAGTTCTGTGGCATTTGCATCCCAGTAAAGCTGCTGTATGAGTCATACTGTGTTTTAGGCTGTGATGGCACTGACAAGACATCCTCTGAATATTAACAAGACTGGTCCCTGCATTTTTCTTGCATTGTATTTTTCCCCTGAGGTCCACTTACAGGATGTGTGAGGGGTTGCGTAACAAAAACAGCCTTGATTTATTTTAACATAACCATTATCCAACCTCTCTTCACCCCCATGTGACAAACTCGGCTGTTTTTGTTACTGTCCTTATAAATAAATGTCCTCTGTTTTATTGTGCCCGACTCAAGCTGTCAGGACCAAAACTCAGCATTTAATTTCAAAATGGTAAACTGTTGTTTAATAAATGAGTGAATACATTTACAGCTTTACATACTTTAACACAAGCATTGCATACTTTAACACAAACACTTTTGCCCTGGGATGGGTCTGGAAAAAGTATGAATGTAAACAGGAGCTGAAATTAATACCAGCAGTGAATTGAAAAATCCTGTTTAACGGTTGTGAGTAAAAAGTATGCTGTGAAAAATTTTGAGTTAAAAAAAAACTATGAATGTGTTGGTTTTTATTATATGACAACGCATATTGTAGCTATAGAGACTGTAGAGAAAAGAACTGCACATTTTAAGATTTTTGTTCAGTGTTCGGTATTTGTAATAGCCACTGCTTTTTCTGTCAAAATATTGTGACGTTTAATTGTGATGTGATGTGTGATGTTAAGGTCACTTAACCTACCCCTACTCATCATTTCACTTGTAAATGAAACTTGTTATTATGACTCACTTAGCAGGGCAGGCAGCCGCTGCCTCTATACTGCCGAGTGCATCTCTAATTCAACAGCCTGCCAGGAGATGAGACCAGGCTGGTGACATGATTCAGAGGGGATGAGTGCCATGCCAGCTGCAAGAAGACCCACTGCTCTGTTGTAACACACTGCTCCACGCACGTCTTAAATCACACTCCCTCAGACTGACCTTGCAAAACGCACCACAAACCAAGACAATGCACTTAATCCAATAATGGAGATGACAGGGTGGACCCTGCCCAGACTCAAGGGATTTTATTCAGTCTCTCTCTCTCTCTTTCTCATTCTCTCTCTCTCACACTTGTTCACTCTGTTTGTCTCTTTTTCTTATTTCTGCCATTTCTTTCTTTGTCACTTCTGCCCACTTTCATTCTGTTTTTCTCTCTGCCTCTTTTTTTCTCCTTCGCTCTTGTTTGCTCTTTCACTCTCTATGTCTCTCTTGCTCTCTCACTATATGTCTCTCTCTCTCTGTCTTTCTCTCTTTTGCTCTCTCACTGTCTTTATGTGTCTCTCTCACGCTCTCTCAGCCCCTGTCTTACTTGTTTTCTCGGTTTCTAGCTCTCTTTCGTTCTCTATTTCCCTCTTGATCTCAATGTTTTTCTCTTACTCTTTTTTTCCTGCTTCGCTCTCACTATGTCTTTCTCTTTCTTGCTCTCCCTCTTTATGTCTATCAGTCTCTCCCTTGCTCTCTCATCCTATGTCTGTCTCTCTTTCTCCCTTTTTTCCTCCCTCTTTCTCTCTGACCTCTTTATTGCTAGCCAGCTCGAACGAGTCAAAGCGCTGCTCTCAAAATAACTCCATCAGCTTTGCACTGGGGATGACGCCATTGACAGAATACAGAGGTGTGTGTGAATGTGAAGGTGTTTGTTTGAGTGAGAAAAGTTTGCTGAAAACAACCCTTCAGTCACATATTTAACAAACATGACAGCAAGTCATTTGCAGCAAAAAAACTGTAATTGCTTGGCTATGGCTGATAGCTTGTGGCTATCTATTCTATCCGACTTCCTGCTACACAAGAACATGATTGAATCAATTTGCACAGTGGGGCAGGTTTTTCCATTCTGCTGTGGCAAAAGTGAACTAATGCACTAATACAGGCCAATTTGCTAAGTGGAGTTTGGCCAGAGTAGGGGTATGCTTATTTTTGTCCCAACACCAGGGGAAATCTTCAGACAAACACTGCTGGAAAGAGCCAACCCAGAAAACGTATTAGGTCCCAGGTCTGCCCACATAATAAAAGACATTGCATTAAGATTACACACTGCTTCATACTGCCAGACTGCAATTCATTATTGCAATACATTAACTATAGTAAAGATTGCCAAAACGTTTACTAAAGTACAATATAAATGTATTATTATTAATATAAAATTAAGTGATTATTATTAACTGTAATAGGTTTGCTACTTTCAAACTATACATTTTAAAATGTACACAGTGAACCAAAGCTACTGAAACCAGAGGTAACCTACAGAGCAGGACCAAATATAAAGAAAATCACAAAAATGTAGTTAATACGGTTTTAGGTTTAGCCAAAAAAGATGCTCTAATGAAGTGCATTTTCATTCAAAAAGCCACAGAAGAGAGAATTAAATGTCCTTGTTTCATCAGAACATTAATGAATAGCACACAGCAAAAACACTGTGGTTACAGGGCTCATTTGCATGCTGCCGCCTTCCGTAATATCACTGTTACAAAGGCCAAAATCGTGATAACAGTTAATAGTTAAGACACTATCATTTGCAAGCCCTAGTCCTGGAACGCAGAACTAGTGAAAAGCCCATCAGCCAACAGCCTCTAATTTAGTCCTAGCAACTGATGTCCTGAGTGCTGTTCAAAAACCTGGAGGGTGAAGTAGTATCAGCAGGCAAAAACGACTTCAGTAACACCTCCTGAGGCAGGCAAAGGTCATTCCCAGCTGATCAATAGCTCAATACAGATGAAGCCAGCCACTAGGTCTGAAGTCTTGTTTCCTCGGTGATATTACATCCACATTCCCTCTCTCCCCCCTCCTCCCAGCACAGTTATCACTGAGAGTCTGCGATGAATCACTCGTTGATGACTCATAGACCTGCTTGGAGAATAATAATAGCAATGGCTTCTTCCCAGCCCTACAAACTTTTACATGCTGGTGCTCAGTCAATGAAGCCAGAGACTTCCCACGTTCCCCAACGGCTTCGTCAGGCTCAAAAAATCCTCCCATGTCCCTCCATAGAAGTGGATGAGAGAGGCTGGGCCGAGCAAAACAATGCATTTGGAAAGCCAGCCAGGAGCACCAATTAGCTTTCATCTGCAGCACTGAGTCAAGCTTTAATGACTACATTACAGTTGGATCAATAAGGAGTACACAAACACTGCAGGAAATCCACCCCAGGCCCTGCTACACTGTCCGTGAGGGGAAGTTTTATACTTAGCAAGCCAGCCCATACATGCCAGGGCCAGTGTCATGACCAAATGAGAATGTTCAGTGTTATGCTTTTTCCAGTTTATAAAACAAATAAAACTGGAGGATATATATATATGCAACTAATTAAAAAGAGTCAAAATTATCCTGTGTGTGTGTGTGTGTGTGTGTGTGTGTGTGTGTGTGTGTGTGTGTGTGTGTGTGTGTGTGTGTGTGTG
>JBBJLR010000037.1:3834865-3852382 GCA_037577145.1 Brachypetersius gabonensis
CTTTATTTTTACATAATTACCACATGAATATCTAAATGCATTGGTTTTTGTGACACCACAGAAATGTGGATTTAAAATGAGTCATTCTTGCTGCTCCATTCTATTATGGACTGGGTGGTGAATATATTTGGACATTTGAATTGTGTTTACATACTGCATCAAACCCTTTATGTAAAAAAAAAGGGAAAATATATTTTTTCCATGAAACGAGAAATGCTTTGAAAATGCTTTCATTCTAGCACTTATTTAAAAGGTAAAAGAGCTCAGTGCGTTTCTTTCAGACCCTCCGGCTAAGATTAGGGGTTGGTTTGGTGCAGCACAGCAGCATTTAGCCACAGTCACGCAGAAGGCTGATGTGTTCGTACGCGTATAGAACTGCTGTGCTGTTGTTTGCCAGCAGGGTTTGCAAGTATAATATTGTCTCCTTCCTCTTTATTATTATTTTTGACCATCACTGTGGATTTTAAAAACAGGAACTGTGACAAACAACGTAAACAAACAGCCTAATATAGTCATCAGTGTGTGAGGGTTTTTTTTTTTTTTCAGTTAATACAAACTGTTCTCTGTCTGCTGTGTCTGGAACAGGTTGTATTAACTGAAAGAACATATAGTCGTTTCATTTAATATAGACAATAACTTACCATTTTAGACTTAAAATACACATCTAATAGGCTACAGCCTTATTTAACCCGTAGGCTACAGCCTTATTATTCAGTTATTAAAGTCTTATAATTCAGTAACTACCATGCATTATTTGATGACTACTATTAAAAGAACATGTACGTTCTGCAGTTCTGACCTTATTGTCGAAGGAAATTAGATTTCAGAGTCTGCAAGTAAAATATTCACTCCAAATATGCAGTAGCTGCCTTGGTACTGTGATTGCGCAGTGTTTCATATCAGGAATTCTGTTTCTGGATTTGTGTTACTGTTTAATCAGCCCAACACTGGGCAAAAAAGAGACAGATTCTTCTACTCTGACATTTCTATGCTGTGAAATCAGGCCCAAACATGGCCCCTGACGTCCATCTACTTTCGACAAACTACACACACCTGATCTTATCATCTCTTCCCAAGCGTGGAGGGGGAAGCAAGCGTATTGTAATCACGGAGAGACGTGTTATCTGTCCTGTGTTTGGGAAAATGTCACGCTCTGTTGACATCGCAGACATCTTGGACGGGTGTCACAAACACTTTCTCATTAGTAGCTTGTAACGTCTCCCGCACACTGTCTCATTTATCAGAGACGGAGCAGCTCGCTGATACTCTGTCTCTGACTCATGCTTGTGATTTTAGATGGCAGTCAAAAATATCTTGGCGCATAAAAGAAGGAGATGATCTGAGTGTACACTGAAGTGAGCAGTGAAAAATGATTTTATAAGTCAGTAAGCTAACAGCCTGCAGCACACAACACCTGCACTGACATCATATTCAGATCCTGACAACCTGGATTTCAGGAACAGCTTTCTTCCTTAAGGTTATTGTCTTTATGGGTAATTTATAGGATTCTTTAGTTCTAGAAAGGAGGGATTTGTGAACTAACGCATGACATATTCTTGTGTAACCCTACGGAAATAAATAATTTCTCTGTGATGCTAATCCAGGCAAATGCGGTCCCAGTTGCAATTTGCAATGTATATGTTTGTAAAAAACATGGGGTGTCCACATCCATCCATGTTGTTGACAAATTATAGGAACTTATACGTGTGTGTGTGTGTGTGTGTGTGTGTGTGTGTGTGTGTGATATATTATTTATAACAGTAAAACCTGTTGTCTAATATTGTGTAGCTCCGCTTGCTCCAAAACAGCTCTGACATGTCGAGGCTAGGCCTTCACAGCACCACTTAAGGTGTTGTTGTTTCTGGCACGAAGACGTTAGCAGCAGATCCCTTGGTCACCTTTCTTCTCAAATCATTTCTAAACAGATTTTGCACTGTATGGGCATTATCCTGCTGAATTAGGCCACTGTCATTAGGGAATATCATTGCCATGAAATGGAATGTGGTCTGCAAGAGTGTTTAAACAGATGGTATGAGTAAAAGTAGGACATGAATATTTGACCACTCTTTACATGGACTGCTTTTTGTAGGTAGTAACAATTGCATGCTAGGAACTTTCCACACGATCTGATGTTTTCGAGAAGCTCTGACACCGTGGTCTGGCACAATTTGGCCCTTGTCAGGTCGATTGCTGCATGAGGTATCACACTCCTTTAAAAAAGGTGGCATTGTAACAAGATAATCAGTGTAATTCCCTTCACCTGTCAGAAGTTTTAATGGAACGGCTGATTGCTGTATGAAACATATACAATATTCCAAGGGGTTGCAAAACTATGCTTTAATGTTTTATAATATTATATGCTTTAGTGTATTAAAATATACATATTCCTAATTTAACACTGGGCACATCTGTATCACTTCTCAGAGCAAGAAAGATAATCTAGGATCAGTTTCGTTCTTTTGCATAAGAGAATTACATGAATGTTGCTTTTAGTTTATAGATTATGTGATCTCTGTACTATAGGTTTTAATTAGAGAATTGCTTTGCAGCAAATGACATGTTCAGTCCTAATGTGCCGTGTGTTCCATTAAAAGGAAAGACATCCTCCGCTTTTTGGACGCGGAGAGGGACGTGTCTGTCGTGAAAAGCAGCTTTAAGCCCGGAGACACCATCCACTACATTCTGGACAAGCGCAGGACGCTGAACGTGTCCCACACTCTGCACAGCCTGCTGCCCGAGGTGTCGCCTCTGAAGAACAAGCGGTTCAGGACCTGCGCCGTGGTGGGCAACTCTGGGGTCCTCCTGAAGAGCGGATGTGGAAAGGAGATAGACAGCCATGATTTCGTTATACGGTAATTTCTCCTCCAGCTATTATTCACTTATCGCCAGCCTTTAGGTATTGGGTTCTCACAACAATGGCCAGGCCATGAGACTGGAGAGCTTTGGCTGGTAAAAGCCTGTCTCCGAATCTGCCTCCCAGTCTGGGGTACAGATTGCTTTACCAATCTTGTAACCTATCTCTGCTGAGTCGTTAATTTATGGCAGCTTTAGTCGACGTAATCAAATGAATCCCCTTTCATCCAGGCTGCGGGAAAATGGCTGGGAGTTATTCAAGCAGAGTTTCAGATTCAATCTGTCAATGTTTTTCCTTCTATGAATTATGCAGCATGAACTCGATATTCGAAAATTGACTTGTTAAAAGGAAATTCCACCAGTTCCTTTCACGGTTACGTAAATGGTTAAGATGCAAATTCATTCAGAATGATCCAATGTGAAGTTTTAGAGAAATTGATTAAACTGGAATTGTTCGTTGTGGTCAGACTCACTGATTATTTGGGGTGGGAAACAATACGTTCATATTTGTGCTGTGGACATTTCTGTTCAGACCTCTCTAAATGGCCAAATAAAACCAAATTAAATCTTTACCAAGAAGTTGATTGAGAGATTTTGAAAAATCAGTGGAATTGTCCTTCAAAAAGCAACTTATTGGGAAAGTTTATGTAATTTGTTTTCCAGATAGACCCCAACATAGAACACAGACACAACATGTTTTTTGCTGCTCTTCTAAGTGCTCTCCTAAAAAGCCTAATAGCATGGCCTATGACATGATCTCTCAAAGAGCTCCACAGAAAAGCAGGCCTATTTTAGGCCAGCAGAACTGCCAGAACCTCACTAGAGTTTTCTAGCGTTTACAAAGAGCCATTACTTTTAGTCATATCGGATAAACCACTGCTTTGATTAATATAGTTTTTTGTTGCACAGTATTATGATGAGGCATAGTGATGAATATGAGTTGCTTTAGGGATGCACTGATATACATTTGAGCCGCGAATTAAACAAAACAATAATTAACCTTAACCTATCAATAACAGTTTTTTGAAAGATTCTAATAGCAATAATTGAATTAAGCATAAAACTTACATTCTTTCGGCTATAAAGATCTTTGGAGTGATATACGCGATTAGTTGGATTAACGATATTCTATGAATTACATAGGTCTTAATTGAATGGTGCCCATCACTGTACCTCAGCCTAATGTTTAGTGCAAACTGCAGTTATTCTTTTGAAAAACTGCTGATATTTGGATTGCGTGTAACTACATGCGTCAATGCATATGCAAACAGAAATGTGAGCGTCAAGTTATCAGTTGCACTTCTCATATCTGAGTAAGTGTAAAATGTCCATTTGTCACGTGTGAACACACCCCAGCACAGGATACAGTGTGAACAGTGTGAAATTCTTTCTCTTCTTTTAACCCATTCACCAAGTGAAGCAGCGGGCAGCCAGGAACACAGCTCCCGGGGACGGTACCTTGCTCTAGGGTGCCACTGGGATTTTTACCCACGACCTTCCAATCACAAGAGCAGCTCTCTAACCACCAGGCCACCAGCTGCCCCAGATATATGTCAGCTGCTGATGTACCTTCCATCCTTGTCTGTATTAGGAGTGCAAGAGATATTAGAGGCAAATACTAATAATCTCAATTTTGAAAATGAGTACATTGAATTAGTATTGTTTGCACGGTGTAATTGTAAATAATAAATAAAACCATGCATCTCATGCTCCACCTGCGTGTGTAATGATGCATGAGGAGTTAACAGTGGTGGGACGATAATGTAGCCTATACACTTCTATATGAATAGGAGTGCTTGGGCAAGACTCTTACATTCACCTACTGTTGGGAACTGTTGAGAAAGATTAGACTGTTGGGAAGATTAGAGTGTCTGCCTATAATTTAGTATGTTCAAATGTCAGTGTTTGCAATAATTAAATGTACAGTTAATCTGCATTTAATCTTACTTTAATTAAATTGTGCTGGCCTGGTGATTAGGGAGTTGCCCCTGCAATCAGAAGGTCATGGTTTCAAATTCAAGGTACCACAGAGGTACCCTTGAGCAAGGTACTGTCCCCACACCCTGCTCCCTGGGTACCCCTGCTGGTGGCAGCCCCCTTCTTCAATTGGTGAATGGGTTAAATGCAGAGAAAGAATTTCACACCGTTCACACTGTGTGCTGTGGTGTGTTCACACATAACTATAAGGAGCCACTTAACTTTACTTAATCTCAAAACCGTTATTCTCAGTGGACATTATGTATGGATTAGAGAATGGATTTGCTGCTAAACACAAAAATAGGAATTTAATTATCAGATTATCCATAATCCATGTGAGTATGCTTTGGTCGTAGCCCCTGCCCAAGTGTTTTTATACTGATTAACTCTTTGCCTTCGTGTACCCTGGACCTCTCGTCTTTCTTTGTGTTTTTGGCAAAGTAAAATTGTTATTATTGGCCATATCATGATGCTAATTGTTGCATAATATGTTCTATATCGGTGCATTTCCAGACTGCATAAAAGTAACTAGCTGTGCAGAACTACTGCACAGATGTGTAGGCCTGGTCAGTTTTATAGGTACAATACATAAACAGAGATATTCTGTTTTCCATTCACTGAAACAGGTGGTTTCATGCTGCCTTACACCTCTTTTATTTCCTTTGACTAATGCCCCACAGGCAGCCTGAGGGTTTTCTTTCTGGCTCTAACGGTTGCTTTTTTTTTCACGGGTCTGGCTCAGATGTAACTTGGCCCCCCTAGTGGAGTTTGCGGAGGACGTGGGCTTCAAGTCGGACTTCACTACCATGAACCCATCTGTGATCCAGCGGGTGTACGGTGGTTTGCGGAACGAGACGGTGCGGGAGCGCTTTGTGGAGCGTCTCACCATGCTGAACGACAGTGTCCTGTGGATTCCCGCCTTCATGGTGAAGGGAGGAGAGAAACATGTGGAGGGCGTCAATGAGCTTATACTTAAGCGAAAGCTTCCGGTGCACATGGCCTACCCCTCACTCCGCCTGATTCATGCCGTCAGAGGGTGAGTCACACAAGCAGTTAAAGTAGCCCACATCATGGAAATCTATACTTGTTTGAAGTCAGTTTGAGATATTATGCAAATATTGGCAAAGCATATTGTTAAAGCTTCAGTCCATACGGTCTATTTATAGAAATGGAACTGCAGGAGTATTCCGTTGGGCTTCATGGTTTTTATGATTATGATTACCAGCACATTTACATATGTACACTTTCAGCCTAAAGCTGCACCCATTTGTGTTTTCACGTGTTTAATAGTGTGTCAGACCAGAATGCTTACCAAATAGGGCACAATGCAGAGCAGCCATTTAGAACATTGATTGTTTACATGCAGTGGTATGTAATTGTTTGTATGTCCCCGAATTTAAATAGTCTAATGAACTCTTTCACTACGATATTTGTCGTATTTTAATAAAAGAACACTTTGCTGGTGGATCTGTTAAGCTTTGGGGTTGTGTGGTACATGAAATATTGTGGGGATTAAAGTGTTCTACCTCATTTTGACAAATTGTGGAAGCTATTGTTCCGTAGTCAGTGAAGTGGATTTCATTCCATCCATCCATCCATCTATCTTCTACCCCTCTGTCCCGCACTCAGGGTCGGGGGGAGGCCATCCCAGCTGCTATGGGTGGAGGCGGGGTACACCCTGGACAGTTCAGAAATATATTTAAGCTCCATGCAAATGTGGGGTTTAATCCTTTTCACTTAGAAAATAAATAAGTGTGTAATTTGACCAGAGTTGCCCAGACTCTCACATATAACTGTATATCAGTCTTACAGATATATATTAGGCTTGTGGTATTTTTGGTTCATAAAACCACAAGCATCATTAGAGTAGACCCCATGGAAAGGTAGGATGCAGCTGAAATGAGAATAAGCAGAGTACTCCACTTAAGTAATAACAACAAATGTCATCGGGGTCATGGATGAGGATTAAATAATTATGCTAGCAGTGGAAGTGTAGTAATGATCTCGTCTTTATCATGCTGTTGTTACACTTAAAATTTTGAAGTTAATTGCTGCCGATCACAGGGTTGGATGTCGAGTCATATGGCTGAACAAATCTAAATGGATCTGAACAGAGGCTAATAGAAGAGTATCTGAGCAGAAGTTGCCCGTAGGAATAGTTATAATTAATGTTAACATTTCATTAACATTGATTTGATAGGTTAATCTTCCAGAGATCCATATTCTCTTTATATTATGAAATTATCTTATAGGCCACATGCACATTAAGGCCTGCTGCTCTTATAGTCTATTTATTTTCAGTAGGATTTTTTAAGAAGTGGACTATACACAAACAAGCTTTATTTAGCACCGTTTGAAAGCTTTTCCTGAAACTCTTCTGCTTCATTGGTGTGATAACACTACATAATTAGTTCCAAAATTTCACAACAGCACTGTTGAGTTTCAGAAATATCCCTGCAGAAGCCTTGGAGCAGCTGGTAACACTTGCGTGAAAAGGGGGATTTGCGACCTGACACTAGTCCAGCAGAACAGTTGCCAGTCCAGTAGGGCTGTGACCACTTTGCTTTTGGTGGAGCTGGAAAGTTCACTGCAGAGACTAGGCTCCTTGAGGATGGCGGGAGGTTTTGGCTGGTATGCATTTACCCCGTTTATCCCAAAAATGTGCCTTTGAGATGCACATCAGATGTTCCTGACGCATTTATTTGCCTGCTGCGCGCTTTTATTCTCGGTCCAATCTCGGGCATCAGAAGTAAGAAAGCTGCAAATTGAGCTCGTCTGAAGACAAAAGAAGAGAGCATCGCTCAACATAAATTGGTGTGAAGAGCCCAGGCCTGGCGGTGTTAGCTAGCAGGGTGCCCACAGCTTCTGCCCTCTGATTGTCATTTCCTAAATCAAAGCCAGCCTGCAGGCAGCCACCTGTGGAGCACCTTTGCGAGGCTGCGCTCGGTGGGTTATGGGCTTAAAGACAACCCACTGATTACACACACTCCTCATTCATGATACAGGCCTGAAAAAGCCCATAAATTATATTAGCCTTCAGACTCTAGACCATAACATTTTCAATTGTTGCATGAAAACAAAATCTAATTTCTCCAAAAGTAAAAAAAAAAAAAATTAGACTTGAGGTCTTTTTACCTCAAAACAGCAACGGAATTATATTTTCATTTAAAATTCCCAGGTGAAGGAGGGAAGGAGGGGCACGTATATCAGCCTCGTGGAGCAGTACTGGAAGGGCCGACAGGGAGAACATAATCACGTCTGTTAAATTAGTTTTCCTTCCATTAGCCTGTCTTGGAAATGAGGTGATTGTACTTCTCTGCTGGAGTCTTTACATCTACTGATCTTTTAAGCATACGTGTTCTCCTGGGAGGGGGTTACGATTTCCTTTGAAGGTACTTCAAATGCGCGAGAAAATGCACAAGAATTCAAAAATACATTGTTGTCAACGCGGTTCTCCTAACAGCTATCGGTCAGTTGGTGTTTGATTATGGCCTTCAAAAGGTGTTCATTCTAGCCACGTAGTCCTGTGGGCACATCAGATGTTCTTGTGAGTTACCATGGCAGCCAAGCACCTTTCTCTTTTCAATGACACCTTCAGACCGGCCTGCTCTGGTGCTAAATATAGGCCTCTGAAGAGTGAACCGTTTCTCAGTCAAGGCGACTAACCCTGGAGGCCACCACTTAGTGCCAGATTGGATCGAACTCTTAAAGGACTGTTAAAGCCCCCATAAATTAAAACCAACATTGAAATAAACCACAGTAGACACATTCTTTATTTCAGATGTATTATTTTTGTTTTGCTACACAGTTAACATATAATTACACTCTATACTCACCTATCCGTCCATCATTTATCTGAACCTCTGGGGGGTGTCTATCCCAGTGGTCTTATGGTGAAGGTAGAGAAACGCCTTCAACAGGTTACCAGTCCATCACAGGGCATGTAATTTACTATGAGTAATGTAATGTAAATTCTATAATAAATGGTATAAGAGTAATAATTGATAAATTGATTTTTTTTTTTAAATATGGTTGAGTTTGTACAACAAACCCTCAGTCCTAAAGTAACTGTTACTTAAACTGTTAAAAATGCATGAACTAGGGATAAGCAGTATTGTGTTATATTTATTATTTTATTGATATTATAATCAGTTATTTCTCTTTGTTTTTCTGTCTCTTTCACATATATAGAATATAGGCACTTTTAGAATATTTGTGTATAATCATTAAAAGGACATATTTAAACCATTGATAGACGGCTTATAAATAGCACCCAGTGTATAGCGACTGCATAAACTGGATATCAACCAATTTTTATATTTTATTCACTTATTTATAAATACAACTCATTCTTCTCTTTATTAAGTTAACTCATTTTAATGTTGCTGTTCCAATTTTGTGCGGTTGCAAACTTCAGAAAAAAAATATTGCAATGTTTCTTCGTAGCACACACATACTGAATTATTGATAAGTGCAAATTAAACCCGTTCACATGTTTAAATAACCTTCTGGTTCGCTGTCTTGCGTTCTGTGTGATAATGCCTCTCCCAGCTATCGTTTTAGTAATTCAGTGAAAATTAATAGCTCATTAAGCGATGACTCGTTAATATGCAAGGTGCATACCCTGCATTTTCACTGAAATTAGCATTCGTTACAAAGCGGGGCTTGGTTATGCAGGACGCCGCTCCCAGCACAAAGCCAGTAGACCATTACATTATTAAGATCGGCAAATTATGGCCTAATTTGTCATTCAATTACAGACCTACTAAAATAACATCTCGCGTGATCCAGTTAGACTAGACTGGGAGTATATTGGAGAGTGGCAGTGACTCTGCTGCTGCTTTTTGCATAGCCTAATTATATTCTTAGTTGATTACACAGAATTATATATGATAAGTCGCTGGCGCAGTCTAATACTGTCTGTGCCTGTCTCAAGGTGATGTATTTTACATAAGTCAGTTTTAAAGGGCCTGTATCCCACATTTATTTTATTTTCCTGAAGTCCACAAATGATATTGAGTGGTTTTATGCACCGAAAACAGACGCTGTTGGTGTTCAGAGAGAACACTCTTCTTTTTAATGGGGAAATGCATCTGTGAACATCTGCCATGTCGCAGAATTTCTTCATTTGTTGAAGGAAAATACTAAAACCAAATCATTTCAGTAAAGCAATAATCTAAGCCTCTGTACCCATATTTTAGATACACAACACTATCAAACACCAAGATTTGTCTTAGTAATGATTTATAAATCATTTCTAAAGCACTGTACCACTAACAGAACCTGGTACAACCAAGTTCAAAACGCTTCTAAATGTCTGTGGCACCAAAGTTCCGCTCATCTATCCACCTGAAAGTTAACCAGTTATATTTTTGCATTTCTGGCATAAGAACAATGCCTCTTATTCTTAAAAAAAGTATTTATTATGTCAAAATAATTGCCGGCTCCCTCAGTGAGCAGTATCTTTTTTCAATTTTACCCCCAATTTGACTTAGGAGGTTAAATTTAAAAAAAAAAAACATTATTTCTCCATTCTAACAGAAAGCATGTGAGCCAAACAGGGAATTAAGTTGTGCTGGTCACATGTTAATTACGAAGGTGCCTGCCTCCATTTGCATGGAAATAACTCCATAAATTGGCCGCCCCCGCCGGGGCAAAGTGTCAGAGCGCTGTCAATAATTAGCACCTCTTTAATAAACCTTCTCATATACACTTACATTAAAATTGCCAAACAGGCTCTAGAATGCACAATACTGTAGAATAACGATTTTTGATTCCCTAACAAACTTTCTTTCAAGAATCATTTCTGGAAGAATGAACTACCTTTTTAAATTTTAAAGAACCTCCACATAGCATTCAGGCTCTAACTGCTCACACCTTTTATTAAATGAAGATTAATACAACATTTAAAGAGTTCTTCACATTCCTTTTAAGACACGATCCTTTACGGAACCGAAGGTGATTCTGGTTTATCAGAGAACCCTGGGTGGTACTTTATTGAAAATAAGAGTGTATGTACATGAGTTCTGATCTGTTAGTTGTCCTGTATTGTTCTTCATCAGCAATAGTCTGGGCTGAGACTGCAGTGTGGATGGTTGGGCTAAATAAGTGTTACATGATAAATCGGTTTATATAGTTTAGTGAAACCAAAAACAGAACAGAACACCACAAGACCACAAGTGCAGACAGGACAAGAGAGAGTGCATGAAACAAAAACAAGAGCAACAGAACAACCAGACAAGACAACTTTTGGTGCAAATGACAATAGCTACCGTACTAGTCTGAATGAATGCAATATTATTGCTGTGTGTGCAAAAAAGGGGAGACAGCAATAAATATGATTGTGCAAATGTTGCAATAGAAGGACAGAAAATATACAGTGTAATAAACAGAGAAGATAATAATAAGTCTGTTGTCAGTTTAAGGCAGAAAAGATGTGTATGCAGTGTGTATGCATTGTGTTTGGTGGAGGAATTGGAAGTTCAGGGCAGGAGTGTGTTGGTGGGGGGTTTCAGTTTCAGTTCTATATGTAAGTACCTTCTCACGTCACATAAACAGAGCATTCCTTTTTGGGTTAGTTTCCACATATGGAACAAATGGACTGAAGAATGAATATTTCTGAAAGTTTATCAACGGCTGTACCTGAGACGGATCCCTACATTAGTGTCGCACTAAGTGGGGATTAACTGTTCAATTTACTGTAAATAATGGATAATCAATTATTGGCGCTATTTGTTATAAGTCGGCATTGCTACTCATCATTCACATAAACAAACCAACCAGCATTAGTTTCTTGGTAGACAGAGAAAGAGCAGGGGATGAGGAAAATAAACCCTGATCTCAACAGGAACAAGTTGATTATGGAAGATTGCAGTGTCCTATGAATCTGGAATTACATTAAACTGTTTGGACACTAAGAGAAAAATGGCCAACATACTCAAAAGTGCCCTTAAACCATCTGGGGACAAATTCAGGATCAATTTCTGTCATATTTCCTTATCAAAGGCGAGGAAAATCCAGTTTTCCATGCTCTGAGCTTCATAAGCATATGATTCACATGTCAAATGACACTGAAATGACATATGTTTTTGTTTGTCAGGTACTGGCTCACAAACAAGGTGAATATCAAGCGTCCCAGCACCGGCCTGCTGATGTACACCATAGCCACGCGTTTCTGCGATGAGATCCACCTGTATGGATTTTGGCCGTTCCCTAAAGATGCCGGTGGAAATCCTGTGAAGTATCATTACTACGACACACTCAAGTACCGGTACTTCTCCAGCGTGGGGCCTCACCGGATGCCACTCGAGTTCAAGACGTTGAAGACGTTACACAACAAAGGGGCCCTGAAGCTGACGACGTTCAAATGTAGACAAGATTGACGGGCTTCGCTCGGCCATGTTCGTGCCACTCCGGGCCTCTTTTGATCAAAAAGACCGCAGAATTGTGACACTTTCTTGAATACATCCAAGAGAATCTTTTGAAACGTGAGGGTTTGAGCATGCCTTCAATTGGACAATTCACAGGCATGGTCTGCACAGTGTGTGGTTCAAACAGTGGTTCAAGGTGTGCTCTGAAAAATTGTATTTCCATAACAAAATCCCCATCGTTGAGCTGAGTATAAAAATGTCACTTTTCCAGATAAATTGCAGTAGTTCAGCTGATGAGAAGAACCTCACATTCTCACCTTAAAAGGAGTAGCTTTGTGACTACTGTAAAAAGATGTCTTAATGATCCCAAAGAGCCTAATGTTCTAGCTAAGCTTTCCTTGAGAGATTGTACTCTTCTTCATTGCTGTACTTTTTAGGACTTAGAGGCCTTTGTGCAAATTATTTTTATATCAGTCTAGAACATACGAGATGTACATTTTTAAATTGGCTGTACTTCAAAGGCAACACGTCACACTAATGTGTATGCTGGTTGATTTTTTTATTAAAGCTTAGGAGATAACAAACTGTGTCTGAATGTACGGCTGGTGGAAAAGATAAAAGGTCTGCTTTATAGAATAATAGCCTGGTTATCATACTTCTGGAATGTACTGCATATTTATTGTACCTGTGGATGTTGGGACTAAAGGGGTGGGCCAGTTTTGAGATTCTTTTCACTCTTCAATTTAAAGACCTGGATCTACTCAACTGCTTCTTTCTCAGTGGTGCTTTCAGTCAATTTACGTTGACATTTCACCTGGGAAATGAACTAAACCAGTCCTGGTGTCTTCAAGATGTTCTAAAACATCTGAATACTTCGGTTACTGCCCATCTACTACTATACATTTTCTATTAAATTTGATTTGTGTTCAGTTCAGTGTGTCCAGGCCTTTGGTGCTTCACCCAGTTCCTCATTCAGAACTTGGAATGACTATTTGCTGTCTGTAGCTCTGTACATGTGTAAGAATGTATTGATGTTTTCATTTGTTCCCAGCAGAAATGTACTACTTGACAATGACTGAATATTGTATTATATCTCATGCACTGAACAGCCGGAGTTGGTCATCATTACAGGCTTTTTTCCTAGTCTTTCTACAGAAAGTCGTCTGACGTTTTTACAACACGTCATATGTTCTGTTAGTCAAAACCTGTATTAACGTTGCTTAAAGGAGACATGGGCCATGCGTCATGCTATTTATTGTTACGGGAAAACTGCTTTTATTTTTATTACAGGATTTTCGTTTTGTACATTTGCCTTGTCTGTAATTTATATTGTATTTTTTTTGTACTTTGAATCAAAGTGACCATGGTGTCCAGTGTGATGCACCTTGGATTGTTTTTAGGGAATTTGATACTCATTGTTTTGCTAAAATTGCAGCTTTAAACTGAGTTAACATTTTTTTCCAAGACCAGATTTGTATGTTTGTAGATATTTTAGACTGGAGAAAATAAAATACATTGTTGATCCCCTATTGTGTGTGGTTCCTTAGAGTCACATGTGAACACAGGACACAGCGTGCAGCAACCAGGGAGCAGAGTGTGGAAACAGTACCTCAGTGGTGGCACTGTCATTCCTGGGAGTTGAACCTCCAACTTTTTATTCACAGGGGCAACATACTAACTATGAGGCCACCAGCTACCACTGTGTGTGTGTGCGCGCCTGTCTGTGTAGGTGCCTACAATGATTGATTGATAACATGGATAAAATGAGCTGGGTACTAAATGCAATTTAATACTGAGGTCTGTGCAGCCTCAGTAATACAGAAGTCAATGTAAACCGATTTCTCTAACGTTTTGTTTGGCTCATATCCTGATTTCAGGTATTTGGCGCCCTCTTTCGGTTTCTCCCTGCACACGTTTCTCCACCAGTATTCAGACGAGCAGCGCTGTGATTGGGTTACATCGTCCCACCTCTGCGCTATGATTGGTTAATACCGCCCGCCCTCCACGCTATGATTGGGTAATATCCTCCCACATCTGTGCTATGATTGGTTGCAGATTTCTATTGTAATTTAAGTATAATGAACACGACTTGAAATCAGTTTAGTTTACATACAAGTGCCCTTCCACGTGCATAGCAACGGTATCCAGGGAGCTTCCAGTGGCAGCTCCTGTTCATCAGAGATTTTAAATCATCCAAAATAATCTTAAATCACATCTAAGGTGAGGAAGCAATTTTTCAATTTTTCACTCAGTGACTAGCCAGCACAACATCTGTTACAGTTATTTTTTAATCTGATCAGAGAGATAGCATCCTAAAATTATCGAGATTTCTGCTCTTCATCAGTGTCATAATGATAAATACAGTTTATCACTAACGGAAAAAGTACACTATATGAACAAAAGTATTGGGACACACATATTAATTACTAAATTCAGGGGCCCCTTAATTCCAGTGAAGGACTATGTTAATGCTTCAGCATACAAAGACATTTTGGACAATACTATTCTTTTCAACTTTATGGACACAGTTTGGAGAAGAACCTTTTCTATTGCAGCATGACTGTCCCAGTGCACAAAGCAAGGTCCATAAAGACATGACTGGATGAGTTTCGGTGTGGAAGAACTAGACTGGTCACACAGCTTCAACTCCATCCTACACCTTTGGGATGAACTGGAACGGAGATTGCAAGCCAGGCCTTCTTGTCCAACATGAGAGCTTCATCTCATAAATGTGCTATGAATGGGCACAAATTCCCACAGAAACACTTCTAAATTTGTGGAAAACCTTCCAAGAAGAGTGAAATCTGTTAACGCTGCAAGGAGAGGAATCAGATCCATATTAAAGTCCATGTATTTGAATGCAGTGTCATTAAAGTTCCTGTTCTATTGATCACGCGACCTAATACTTTTGTCTATATAGTGTATGTGGAGCCTGCTTTATAAGCAGTTAGCTGATAAGTAATGTTTATTACTCAGAGGCATCTTGGCCTGTTCTTCTATACACAACTATTCAAAACTATTTCAGTTTGTGTAAAGTTTGGGATGTCTTTTTTGAACAGCTTGCTTCAGGGTTTCTTCTCTTTGAACAAAATTGGATCACTGTGGTAAAGTTGTCCTCCTGTGTTTTGGTCATTCAAGAAATGGTCCCCAGATGTAATTGATCAATTGAGACATGTCTGGAATCTAAATTTTACTTCTTTGGTTTGGTGCAGGAGCCACAGGGCGAAAGGGCAGACACTAGAAGTCAATACTCACCCAAATTGTTTTTGTAAAAATACATCTTCAAAGCATCTTTCAGCTCTAAATTGTAAAAGGGAAATTTCGAGCCAAATTTTTGCTTAATCGACTACATCTGAGGAAAGTGGCAAACTGAATTAGATAAGGTTAATGAAAAACTAATAAAAGTGATTTGTTCAATATAAAGGTTAGGAGCCAAAAATTCAGATTGATACATTTTTAATTGATTTTAAAAAATTTTACTGTTACTTTATTAAAACACTGGCTAAACACAAAGGTTGCATCTTGAATCAATCTCAGTTTAATTAATTAATATCCAACAAGTAAATTCAAAGGGAAAAGGAAAAAAGAAGCTGTTCTGATTTGTCTATTTCTTGGAATTGAGTCGACATTCAGATGGATCATTGTTGTGATTTTATGAATCAAACCAACTATAGTTTCCAATTGTTTTAGGAAGAATGAGTTCCATAAGACCATACAGAAAAAAAGATAATTGAAAAATGTCTTCAGATTTTTGCATTGGCAAGCATAGGGCAAATATGCACCAAAAGAAATTAAACATTTTAGATATGAACATTAATGTGTGAAGAAAAAAAACCAGTATGAGAAATTGATTGTTTTACTTAATGAAAGAACACTTTCACTGTAATAACACATTAATGGACCATTAAAAAGTAAATTTTTAGATATGGACATAATGATGATGTGTTTTAGATAAGACATTAATTAAAAAATCAGAAATGGACATTAATAAAGAATACGAGAAATTGGGCATTTTACTTGATTAAAGGGCAACTTTACTGTCTTAACACATTTTTCTTGCAGATTCAGAAAGGGTCCAGGTGTCGTGGACTGCAGCTGCTTGTTGATCACACAGAGTTGATCACGCATTCAATAACCACTTGAATGTGAGCTGTTTAGACTGTTCCTTTTTCCCTTTTCATAGTATTTTCTCAGCCTACCGCAGTAATTTATGACAAAAGCTTTTCCCCCAATTACTTTTCAATTTATTTGTGCTACTTTCTTTCAGACTCCCTGCTGGTTTGTTTTTCCCTTCATCAAAACAATTTTTGGACATTTTCCTTTCTCCTTCAGTGGCTATGAGGCTGTTACTTGCAAATGGCCTGTGTGGAATGACTGCTCAACAGGGCACTATAGTGGGTGCCCTGTATTTCATTGTCTTAGGCATCATGCAGTTGGTGTTTGAAGTTGGTCATCTCCGCGTGTTTACAGAGAACAGCACCCAGGCTTTCCTCAATGGCAACAACAGCTCCAGCGATAATGTTGCCTCGATCTACATGTACTTCTACTCGCTGCTCACCCTGGAGAGCATCACTCTGGTTCTAGGTGTGCTCCTGCTGGTGGGAGTATGGTTTCACTGTGTGAGCCTCATCCTGTGTTTCGCTCTTTGGCTGGTGCCTTTCGATGTGGCTGTGGTGGTCCTGGTCTCATTGCTGCAGGTGCACATATGGACAATAGGCCGCATGCTGAGCCCTCTGGTGAGGTACGCTTTTGTGTTCCGGCTGCTTGGAGACCCCTTCTGGCTGTCTTTTGTTATCACCCATGGTCTACAGATCCGGCAGAAGAGGTTCCGCGTGAGCCCCAAGCACCACTTAGCAGTGTTTGATAGTGTTTAACATGTAGTATAAATGGAAGTATATTATTAAAAGATGTTCCTAATTAAATAGGAATGGGGAGGTTCTGTAGACCACTTCTGTAGATTAACTGTATAAAAGCACATATTAAGTTGCCAAATAAATAATTTAAAAATTATTTACTGAAATGTTGTTCCTTTAAAACTGTTTTGTTTGGAGATTTACTTTTTCTGAGGTTAGGTAAGTTGCATATGTAAACTAAAAACTGTGATTTATTATTAAGTGTTTAGGTGTAAATCGATTTAATAGATCTTTTCATTTTTGTTTTGGCATATTTTCCACATCATTATTTTAAACTAATAGTGGCCCGTTATCCGCGTTAACGTGAGACTCTTATCAGGCGATAAAAAAGTTGGGTTGGGAGCTGGGTCTATACTACGCAAGCTGTGATGACTTTCACCTTGATATTTTAGCACGGATGTATA
>JBBJLR010000037.1:3852482-3865885 GCA_037577145.1 Brachypetersius gabonensis
GTTTGGATATATAATTTAAAAATAGTAGAATAATGACTATATATTTAGGGTGGCTTGGGATCATTTTTTGGGGGGGGGCCTCAGACCTTCAGCAGAATTCAAATGAGCCATTTTAATCTAGATTAATTTTAATCAAGATTACTGTGAGATTAATCTAGATTTAAAAAATGAATCTATGCCCACCATTATTTTAAATGCAATCTTATGTGGGCACTGCATGTTGGCTTCTATCCAAATTAAAATTAAGCAAAAGCAGAAGAATATGACACCTTTTTTTGGATTTGTAGGTTTATTTTGGATTTGAAGTTGTTTAGTTTATTTGTCACACCCTTTTTAAGGCTTCACACAAGACCGCAGTGCACAAAAAAGGCTTCTGAAACACAGAGCCAGAGAAAAAGCACTTCTTAAATGTAGGTCATATTACGTGACCAACATGAATGACAATAGTCTTCGGAGGCCCCAAGAAAACGTGGCCCACAGATGATCATCTTTGTCTGCTCCTACGATTTCCTTTACATCATTATATAACGAAGTTTGACAGGCGTGACAGCAGGCTTTTTTGACTGAGAAGCGACTCACAGTATCACACACCACAGCAGGACTACACTCCGCTCCTGTGAATCTTTTTCAATGTATACAGCTCCTACAAAGCAAAAAAAAATCTTTATATGTAATATGATTACATGTAATCGTGAATTAGAAACTGATGTTTGACTCGAACGTCTAAACTCAGACACTTCATAATGATTACTAAATTCTTAATTAATTTACATTATGCTGCAAATTAATGTATCAGTCTAAACCTAATTTGAGTCCATGCATTGCATTCTGTCTAGAAACAAGACACTGAATAAATGTTAATCTTACAAAGAAATATGATATATCAAATAAATATGATTTACAAGTATTAACTTAGGATCCTGAACTTCAGAATATACAAACTACTTTTATTAAAAATTGCAGTTTCAGATTATCACATGGTAAGCTAACAAATATAAATTGATTGTTGCTCTATTAAAAGTTACGCTTGATGAAGTCGGGCCAGGGTAAACGTTCTAACTCTTGCATCATTTTACACTGTAATTATTTGTTCGTGTTGATATGTAAATGTTAATATGTGCGGTGTAATTTGGAGTACTGTATGTTTGATTGTTGTATGAGAGAGAGAGATGGGAGGGGAAGGTTTAAAATACCACATGATGGAAAACTGATCATTATGTGCTTTATTATTTTATGCGTAATAGTCTTACCATGATCACTACTTAAGATCAGTATTACTGATCTGCTACTGAGCTCTGTTATGTGCAATAACAGACTCGTAACCATTATTCAATTAACAGTAAGTTATTTAGCTACACTATAAAAACCCCAGCAGGTGTATATATCATAGTGTATTTAATATTAATATTAATATTATTAATATTCTTGCAGTTTTTCATATTATTTATTTAGACTTCATAGATTACATTGTTCTTGCCTCTGTGTCTCTGTTTGTCTGTGCAGTCGTACCCATTTCCTCCTGGAAGTTTTCTGATTCTGATTAGTGCTCTCATTCCTCAAACACAATTTTGTCTTCACTCAGCACATATTGGTGGCATAAGGTTAGTTCTTTGCCAAACTTTATTTAAAAGCAAAAACTAAAAACATTGTAACAAACCAGTTGTAACTTTTCTAAGGTTTCTCCCACCCCCAATGTACATCATCCGAAGGGGGTTTCCTAGTCTTTTAAAGTTATGTAAGGAAAGTCATAATGTTGAGACAGCTGGACAAAAGTAAAATGGCCACAATTTTCAGTGTGAACAATGTGAAATTCTTTCTGTGTGTTCAACCCATTCACCAAAGGAAGCAGGGAGCTGCCACTGACAGAGCGCCTGGGGAGCAGTGTGGGGGCAGGGAGCTCAAGGGTACCTCAGTGGTACCTCTAACAGCACTGGGATTCGAACCCACGGCCTTCTGTAAGCAGAGACAACTCCCTTACCACTAGGCCACCGGCTTAGTGGCATGTTTACAACAGATTTGTTTACACAGAGGTGAAAGCTTTTTCATTGTGGCTGAAGCAGTTCTTAAAGTTATATGAAGTGTTTCAGCCTTGGTTTGCTTTTGGAATTAGGTGCAACACATGGCAGAACAAAGGACATTTACATATATGGCACAAAGACACAGTACCAAAAAACAGCCTCTGTAATTTGACAGGATAAAGTGAGGTCATGTAAAATGAACTACGATTATCGTTGGTACATAAAAACCACACAAACACCATGAAGCAATACAAGGAAATGTAGAACCTGTGCCCCTTAAGTAGCTCTATGTGTTCTTTTTTATGCGTGCCTTAGGTTTCAGATGTTTTTTTTTGTTGCCTATTTTATGTACACGTGTTCCAACTAATAAAAAATGAGCAGTTTGTTAGAGAAAACATCTGAAACTACTGTAGCCTCTTACTAGCAGTGTGGTCTTGTGATGGCAGTATTATCTTCTCCTAAGTTAAACCAATAAACCCAAAATGGCGCTTCTTTTTTAAAACTTACATGTTGCTGATTTGTGTTGTCTGACCTCTCATTGTTTAATCATTTATAGGCAAAA
Source organism: Brachypetersius gabonensis (assembly GCA_037577145.1). NCBI lineage: Eukaryota > Metazoa > Chordata > Actinopteri > Characiformes > Alestidae > Brachypetersius > Brachypetersius gabonensis. Next base: position 3,855,063 of record JBBJLR010000037.1, read on the forward strand.
TATTGGGACACCTGACCATTACACCAACAGTGTGACTTTAATGGCACTGCATTCAAACACTTAGACTTTAAAATTGAGTTTGTCCCCTCTTTGCAGCTCGAACAACACTCATCTTGGGAGGCTTTCCACAAGATTTTGGAGTTTCTGTGGGAATTTGTATCCATTCATTCTGTAGAGTGTTTATGAGGTCAGGCACTGATGTTGAACTAGAAGGCCTGGCTCAAAATCTCCACTCCAGTTCATCCCAGGTGTTGGATGGGGTTGAGGTCAGGACTCTGTGGGCCAGTCAAGTTCTTCCATACCGAACTCATCCAACCATGTCTTTACAGACCTTGGTTTGTGCACAGGGGCTCAGTCCACAAAGTTGGAAGCATGGCAAAATGTCCCAATGAGGGTAAGAGGTGTAGTCCAAACCCTAAAAAGTGTGCTTCATTACTTTTGTCCACATAGTTCAAGTAGTGCACATTTCACAGGGAGCATCTTGGTCTGTTTTTCTCCACAAACATGTTTCAGTTTGTGTAAAGTTTGGGACGTCTTTCTTGAACAGTTTGCTTCAGATTGTATCACACCATTTCCATTGGTGTGAACAATGTGAAATTTCTTTCTCTGCATTTTACCCATTCACCAAATGAAACAGGGGGCTGTCACCAATGAGGGGTGCCCGTGGAGCAATGTACTTTACTCAAGGGTACCTTAGTGGTGTCACTAACAGTGTTCAAACCCTTCCCGTCCCCCGGAAAACAGGAGTGTCTCAATACTTTTGTCTACGCTGTGTGTGATTTATGTCTGATATCAGCACAAAAGTTAACACCACCACCCCCAAAAACGAAAAAATAAACAGGTGTGTCCCAATACTTTTGTGTACGCTGTGTGTGATTATGAAACACCTACTACGGTGCCCGGCCTCGTGACGTCACAGTCCGGGGTTTCCATCTACAGGCTCCGAGAGAGAGTGTGAGTCTCGGCTCCACGGCGTCATGGCGGAGGCCGGCTGCTGTTGTTGTTATAGGACCTGCGGCTGAAATGCCTGCTACTTTTTCTCTTTGTTTCTGCCCTCGGAATACAAAGAAACACCTCGGTTTTTGGCGGGAGACGTTTTTGAGCCGGGACACGGGAGCCTGGAGGAGAAGAGGCTCACAGAAACGAGGCATAGCCTAAAATAAAAAAAAAAGTTGGGACTGTTTTCCAAAGGGGGCTCGGAGCTAGCTGCTAACGTTAGCCGAGCCGCCTGAAATAAGAAAGGAGGGACGCGGGACCCTGGCGCCACGCCGGAGCCAGGTAATAGCACGAAACCAGTGGGATTTTACCCTTCGCAACAGCTGGAGGGCTTCTCGTCCAGGCTCGACCGCCTTAGAGGTTCACTGGCCTCATTATTTCGGAAAGGAGCGACGAAAACAACTGCTAAGCGATCCCGGCCAAAGCCAGTTACGATCCAGGAATTAGCATCCCGACGTGAACTCTGGGAGGTCATCAACCTCCCAGACGCAACGCTGAGAAAAACAAGGGCTCTATAAACTTTCCCCATGTGTTATAAATTCAGCTAGGATGAGTTAATCTCAAGGAAAGCTTGCTATCTTGTCCTAACCGTGCTCCTGGGGGGGGGTTTAAGTCGGGCAGTTAGCCTTAGCACGACGGCTAATTCAATATAGATTATAAACTGGCCTCATAAAAACGAAACGTGTAGCACACGCAGAGAAAGCGTGTTCTTTTCCAATACTACTTTGCATACTGTTTTCCGCACTCAGTTTTTAATATCCACTCCTACTTGTTTTGCATAAATTTGGGGGTGAAAACGTCGTGTTAGCCAAAACAGCTAACACGCTGCTCAGGACGAGAAACAGTTAGCTTAGCGTGCTAAATGGCTAACTCTGCTAACTTAGCTCCCCTGGAGAAGCAGCTCTTCACAACCGTGTTTGAAATGTGCCGCGGAAAATTTCATCTAGATGTTTTGGAGGGTCACTTCCACTTTTGTTAAACGCAGAGCCCCTTTTATTTTGTATTTGAAATTTGTGTTATTAGCCAGCCGTAGCTAACCAGAGCGAGGTTCGTCTTTTTTGCCAGAAGGGTCTTATGACGCGGGTCCCCGGTTCAGCGTGGCCGGTGTGGAAGAGGCTTTGCCCGGGTCATTGTCCAGGAGAGACCGCCTGCACTCGAGCCCTACACGGCTCGGGCCTCTCACCAGGCCGAGGCTGCATACAGAGAACACCCTACACACATCAATCAATTGTTATATTTGCTTCTAATTTCGTTATTGTACGAATAATGATTCCTTGACTTGACTAATGATGTGTGAAGTAAAATTAATATTTTGCATCCAGAGAACATTTTACACACATTTCCCACTTGTGGGACAAATAAAGGGTTATCTTATATTTTGAATCCAGAATATAGTTTACACGCGCCGTGTTTGTCCTGTTTGGTTTTAATCTCATTAGAGAAAGGCTAATGTACAGTGAAGAAAAATCTTAGATCTTATACTAGACACTAGAAATACTAGATCTTTTCTATCTAGTAAACACTTTACTCGCATCCTATTTGCCCTCTTTGCTTGTGATCTTGTTATATTCAAACCATTGTACAATGAAGTAAATGCCTAATACTTTACATCCAGAGAACACTGGACACACAACATATACATATATACTATTTGCTTTTAAATTCGTTTTAGTAAGACTAATCTACAATGCAGCAAAGTCTTAATAATTTGTCTCCAGAGAACACTGTACGCATGTCACTTGTTGTATTCAGTTGTAATTTTATGGTGTAACTAATGTGCAGTGAAGCAAGGAAGATAAGATAATCCATTATTAATCCCATAATTGGGAAATCTGTATTGTTACAGCTGCAAAGTGGACAGAGCAAAAGAAGAAATTAAGAACTGCATAAGCAATAGAAATCAAAACTAGAATAAAAGCAACAGCATTTTTAAATCATCAACTACTTGAATTATCTCTACATGAGTTCCCCTTAGAGAAGCCGCTTTTGCCCAGTAGGACATGCTTTCTCAGACTCCTGGATACCACATTGAAAAGTGACAAAACAAGAAGACTGGTTCTATATTTTACCTGATAGTGTGTACTTTAGGCTGTAGATTAGGTCTTATTTCAACATGTTGCCACAGTTTAGTTGAGATTTTTGAAACTTCAGTTCTTTTTAAAGGGATATTGCATCCTTTTTCCATCGGTTTTTAATTGGTTAGATGAACGAAGTGTCGTCCTGAGTGATTTTATATAAAATGCTGCATTGCTGAGAAACTGTTTCCAGCTATTACAACGTAACACAAATAAATAAATTTTATGTGCTATCTAAAGTTTTTATATGTATGTTGATATGGGAAATAGTGATTTAGCTGCTGTTTCTAATGATAATTTGACTACCCCTAGTAGTCCTTTGGGTAATATCATTTGATGAAAGTTAAATTGACAGGAGGGTTACATTCATGTCTTTTTTTGTGGGGAAATCTGATCAAAATGTTAACCATCCAATTTTGCTTTCATCAGTTGAACTTCACTGGCCAAGGCTGGAGGTTTGGGATATTTGAGGACGTAATTGAGCACAACAGCAAACGTTGTTTTGGAGGCCACAGCCATGGATGGCCGCAGTGAAAATGAAAGTGTGAGCAACAGCAGCGGAGAATCCAGGTAATGACATCATTTGGTTGCTGTTATAAAACATCAGTATTGCAGATTAATGAATGCTTAACATTATGCAAAATGGTGCTGTGAGTTTGAATGTTTGGAAAGTGTAATCTCCATTTTGTGCAAATTTGAAATGTTTGGTCCGGAGGCACTCCCGAGGCCTCACAAGGTAAAAGTACAGCTTTGTAGTACACATGAGGGCTTTTCAGTTGTAGGTCAGAAATGCTCCTGTAGCTGTGCCTTGTACTATCCGGTGGACACTTTTAAATACTGATTACCAACCATGATAAATTTTTGATATGCAGTGTGGCTTGTTCTTTAATCAAAGTCCAAGTATAACTTTTAGGTTGGGCAACATTGTGAACTTGCCACAATTCTGTCTTCTACATATCATCGATCTCTTTGGTGCTTAAAGAACGCTGAATGATTTCATGCATTAGAAATAAGCATGAAGTTTTTCATAGCCTGGCACTATGTTTTGTAAATTTGTCTTTTCAACTTAAACCTTGTAATGTGTAAATATTGTCTTGCATTATGTATTGTCAGTGATTCTATTAGTCAGTACAGTACGTTTTGTTTTGGTTATTTTGAAGAGACAGTACTGATTATAAGTGTAGATCTACAGACTTCAACCTGCATATTATTATTATTTTGTGCCTCAAGTGTTTTATGATCGCCAACCCTGTAGTCAGGTGTTCAAGTAACAATCTACTTTTATTGAATGGCTGAAATGAAAGTGTAACAAAATTTTAAAACTGGTCAAAGATACAGCCCTGTTTGCCTCTAATACCCAACAAATGTGTGTATTTGCTTGCAGTAACTCTGATGATGAGTCTGGGTCTGGATCGGGTTCTGGCTCCGGCTCCAGCTCTAGCAGCAGTAGCTCCAGCAGCAGCCGATCAGGGAGCAGCGACTCAGGAAGTGGCTCGGACTCGGGCAGCCAGTCTGACTCTGACTCTGAGAAATCCAAGGGGAAGAATGACCAGGACAACAATCCTGCCAAGATTGATACATCAGTAAGGCTTTACATGTAAAACTATCACATTCAGGGTTTTTTGTGGAGACCCAAAGAAAAGATCCAGCGAAAATTATCAGTGTGCCGCCCCCACACACTGCTTCCTGGGGTGCTGCTTCACTTGGTGAATAGGTTAAATGCAGAGGAAGAATTTTTTGCTGTTCACACTGTGGAGTGCTGTGGTGTGTTCACGCATGGTAGAATGGTCACTTTCACTTTTAATGGTGGAATGATGACGGTACATCTTTTATGTAACTGACAGTTTTCTGCTGGCTTCCATTTATTGCAATTTTACACTTAAGCTCCTTCACGCATGCACTTTTATATGGGAATTTAACCATTATGAAACTTCAAAGAGTGTGAATGAAGGACTGGCATGGCAGTCAACTGTTATAAGAACTTTGATTTAAAATTGCAAAACATTAATGGGATGGCAAAGTGTAGACAATAATAACAGGAAGGTAAAATATCATTAAAGAACAGATGCAAAAGTGCTAGAAATTTACTGGGTTCTGAATGTAAAAAGGTCTCTGATGTGTTACAGATGTTGGACTCTGGGTCAGGATTAGTCTATGCATAAAATACCTTCTTAATGCTGATAGTACTACTGTGATGTTTCTTGCAGTTTTGGAACTCAAACCCCAGTATCCTGGCAGTGCAGAGGTCAGCGATGCTCAGGAAACAACATCTCCAGCAGCAGCAACAACAGCAGCAACAACAGCAGCAACAGAGCTCTTCAAACAGTGACTCAGATGAAGTATTACATTCTCAAACCTGTTTTTAAAAGTGCTTGTTTTGAATTCTTTTGCTTTTTACGATATTGATCTTGGATCAGTACTGTATGTCTTAAATGCCACACCAAATCTGTGCAGGAGTGGAGTTCGTGGTTCTCCTACAATGATATCTGCTTGAAGATTTATCAAGTTAATTGATGTTAAAAGTGATGAAATGCCAAAAGACTGGTCTTAGGTGATTGTGTGGATTTCACTGATTTTGTGCTTTGTTCTTTTCTAAGGAGTCCTCCAGCAGTGATGACTCAGATGATGACTCGTCGAGGAAGAAAAAGAGTAAAGGGTGAGTCCTGTCATTAAGCATAAAGGCAATATATGCTGATTCCTGATGTCAAGGTAATTCTGTGCCATCACTCATTTTTAATGTTCGTTGTGTGTACATGTGATACAGGTCATCAGACTCTGATTCAGAGTCTGGGTCTGGTTCAGAGAGTGACTCTTCTGATTCTTCAGCTGAGGAAGAAGAGAACAGTGAAGAGTCTGTTTCAGATTATGAGCCCAGCCACAAAGTTAAGAGCAGAAAGCCACCTAACAAGTAAGACGATATGTTCTAAGTTAATGTATATCAACTGGCTTCCATGGGAGAGTTTGTGGTGCCTAAGAGCATTTTACTTTCTTAGCAATTTGGTATTTAATGTCTTACCAAGTGAAGTGCTGCAGTTTCAAGTCTGTCTCTCTCTAATTTTCTTGTCTTGCCCTTCAGGAACAATGCCAGAAATGGGAAAAAGAGCAAGGCTCCAAAAAAGAAGCCCTCAGGCTCTTCATCAGAAGATGAGGATGACTATAAGAAGGCTCTGGCAGGTCCTCGGCGGCAGGCCACAGTCAATGTGAGCTACAAAGAAGATGAAGAGCTGAAGACGGACTCTGATGATCTGGTGGAAGTGTGTGGGGAGGATGTGCCGCCACCTGAGGAGGATGAGTTTGAGACGCTGGAGAAAGTGATGGCCATGAGAATAGGACGGAAAGGAGGTAAATGCTTTTAATTGAATTCAAAGCAGTTATTCATTTGGATATATTTAGAGCTAAATCATTTATTCAACACGTTTAATAATGCAAATAATTAATCAATGAATTAATGTTTTCAAAGCACTGTCAAACCTAGAGTGAATTTATGACCAATATAAAAGCCAAAAGATGGGAGCTGTTCACTTGTATAGTCATGTCTGTGTACATCTAAGAAAAGGAAAAAGAACAATAATTGCTTGAAAAGATGTCAAGTTCAGCATATGCCAATTTAACTTTACTTTATTTAACAAAAATTAACTTAAATTCAAGACCTTCTTAAATTGCAATCCTAGAAACATTTACTTTCTAATGTCTAGTTTTTGCTAGAGAAAGCTCTATTGGTTTGCAGTGTACTGACTTCTCATTCCTGCACCAATATGTTCTTTTTGTGTGCAGCCACTGGGGCAACTACCACTGTCTATGCTGTTGAAGCTGATGGGGACCCCAATGCCAACTTTAACTCACACAAGCAACCAGGAGATGTGCAGTACCTAATCAAATGGAAAGGGTGGTCACACATTCACAACACATGGGAGACTGAGGAGACGCTGAAGCTGCAGAATGTCAGGGGCATGAAGAAACTGGATAATTTCAAAAAGAAAGAGCAGGAAAAGAAGAGGTGGTAAGACTATAGTCTGACTGTTTTCATAAGATCTAGCAAGGGTGCCCAAGTCTGATTCTGAGGGTAGAGCACAGTTTAGTGATTTCCCTGCTCGAACACCTGGCCTATAATGTACTGCCAGTGCTGAAAATATTTATATTAGTTACTTTCAGATTTTCAATTCCAGTGGGAAAAGGTGATGTTTGAGTGAATAAAATTAATGAAAAGATGCCCCATTGAGCAGTGCTGTTCTAAAATTAGGGCATGCACATTTGACATGGCTTATTTTGATTTTGTTTTTTGTTCTGATCTGCTAATTTGAATCTCTGATACAGGAATTTCCCTCAGATTTTTTACTTTTTATCTAATAAATCCTACGCATGACTCAATTTACATAAATATAAAGCTAAAGAGAGACAATCATGGGATGTGGATGATTGCATGAAAGTGATTTCAGTAATTATTTATAAAATGTACAGTACCCCAAGGATGTGATACTGGACCTTTCTTCTGGTGCCTTTACATTGAAACATAATGCCTGAAGAAAACAAGCAAATTGCCCCACTAATTTATAATATGAGGTTGCATGTTGGGTTAATACCCAGGGAAGATGACAATTATTACCAGTCAGTGCACTTGTGTACATGACAATTTTGGACAGTTTTCTCATTCCAGACCTTAAGCTTAATAGAAATCACATTTGCAGAAAGAAAACTGAGTTTCTGTTTTGGACTGTTACTTCAAAATCTCATTTACCAGACATGCACATCACTTAGCAAAGTTATGTATCAATTAGTGCTAGGCGGTAAACCAGTTCATACCAAAAAACGGTCTATTATTGTTAGGATATAAATGACTTCTACCGCAATACCAGCTGAAATAGCCAAAAGAACGTTCTGAAAGTGGTGTAGCTGGAAACTGTTTAAGAGGGGACCTTTTTCACTGCTGCACCATTAGAGGAAGGGAACAGTTCGAGTGGTGAAGCACTGTGTGAGAGTGGTGACGTCAGGGCATAAAATATTACTTCAAGGGAGTGCTGTTTTGTGCTTTTTTTTTGTGCTTGTAATTTCTCAAATACTTTCATATACAGTAATATACCTTCTGTTTAGTTTGAGGTTGTCTGATTGACTGTGTATGATTCTGTACATCAATGGGATCAAACGGGACAAAGTTAGTCTAAGCTAAGATCTGAATAATCCCAAATGTATGTTTTTATCTTAGCATTACGAAGAAAACAATTAGCCTTGTTATTCCCGAAAACCATCAGAACTATCATGAAAGGGGTTGTTTTGCTGTGCAATGACTATTTATGAAAGATTCATTCCGCTGGAGTTCTAATACTGTCCTACACCGTTATACTGTGGTATAATTGCGAAAAATACTGTGATAAAAAACATTGTCATACCGGCCAGCTCTAGTAACCCTAACCATTAACACTAAAGATCAACATTATATCACACCGGTTTTATTGTACATAATACAACTTTTTTTTTTCTTTTTCCATCATGCTTGCAGGCTCAAAGCTGCCTCACCTGAAGATGTGGAATACTTTAACTGCCAGCAGGAGCTCATGGATGACCTGCATTCACAGTATCAGCTTGTGGAGAGAATTATTGGTAAATGAACACTATAATCCAACTCACTGTTGATGTTTGCATGCTATTTGTTTACAGTCTTTGTGATGTGTATTTATGCGGACGTTGACATAAATTTTGCCAGGTCATTCAAATCAGAAGTCGGCAGCAGGCTACCCAGACTACTTGTGTAAATGGCAAGGGCTTCCCTACTCAGAATGCAGCTGGGAAGATGGGGCACTTATTGCTAGAAAGTTCCAGAAGTGCATAGATGACTACATGAGCCGGAATCAGTCCAAAACAATCCCCTTTAGAGACTGCAAGGTAACAGGATGCATGCTCTTAAAGCAGCCCTGAACAAACCTCAATAAATCCATGTACATTGTTGTCTCTCAATGGTTTTGTCCAGTAAACTAATGCATGCACCTCTTCAGGTTTTAAAGCAGAGGCCACGATTTATGCCTATGAAGAAACAGCCTCATTATATTGGTGGAGATGGACTTGAGCTTAGGGACTACCAGCTGGACAGCTTAAACTGGATGGCCCATTCCTGGTGCAAGTATGTTGTCAGATTCCTTTAAAATCTTTCTTAATAAGAGTGCTCTATACTGAGTTCCTCTGTTACGGATATTTCATTAAATGTAATGTAATTATTAATTCATGTATACAGCCTGAACTGCTGTGCTCTCATTCTGTAGATGAAATCAGTGGTTTGAATGAGCTGTTCTCTTAACACTCTTTCCAGGGGGAACAGTTGTATTCTAGCTGATGAGATGGGCCTGGGAAAGACCATTCAGACTATATCTTTCCTGAACTACTTGTTCCATGAGCACCAACTCTATGGACCTTTCCTGCTGGTTGTGCCCTTGTCTACTCTCACCTCCTGGCAGAGGGAAATCCTACTCTGGGCCCCACAGATGAATGTAGTGGTCTACCTGGGAGACATCAGCAGTAGGACCATGGTATAAAATGCAAGCTTTTCTCATTGTGTGATCAGCGGAGTGTAGATGTTGGTCCGTTACATGGCTGACCATTTTGTTCTTTAAGTTCAGAAATTTATGCTGAATAAGTTTTTGTTGACATTTAGATCAGAACACATGAGTGGATGCATCAGCAGACCAAGCGACTAAAGCTCAACATCCTTCTCACTACATATGAAATTCTCCTGAAAGACAAGGTACAGTACTGTCTATTTACATCTTGCTCACTTTCATTTGACAGTGTTGATTTCCAATTTTTTTTTTCCAGATTTCATTTCACTTAAGTGATGTCAGATAGGAAGCAATTAGGCAATTCCTTGTATTAGCTTGTCATTAAACTAGTGTTTCACTGAGTTGTTAATTGATTCCTGCATTTCTCACAGACAGCAATATAAACTTATTTTGTAGAAGCTAAATGTCTTAAGTGGCTGCTACATGTTTTTCTGTTCAGTCGTTTCTGGGAAATGTAAGCTGGGCTTTCATTGGTGTGGACGAGGCACACAGGCTGAAGAATGATGATTCACTTCTGTACAAGACCATGATTGAGTTCAGGTCCAACCACAGACTTCTCATCACAGGAACACCTCTCCAGAACTCACTTAAAGAATTGTGGTCTCTCCTCCACTTCATCATGCCTGAGAAGTATGAGCCATACTCATTATAGCTGCTGTTTTGTTCTTTCACCAATAGTTGATGTAGTTTACTGAATGTATTTCTAAAAGTTTTCCTAGTTGGGTTATCATGATTCTTAGAGTGACTGTAAAGCAATTTTAAGAGTTGTACTCATTGTTTTATTTACTCTGGGGTGTTTGTTCTCAGATTTCACTCATGGGAGCTGTTTGAGGAGGAACATGGTAAAGGCAGAGATTCAGGGTACACCAGTCTGCACAAGGAGCTGGAGCCATTCCTGCTCCGAAGGGTCAAGAAGGATGTGGAGAAGTCACTGCCTGCTAAGGTTGAACAGATTCTCAGGGTGGAGATGAGTGCCATGCAGAAACAGTACTATAAGTAAGGAAGCATGATCACAACCATGTGTGTTTCAAGACTAAAGTTGTACAGGTGCTGGTCATAAAATTAGAATATCATGACAAAGTTGATTTATACAAGTTTCACCTTTTGAATGGAATTACTGAAATATTAGTTTCATTCATTACACACAGACTGATGTATTTCAAATGTTTATTTCTTTTAATTTTGATGATTATAACTGACAACTAAT
>JBBJLR010000037.1:3878098-3894265 GCA_037577145.1 Brachypetersius gabonensis
TTCACCTTTTGAATGGAATTACTGAAATAAATCAACTTTGTCATGATATTCTAATTTTATGACCAGCACCTGTAATACATGGCTAATGCAGTTTAATTACTCTAATGTTGATTTGAGTGACCGCCTGATGTAGCCCTTCTCTCAGCATCTTGATTTTTTTTTTTTTTTTTTGGTGGACATTTGACAATATACTTGGGTTGTCCAAATTATAACAGGAATCCTGTATACATGCTTAAGAATTATTTCTTTAGTCTTCACGTTATTCAATGCAAGTCTTGCCAAATGAACTCCTGCAAGTATGTTTTAGTGAGAAGAACTTTAATTGCCAATCTTTATATACTTTGCCCTGTAAACAAAGTCATGGGTTCCAATTCCAGGACTGTCAGAGGCACCACCCTTGAGCAAGGTAACTATCTCCACACTGTTCCCTGGGCACTGCGTCACTGGTTGCCCACACCTTCACATTGTGAATGGGTTAAATCCAGAGACGAATTTCACATTGTTCAAACTGCGGTGGTGTGTTCACAGATTTTACACACAGCAAATTTTATGTGAATTTTATGTGAACAGTTTGTATGGATTAATACCAGGCTGGCCTATTGTGTCGACACAGCATAACATAGCAAATGGTCTGGTAATACATAACCACAGGCAAACCAGTGATTTAAAAACATTTTGCAGGAAAATAATTACACTAAATGTGCTATTACAAGCCAGATATTATGGATTCATGCCAAAAAAAACAGTAACAGTTCTGTAGTAACAGCCAAAGGGAAGTGGTGAAATTTAAAGGAAATGAGGTTTCTGTTAGTTTGCAGTCAAGTGAACAAAAGTCATTTCTTTCTCATTTTTTGATCAAGTAATTCAGGACAGGCGAGAGTACTGACACCCAGCCAAATGACTTTAGTACAGATGAAGTTCAGTACTAACCTCTACTGACTTACAGGTGTGATTGAAAGAGACAAAAAGGTTTTTAGAGGTAAGATTTTGATTTATTGGGACTGAAGCACACTGGGTGATCATCACTGGCATGCAGGATTATGTGATAGAGATTTAAAATGAACTCGCTTTGTACTGGCAGCACTGCCAGTTATACAGACAGAGAAAGTGAGTAAAACCAGGAGCAGTTTTCCAGTTTACATACTCATACACACAAAAACCGAAGGCAACATTTTCGTTTGGCCTGTGAAGGTCGTAAGGGATATGCAGCAGCTGGAGCGGTTTCTTTCCCAGAGATTCTTACGAGCTCTTCTTCTCTTCAAATATGAGGTTTGCTGTGGCTTTCTTGGCTGTGAGGAACGAAAGAAAAGAGGTTGAAGCTCAGGCATCAACACAAAAGACTTAAAGACAAATAACTTTACCAAGAAATCAACTAGCATGACAAACAAACACTGATGGTGAATTGCAACACACACTTTCATTTCTACATAAATCTATTATTATGGTATAAATGGGTGGTGGATGTGAAGTGCTAGGTTCTAGACGTTCCTGAAACTCCTCAAGTTCACAGGGGTGAGAGAAACCAAACATCTGAAGTATACTGTATGGACAGAAGAACTGGGACACCTGACCATTACACCAAAAGGGACTTTAATGATTTCATTCAATATGAAGATGCATGCAATGTTGCTCAACCCTTCACAGCTAAAACAGGTTCTTGGAAGGCTTTAAACAAGATTTTGGAGTTTCTGTGGGAATTTGTGCCCATTCATTCTGTAGAACATTTATGAGGTCAGGCACTGATGTTGGATTAGAAGGCCTGGCTCACAATCTCTGTTCTAGTTCATCCCAAAGGTGTTTGATGTGTTTGAGGTCAGGATTGTGTGGCCAGTCAAGTTCTTCCACACCAAACTCATCCAACCATGTCTTTATGGGCTTTGTGCACTGGGGCACAGCCATGCTGGAATAGAAAACCACAAAGTTGTCCAAAATGTCTTGGTATACTGAAGCATTAAGATTTGCTCTTCACTAGAGATAAGGTGTCGAGCCCAAACTCTGAAAAACAGGCATGTCCCAATACTTTTGTCCCTATAGTGTGTTTATTGACCCTAAAAACTGCCTCACTGAAACATATCGCAAACAATGATGACAAATGTGCTTTATGATGTCTTGGACATTGTTTTACTGCTGTTACTTCTCTGCAATGAACTTTTTTACACCAAAAACTCTGAATGACTATTCAAAAGAAAACCAAAAGGTTGAAAATGGACTAGAATCCCAAAGAAGAAAGTAAAAATGCTCCAGTTTGGTAAACCCTAATTAAATGGATTAAAAGGCCTATTTTAGAGCAGCGTTGCCAAACATCAGAGTTAAACTGATCTAAAACAGATTTCAGAGTTTTGCAAGGAAGAGTGAACTTAAAATAAACCTGGAGGGACGTTAGTACCTACAGAGTTGAATAAAATCTGTGGGTAGTCAGTATATACAGAGTAAATTCTGTCTGTACAGATACGAGGCATTTCCATATGAGGTTTTGTACAAGAATGTGCATTATGTGAGCAGGTGATGCAAGTGGCAGAAAGTGTCTTCCTGCCGAGTTGGAACATCAACAACAACAAAAAAGCAGCCTGCAGGCAAAACAAATCCCACATGACGGATCAGAGCGCTTCCTGGTCTGTACCGAATCGAAGGAGTCCAATAGAAGACAATAAATATGTTTTTACCCTCATCTTTAAACTTGTCTGCAGCCTCTGATGCTCTGTCTGTGATGTCCTTTACTACATCATCAATCTTGGCCTCGTTCCTCAGGAAGAAAGGGCGGATGATGCGCGTGTAGATCAGGTTGGAGCCGTTAGAGGGACCCGGGATCATGCACCAGATCAGGAAAGCACACTGAGGGCACATTAAAAAAAAAAAAGAAAAATCACCACCTAATCCGAATCATATGATTTTAGAAACAACACACACTGTACTCAAACGTCATTAAAAGTGCATAAGGCATGTTTTAACTTAATAATATTTGGCGCATTAAAGGACTGCCTGAGGACACTTTAAAAGCACTATAGACAAAACGTCCACTGTGGAGGAACTGAAGGAGATTTCTACGGCAGGCTTTTGGAACTTGGTCTGACTTTAAGGAATCTGGTTTCGTTTTCCTTAGGAACCCCATTCCACAAATTCTCATTTTGAAATTCCACTACCAAGCTCTTATGTTTACATTACAGGAGGAATAAATCGGTTATCTTAAGGACTCAGCCCAGTCCAACACTCCCATCCTTTACACACATCCCAACCTTTAAACCTCGGCAAACAAACCCGTCACTACTGACAAAACATCTCAAAACAGAAGACCTTCTCAGAACAGGCAAACATTTATCTGATGGATCAGCATTCCTTCATAGACACGCCAAGTGAGTACAGACAACGAAGACTGTGACACTACACACACACACACACACACACACACACACACAGTTTTTACTGAGACTCAAAGTCATCATCAGTACAACAGCCACAGCATTTATAAATACAGTAACCGCCAGGTGCAGTCTATAAAGGGGTAATATCATATTTACGTTCTAGCACTGCAGGAGTTCAGTGTAAACTACACAGTATGAATAGGGGTTTATTTCTACATTTTCGTTAAGGGCAATGTATTAAATTGGGTTTAAATGAAATTAAAGTGTTTTGGGAGCATATTTAGGGATTACACTATAAAAAGTGGTTTTTCACTATACGAGGGTTCTCCTGGAACGTAACCCCTGCAAAAATACGGGGAGTTACTCTATATAACAAACACATACACACAAACACACACACACACTTTTATATATAATCATATGATTCAGATATACACACATCATTAGTATTTATGCAGTTTATATACACACACACTCAAACCATCCCTGTAAAACAAATGGAACTGCACAGCAACAAGGGTATCTGGTGTTTTCAAATGACGTAAAGAAAATAATAAAAATAGATGAACACATCACACCAAAGTGTGAGTAGTGTAAAATTCTTTCACTGCATTTAATCCATTTTCAATTGAAGCAGTGGGCTGCCACCAACGAGATGCACCCGGGGAGTAGTGTGTGGGGACCTTGCTCCAGGGTACCGCAAGGATGACACTAGCGGTGTTGGGACTCGAACCTACAACCTTCTGATTGAAGGTGCAACTCCTTAACCACTAGACCATCAGCTGAGATTTTTTTTTTGTACTAAAAAGTTAACAAAGTCTGTCAAAATGTACTTACATTAAAAAAACTAAAGCTGTTCCGAATCTTGAACAGAATATTGAATATTTCTTCCTCATTTTACGTCATTACTTTTCTTTGTTTTCATGAACTTTTATTCTACTCATTCATACTGTTTATTTCCATGATGGATTTCAGACCATTTGGCCCCACTACATACATACATACACACACACACAAACACATATATATGTACTGTATGCAAATATAATAAAAAATAAATATTAAAATATTATAATACATGTTTATCCTAAAGACACCCTGAGGTGTAGGAAATTACAATTCTGCAATATGTGCCCAGGCTTGTACGCAAGCACTTACCTTTCCAATGTAATAGAATGGGAACCAGGACAGGAAAATATCAGCAAAAAACTCAGCCACGCTGAACACTCCATACACTACCCAGTACATCAGCCATTTCGTGTCGTCATCTTTGCTTGGGCTTTCAATAGCTTTGACTCTGCAAATAATTGGTGAATATGTGCATTAGTTTAACATGAAAGAAATGTTAATTTGTTATAGATACTTTTTTCAAACAACAACAACAGCTGCATTTAAATTCCAAATGTGCAAACAAGCACATATTCATCCTCGGGCTTGTTTTAATTGCAGTGACTTGTCTGTTCGTTCAGTTTTGTGTGTGAAATTAAGGGCAAGTAAGGGCATGAACTAAAGGTATGAACTTTATGCACTGGTCCAGTACAGGGACACCCAGTGAGTAATAACTATGAGTATGTGCCACATATGGAGTCAACTAGAAGTTGGCCTGGCCACAACCATTTCTAACACAGATGAGTCACGAGGGCCTGCTGTGGTTTAGCATGCGTAAGACGACATTTTACGGAAAACACACAGCTCAAGTTGCCAAGCGATAGAATAAACAGCTTCACTTTTTATGTCTTTTACAGAAGTCTGCTCTATGTGCGAATGCTCAGCATATTTAAAGTCACACCATTGGTGCTTCCTGTCTACTACTGTGCACTGATGGGGCGTGACAATGTATATGACCTGGACAGAGCTAGTCTGTCTTACAATATGCAAAACATGAGATTTGCATCTTTAAATCACTCTCTTCGCTACAACCGTGATGGCGCAGCTTTCTACACACCCGCACTAAGTATGCAGTAATAATACAGGAAAATAACTACACCTGTGTAATAACCATGATTAAGCATGTAATACTACACTGGTGTAGAACTTTTCCTGCTGTTATATATAATTTCCAATATGTGTGTGTGTGTGCTCTTCACATATGCTGTATGATATTGATAACATGATAACATTACTTTCAGCAGGTCAGAACACAACTTAGATGCAATTAGAGTAATAATAATAATAATAATAATAATAACACAATTTCAGCACAGTATGAAACTTTTGTCTTCTGTCTCAAATTTGTCTCTTTTACCAAGATTTACCTACACTTTTTATTTCTAGACTTATCTTTTGTAATTGCTTAGTATAGGGAACTTGCAAAGATGTTCCAAAATGTGTACAGTCACTCATTGCAGCGATGTGATCTGTAGATAAAATGTACTGTGACATCTTTACAGTGGTTGTCTTGCCACATCTACAACGCAAAAATAACATTTTATTCAACATTTAAACAACAGAACCTACATGTACATGTAATATGAGATGCAATAAGTTATGATGATTTGGCATTGTTAAATAGTAAAAAGAATATTTTGATCACATCATTTACATACATCTGAATGTAGTATAATTTTAGTGCTGGTGCTGAAAATGCAATAATCTGATCTCGTTAAACTTCTCTCAAGTGTGGCATGTAAGGTATTAACACCCTACCTGAGATCACACCTACACACACACACATCCTGCACTGTCACACCCAGATCCAGGCCACATCTGATATGCTCAACAAAAGATCTGTTTCAGCCCAACCAGACCTGGCTTCTCTCACCATGCCATTACACGGGCTGGGTGGGTGACGGATCATGTTTCATATCATTTCCCATTGTTAGCCAAAGCAAAAAAAAGAACGAAGAAAAAAAGATGACAACTCACGAGATGTAGGCTGGGTAGACGAATCCGATGAGGTTGCAGAGCAGTGAAGCGCCATAACCCACCACGAGGTAAATGGCAAGCACGGCGATGACAACTGCAACACCAGAGCAGATTTTAGCATCACCGGGACCGGAACATTACACAGACTATGATCTACTGCTCCAGTAGCTCTTCTCGAAGGAGAAACATCTAAAAACTCAAATAAATAGATGCTTCCCCAAAACAAGGAACTGAACTCACCGTACGCGATGTAGGCCCGCTTCACTCCTGTTTTAGCCTCGATCTTCGCCAGAAGGTCCGTCACGACGTTCTTTTCGTTCAGGAGCTTCTCGAACCTGTCTTTCAGAGCCAAAGCCATGTTAGATCGGACGTGTAGTCTTTGTTCTGCAGAGGAATATAAACTTCATTAACTGCAGTCTCTCCTCCTCCTGCTGCCCCTCTTGCTGTAGATGCTTCGTCAGAGACTGAATCTGACGTCATAGCAACAGTTTCCAATGCCCAGCCACACCCTTTCCCCATATAATCAATATTTACTCTCAATATTTAACGTTTTAATATTTAACCCATGCGAACTACAGCTTAAATAGACGATACACACACAGAGGTGATCATTTTAACTTTTAAACGTACCAGTGTGATGAAACAGTAATAAAAAATATAATTTTTCCAAATGCATAATTTGTTGAATAATTTGTTGGAAAATATACAATATTTACTTATTTACGCGATATATAAGATGTTACAGCGACTAAATGGGACACCAGTTCCATAGTAAAGTCTATGTATTTGAATGCAATGGCATTAAAATCCCTGCTGGTGTAGTGGTGAAGGGTCCCAATTCGGGACAAATGTATTGGGACGGCTGACAATTACAGCGGCGAGTTTAATGACATTACATGCAAACCCATAGATGGACAATATGGAGCTGATCCCTCTCTTTGCAGCGAGAACATCTTCCATTCTTATTGGAAGGCTTTCCACAGGAGATTGATTGCAGTGTTTCAGAGGGAAATTGTGCCTATTCGTTCTGTAGACCATTTATGGGTTCAGGCACTGATTTTGGATCAGAAGGTTTAGGTTTTGATTGGGTTGAGCTCACGGCTCTGTGCAGGCCAGTCAGGTTCTTCCATGCCAAACTCATCAAACCATGTCTGTATGGATCTCGCTTGTGCTCTGGGGCACAGTCATGCTGGAATAGAAAAGGGTCTTCCCCAAACTGTGTCCACAAAGTTGGAAGCACGGCGTTGCCCAAAATGTTCTGGTACGCTGAAGCATTAAGATTTGCTCTTCACTGAAAGCAACAGGCTTAGCCCAAACCCCGAAAAACAGGTGTGTCCCAAAACACATACACTGGTCAATATATTGTAAATCGACTTTACATTTAAATATGTATCACGTGATGCTGCAGGGGTTTCGTTTACTTTTTGATTTGCTGATTCTATTGACGCCAATTAAATTCGGAGACGCCAATTCAAATATTACCCTTGACGTTTCACGTTTTAGCTGTTTTTTTATTTTTTATTGTACATAGTGTAAGGACAAAGTGTCTCACAAGGATAAAAAGTGCGTTTTAACATCCATCCATCTTTGTTTCCCTTACGACCCTGCATCTTGTAGAACAGAGGAAGTTGGTGCCGCTAAAAAAAGGGAAATGTGATTGGTTCTGGTCTGTGTATGTCAAAGGAAGAGTAATCTGATTGGCTGAGAGCGCATTCTGCAGGCGTTTTGCGCAACACTATTGGTCCGTTCTGCGTTTGGCCCGCCTCACGAGGACTGTTTTCATAAAGTCCCGCTAAAGCTAGTTAGCCGAGGTTCCAAATTTTTGGATAATATCTGATGTTGCTGAGGGCAAAGAAATGTCTCTTTGGCGCCAATTGTCAGTGCGAGTCGAGCGAGCGTGGTAGCTTTGCGCTGTTTTGTTTTTCGTCGAACTAGTTTTGTTAGTTCGGGATGTTTTTGCCTTTAACATGGAGACAAAACGAGGGGAGATTCCCAACAGCGTACTGGACGACCTTTGCAGGTAAAAGCTAAGTTAAACAAAGTCCATCAGTCTGCTCACCTTACATTTTCCACTAAATAAAGTCTAAACATTAACGCAGTGATGCATATTAAGACACTGCATAAACGTCTGTTTCCTCCTTGAATTCAATTAAACCTGCAAGCAAATTACCTCTGGTCAACGTGTGGCACCCTTTAAGGTGGAACATGAAATTGGGTTGAATAACCCAGCTGCAACTTTTAAAAATGTTAAATCTAAGCTGAGAATAAATCTTAGTGAATTTGAGTGCGTTTCACATCCAGGATTATGTCAGTAGAAGTAAAAGTGGTCAACAAAAACTTGCCCAGGAACAGTGTCAAGATTTTAAAAACTTACCAGCACAGAGTTCTGCATTGAACTGCAGTTAACAGTCTTGGTTCATCCATTATCAAGCATTGCAATTCTTTACTTTTCATTTTGGGGTAATTTGGTCATTAAGATGTTACATCTTGAAAGTAAGGGGCAGTCCCAGGCACTAAACAATCAGATTGGATTTAGAAACGAAATGTGAGTGACAACAATGTAACTCCGGAAATGTGCGTTACTTTCGTCCAAAATACTCATTATAAATCAAAGTTTTCTCATTTTAACATATTGAAGTTAAAATATATCAAATGCAGTAAACTTGTGCATTGCATAAAGAAAAATACTTTTTATTTCTGGATCATACACACAATAACTTACATTGTCTCTGTAGGCTCTGGTGATTCTGATTGCATTAAACTCTGCAAGGTTGCTGCACTTTGTGTCTGAAGAGTTTTATGTAAGCACAACTCAACTGCAAACTTATGTCTTTTTCTGTAGTCGCTTCATCCTCCACATCCCCAGTGAAGAAAGGGACAATGCCATCAGAGTTTGCTTCCAGATCGAACTTGCCCATTGGTTTTACTTGGACTTCTGCATGCAGAATTCACCAGGATTACCTCAGTGTGGGATAAGGGACTTTGCCAAGGCTGATATCCTTTTGAGCTCAGCATCACTTGAAATGTATTCTGTGTAATCCTGGAGATCAGCCTTATTCAGAGACAAAGATCGCATTTTCCCAGTGATTTCAGAAATCCTTTTGTTTGTGTATCTTTTATCCCCATTTTCCTTGACATTTATCTCACTTTTTAATCACTGTCCATTCCTGCTCCCCCAAGGTGAGGATGTTCAGAAGGTTTTAGAGCAGTGGAAAGAGTATAAGATGGGAGTTCCTACATATGGTGCAATTATTCTGGATGAAACCCTTGACAGTGTGAGTGTTACAGCTAATATAATCAATATATAATGTGTCTTACGCTATAGAAGATTGAAATTTGTGTTTTTTCTTGATAACTACTGATTTAAAATCTCGCACATTCTGTCGTGAAATGTGAATGTTAATTCTTGTTTTCTGTGCCTATTAAACAAACAAAGAAAAGTGAGGTAGAGCCTGTTCCATCCATTTGTGTAGGCATTACTGGTGCAAGGATATCTAGCTAAATCAGGATGGGGTTTTCCTAAAGGGAAAGTCAATGAGGACGAAGCGCCCCATGACTGTGCTGTACGAGAAGTAAGTTTGCATTGCTTTGCATTGATTTCTGACAGCCAAGTAATCTTTGGTCTTATTAGTTGCTGAAAATGCTGAAGTACATGTTTTGAAAACTTTAGTTTATGAATGATGTTTGTTGCAGGTTTTGGAGGAGACTGGTTTTGATATCCGAAATCGCATCTGTAAAGACACGTTCATTGAACAGAAAATAACAGATCAGCTCGCTCGGTTGTACATAATACCTGGGGTTCCAAAGGACACAAAGTTTAACCCCAAAACCAGAAAAGAAATAAGGGTACAGTATTTTTGTCCTTTCAGAACCCACTAAGTGGTTATTGTTTTTTTTCTTGGTTATATTTTTAACATTGGGAAAAATCAGATGACTTAAATAAATGTTTATTTTTTCTTGTTACTTTTAACAGAACATCGAATGGTTTCCTGTTGACAAATTGCCGTGTCACAGAAATGACATGACTCCAAAATCCAAGCTTGGTCTGGCACCCAACAAGTTTTTCATGGCGATTCCTTTCATGAGGTACGTTGTCTTTCATCTTAATCTGTTATTCACTAGCGATATGAAATGATCCTCATTCTAATGCTGTAGTGAAACGTAACATTTCAAGTACAATTTTCCTTTCTTCCAGACAACTCAGAGAATGGATAGCCAAGCATAAACTGGAATCAACTAGCAGTGATGAGGATTTTTTGTCCAATGGTAGCACTCCAATCAAACCTTTTCGGTGAGAGAAAATCACAATGGCTTTCGTCTTCACTGAATGTGTTTTTTTCCCCATGTGCAGAAGTATATTAGACAAAAAACCTAATGTGTCCTTAGTGCCGCACTTCAGTGAATGTGTCATCCGGACATCACTACATAGTTCCTCTTGGCAGAGAGTGGTCTACGCGGCATTAATTAGGCACATCACTGTCTGTTATATTAGTAATAGAGCTCCTTTGGTACTTATTTAGTTATGTCCATTAATCATAGATTAACAAAGTTATTAACTTGCCGTGTATAACCTTAAAAAGGATTTTTCCTGATATTTGTGATTTTTGTTGTATTTCTGTCTCAGGTGGAGTTTTTAAATGACTTTCAAAGGGATATTTCAATGGTTGAAACTTGCAGCCACTGCTGCTTTAATTTGAGACTAAAACTCATTAAAGGTGATTAAAATTGGAAACTGTTCACTCAATTTAAAAAAAATTGAGTGAACACTGTTAATTAAAGGGGTGAAAGGGAGTCACTAATAGGCTACAGTATTTGAGAATGTATGGTTTAGTTTTTGTTAAGCAGCACATTTTCTAACCCATTTTTAAAAATTAAGTAAATTAAGATTAATCTCACTGTAATCTTGGAATTAATCTAGATTAAAATGGCTCTTTTAACAATGGTCATTGTCACAAAGCAGCTTCACAAAATGAAATAAATTTTGTGTGTATGAATGTGTGTGAATTAAATGCCTCTGATGAGCAGCCAAGGGTGCCGGTGACAGTGGCAAGGAAAAACTCCCTAGCCACCATAAATATATAGTCATTAATCTACTATTTTTAAATTATATATCCAAACATTTCATACAATATATCACTGAGCGCAGATACGCAATTTACAAATAGAAACAAGACTATGAATTGAAATTAAAAATAATAAGTCTAGCTGTCATTATTGAATTAAAATGATGTACTGGCTGTTGAAAATGCTGTAGGTAGCAGGCGGGCATTAGGACCCAGGCAAAGTTACACGGCACTGCTTGTTAGCGAGTGGCAACCAGAGCCCGTTTAGTAATATTTCTCTGGTAGCGCTGTTTGTAGCGCTGGTGAAAAGTTTTCAGTCCTCTATACATGCTAATTCCTTCCTACAACCCTGGGGCTAAGGCAGATAAATGGCGATATTTTTTTATCGCCCGATAAGAGTCTCACGTTAACGCAGGACGTTAATGCCGATAACGGCCCACCACTACTAAATATACAAATCTTTTAAACTAAATTAACCGAATTAATGTTGGCACCTATGCTACTTGAAACAGAGTGTAGAAGAAATTAAACGGCTTTTCATCTCCTTGTTTCTTCCCCTCAGCTCCAAACCCAGACGCACACAGATGCCAATAGATGCATCACCAGGAGATGGCTGGACAAAGCAGAAGCAACAGAAAGCTTTAGGACAACCTGGTCAATGTGAGCTTGCTGACTTTCTTAAAGTCAAGGTTAGTGTTAAAACAGTGTTTTGTGTGTACACCGCAGTTTTGGGCTCAGCTTGGATAAATAAAAAAAATGAAATGCTGCCCTACAAACTTCTCTTACCAGAAAACATTAAAAATACTTAAAACAAAAATAAATGACTTGTGTTGAAGTGTACTTTAACAAGCTTATAGATTGTTTATTTTTGTCTCTTATTTTCAAATAATTTGTTTAATATTCTTTTTTGCCATGACACATCCATTGTTGATATGGCATTAAACAACAGCAGCAGCATATGAGTTTCATCAATATAAACACTTCTTGTCTTGAACACAGTAGCACAGATTCATTGCATCCTTCCCATCAGAATTTGGAAAAGAACCTGTTTAAAAGTTCATTTTCAATTATACAAATAGTTTTGTCTCATTTGATAGATGCTCATTTTAAATTTGTTCCAGCTTGTCCCTACAGCTCCTTTGGAGAAAGATCTGGAGACTGGGGAGAACGTGCAGAACGTTCTTTGGATTTGAAATAATTTTGGTTCAATTTTGAAGAATGCTTGGGATCATTATCCTGTTGAAGAATGATGCATAAACCAGAGGGAATTTTGAAGAATTTGTGAATGTCAATGCACTGAAGACATACTTCTTCAGAAACAGTCTGAGCCTTTAGGGATAAATAATAGTTACTGCATAAAATACTGAATAATACATATTATTGAAATATGAAAAACAATCAGATGCATTTATATCTAATGCTTTCTTGTGTTTAATTTTTGAGAAAGCGATGAATCTTTAAATTTTTTTATTCCTGTGGTGGGCCCAAATGTCTGTCTGTCTGTCTGTCTGTCTGTCTGTCTGTCTGTCTGTCTGTCTGTCTGTCTGTCTGTCTGTCTGTCTGTCTGACAAGTAGCGCAAGTACAAAATAGATACCAGAAGAGGGCGTTGTTGTTGTGATGCCTTTGTGTCCCCAGCGACTTTTAACCATCCAGTTTTCTAAATGTCAGTGTCCTGTTTGTGTGTAAGTTTAATGCAATTTAAACCATTATAATGTGACTGAGTGACGGTTGCAGTCACATTCTGAAGTTTTCACTGTTGGTTTTACATTTGGTTGACACTGAGCAAGCTAATCTTGTAAAAGGCCTTAAATCTGCATGGAGAGGCATTAAACTGTGATGTTTCTGCAGAACCACAATGTGAAAGGCAATGGGAAGAAACACCAGGATTCTCCCAACATAAAGAAAAGGACAAATGAGATTACTAATCAACAGGTACTTGTCTCCCTAATTACCATTAATGGTCAGTAATCCAGAACTACAACCTTCCAACTGCACTTTGTATCTGTTTTCTGCAGAAAGATGAGAAGAAGTTTCAGCCCAGAAGACTGCAGGATAATTTTGATGCAGGTACACATCTGTGATATGTATAGTTCTTTTTCTTTCTTTTTTTTAATATTAGTGAAATAATATAACTGGACTAAAGTAGCCGTTATATTGATATTCTTGACATGGGTTTGTTTGGATTGATTTGTGTAAAAATATTGTTTTTGTGTACAATATTAGCTTTCTCCATAATTACAAGGTCACAAGTACACATTTCATGAGTTTGGTCTAGACTCCCTCTCCAAATATCTAGTTTACAGTATGATGATCAGAATTGGGACCCAGCAGATATTCCATAACCACTTGGATTATCATAAAAGACGGGGTAAAGCTTAAGATTCCTAAGATAACTGTCACAGTCATGATGTTAAGCCTGATCATTTTATTCACTCAAGAACTGGAAAGGTTCAAAGAGATTATCCAAACATAACTGGTTCTAGCATTTACTGATATAAATGTTTAAGCATTGTGAAGTAAAAAATTTCTAATCAAAAAGGGTTCTGCCTGATTTTGTGTGAGGCTATCAAAATTGTTTATCTGGCTTCGGCCAATATTTTTGTTTTGACAGTCTGACTGTCAAGAAACATAAGAAATGCTTCATTACTTCGACATTGTATTAGTTGTGTGTTTTAGAAGCCTCTTTGTAAAGCTAGTACGTTTTGTTTCTGCCTTAACCTTTGAGCTTTTCTCTCCTGCAGATGCGATTAGTGACGCGCATGGCTCAAACGGACAGTCCGATTCTTCATATGGTGAATACGAGCAGATTCTCTCCTCAAAGTCGTTCCTCAGCTTCAAGTTCGACCGGGAGGCAATCATGAAGTCCTGCTTTGAATCCTGATGCAACCAACTACCCTTATTTCAATTTTCAGAATTTTAAAGACATGATCCGTTGCACCTTAAGCCACTCTGGCAAACTCTCCCAGTCATAATAGATTTTCCCTGTTTTTTGAACAAGGATGGTCATAGAATGGATGTTGGACCAATGTGACAAATAAAGTGAGGTACATTTAATTTCTACTTTCATAAACTACCGCAGGTTTATGTGTACATGCTTTGAAGTGCAGAGGGTCTTGGATCATTTTAAATTTGGAGTATGGCAGAAAGTCTTTTCAAATCATTGCTCCCAATTTTTTTTTCTTTTTTTCTTTTTGCATTTTTGGGTTCACATTGTGCTCTTCCTTGGGTCTAATAAAGTCTTGACCAGGAATATCTGCTTTTTCCAGGCCAGTTTTCTGTATTAAATCAGTAAAAGCCTGAAAGCTGTACACTCTGCTTCAGAAGAGATGGATATACTTGCTAAGAGGCAAACTATATGGTGGATTTTGTGCTGTTTCAGCTTTTTTGGATTGCACATTCAATCCATATATTGTATTGGTCTGTGCTTTGATGGATTCATTTTTTTGTTCTGAACACTGCACCTCTGGATAATGCAGACATTCGGTCTTCTGCCTCGTTTGTAGGTTTATTAATAGGCCCAGTTGCGTAGCCATGTCAGATCTACTAAAGGGTAAAGTATTTGTTTGCCATACCTTCAAGGCTCTTGCAGTATAACACTTAATACTTTTATGATTTGAGCTTAATGAAAACAACAAAACCTTACTTTTAATAAATCTCACCTGTAAATTGAAATGGTCACAGATATTTAAGGGGAGTCAGTGAGGTTCTTTTACGCATTTTAGCATCAATTCTCAGAGGCAACAGCTATTCTGAGCCGCAGAAGCCTGGTACTGTAGGTTTGGTAGTTGCTAATGATGGAGCTGTGCACAGTTTATTTCCTTTCGCCATCTGGGATCCACCAAGGACAAACATTAGTCTATCGTAACTTTTTTCACCTTATAGGTTTCATTGATTTTAGATGGTCAGACTTTGTTACGGTTGTATTGTTTGTTAAACTATCAACCTCTGTGTCACCCTTGAACATAAAGCTTTGTGTCATATTTAGATTCTCTTTGTTTTTATTTTTTTTAAGAGGCGTCTGTATATTTTTAATCATGCTGAAACTGCTGCTGGTGAAGTTTTACATTTGAGTATTCATGATAATGATTCATCCACTTGCATTTGTCTCTGATTTTCTTGTCTCTGTGAAAGTGGCACTGACCTTTTTATTTTTCTTCTTTCTTTTAAAAGTGAATGGCAGTCTGTCTGGAAATCTCTTCACTTCTATGCAGAATTTACACTGTGCATTTTAGTCTGGTGGTCATTTATATTTTCTCCTTGTATGTTTTTTTTTTCTTTTCTTTTTTTTTAATAAAACACTGTTTTTCTTTGGCAGTAATGGCCGTTTCCTCCTGACCTCATTTAGTAAAGCAGACTTCGTCTCCTAAAGGAAGCTGAGCAGCATTCAGATGCATTTTGTTTGTCCTCGATAGGATGATAAGTTCTCCCAAAAGAGCACTTGCTGTCCCCAGAAGGGACAGTGAGTTTTGTTTAGAAAGAGTTGTCCAACAGGGCTTGTTACTATTTTTTTAAAAAAATCACAATGGACTTTCTCGGTATTACTTTATTCTGCATTTTATATGCTTTTTGAAGTATTATATATACATTACACATGTACATACACACACACCTGACCTGGTTGGGGGGGCATGGAAGTTTGGCCTCCCCAGTCTCCTATGGGATAGTGGTGTATGGGAAGAGCTGGACAATTAAGTTTCAAATTGGCGTCCAGCAAATATGACAGAACTATGCAGGTTAGAAAAGGTGCTGGGAGGGTTGTATAGGGTTATTTCCAAAATATGCTGAAAAGGTGATCATTTTGATTAAACCTTCGCACAATACACTTCAAAACCAACCAGTTGTGTTTCTCTATTTTTTATATAGATACACATACATATAC
>JBBJLR010000037.1:3894365-3904459 GCA_037577145.1 Brachypetersius gabonensis
CCAGTCTTCAACTGTCCAATTTTGGTGAGCTCATGCAAATTGTAGCCTCTTTTTCCTATTTGTAGTGGAGATGAGTGTTACCCGGTGGGGTCTTCTGCTGTTGTAGCCCATGTTGTAGTACTGTCATTATTTGGGTAGCACACATTCTGAATGCCTTCGGCAGAATTCAAATGAGCCATTTGAATCTAGATTAATACCAAGATTACAGTGAGATTAATCTAGATAAAATGTATCTATGCCCACCACTAATATATATACATACACACCGTAGTGTGTCTCATACTAAGCAAGTTTTTTAAACTTGTGAACTAAAAAGCATGTACGCCCATCAAACACTATCAAACCTATCCAGTATTATTTTTATTTGTTAATAAGATAAGATCTTCATCCAAGGGAAGAAAATACTGCACACAACTAATCCAAACCTTACCGTAAGCCATTTGCTGGACAGAAATGGGAGATGTTTCTTCATCGCTAATGGCTGCCAAGCCTTCATTAGCCTTCCTAATGACACAAAAGAGATAAACAGTGAATCTCAACAAACTCTTTTCATTCACTCTTCACTTCATTTCCTTCAGGGAAATCCCCTGCAAGGCCACAGCTCAATTTGTTGAGAAAATTCATTCCTGTTGGAAGCGGTGTTGACATTAATGTGCTTTCCACCTCATTTTTATAGCCTCTTAAGAAACAAGCTCAAATACAGATCCTGTGCAACTTACTTCCACAAACTTATAATTCTTTCTTCTTTTTTTTTTTAAATCTTGCAAAGTTGCTTTGTTTTGTTCTGCTAGATGTTCCTGAGGTGTTCCAACAAACGAGAGTGATATGCGGCTTAAATGCAAACAAAAATGTACTGCACACTTAACACATGTAATTTAAGGTGATTTGTACTAGTTCATCTGTTATGAAATGTTATATTTCATAACAGATAAAATTAGTAATAAAAAACCCCACAGCTGATTAACTTTTGCAGTAATAAGACTGAAACCAATAAGATGTTGGGAACATATTGTATCCCACGGTGTCAGCCCAAGCGTCATCACATGAGCAACCTTTGATACAGTCATAACACTCCCTAATCACTATCCTGCTCATCATCTTGTGCCCAGTTGTTTATTAACAAAACCTTCCTGCAGTCACTTCACTTTGCCAGGCACAAAGCAAGCATTATGCAAACATAAAACTAGCACAACTTCTTTGGAGATGTTCATTCAATGTTCTGAGAGTCATCCTAATTGTGTTTGTGGCCTCCAAAGCCTATGCCCAAGAATAACATTAAATACTATATAAATTAAGTTACACTAAAGTAGTAGAACGTCTGAAGAAAAAAAAAACAAAACTATAGCTCAACACTGCACTTGTAAGCTGAAAACTTTGATGAAAACATCTTGACCAAGATTATGACCGCAGTTTTGTGGTGATTATTTTTCTTAAATTATGTAGGAGTTTGGTTGTAGTTTATTTATCTAATTAATCTACAGACATTTCACAAGCCCCTTGTTTTTAGGACAGATTTCCCCACCCAAACTAGTGTCCAATGTAGGCGATGATTAAAAAAATGATCACTTATCATATGAAATTTGCACTCTTGCTAATTTCCCTCACATTATAAAAAGATAGGCTTACTGAATGTGCATCCATGCTTTTCAGAAAGGGGCTTTTACCTGAGCAGTCTGTAGTAAGCAAATCGGAACACTTCCTGAATGAGGACAGAGAACATGACCCCGAATATGAGCAGGCCTTTTTGCACCTTGGCATCCTCCGCATTGCTGGCCTTCATGGCAATGAACCACACCAGAGAGGAAAGCAAGAGGGACAGGAGCCAGAAAAAAGCCCTGAAACAGAAGTTCAGACAGATACACATGCATCATTTCTGAATAAAAAAAAGGTGGATTAGTTTGGGTTTTCAAATGGCTACCATTGGAATATTAACAGAAAAATGTGGTGCACTAGTCAGATTACTGAGAAGCAGTAACAATTCTTGGAACAAACTGAATCTAGATTTACTTATGGACAATATATTTTTCCTTAAAAACCAAGATGCCAGGGAATGCCTTATCTGAACTTGTAGTCAATAATCCGTTTGTGGCATTGTAACAAAACAAGCAAATAAGGGCTTAAAACCAGGTTTCTTCGTGGTGTGAACATGAAATACTTTATCTGAGATTCCACATATGAATTTGACAGGGAAGTACCAGATATTACCCACTTCCTTCCTCTTAAAGCAAATCAGTGTTTCCCTTGTTCAGCACATGACTGAAGACACCATTACCAAGTCCTTCACAAGCTTAAAATTTAAAATACAAACTAATATTATACAAATACAAACAAAATTATATCCATATCTGCTGATAAATTGCTATTAAAAACTTTTACCAGCTTTTAAAGTAGAGCAATACAATCTACTGGTGTCTTCCAAAATGTGGTTCCAAAACAGAAAATGTATTTTGTCTAAACATTGACATCATCAACACCCAACAGAAAACATAGTAGAGTGGTGCACAGATTAAATAGTGGCAAGGAATACCACAGCTTTAAACCACTAATTAATCTACTAATGGCTGTGTATTACTTTTGGCAGAGAAAGGAGTGCATTAATAACTTAAAAGTAAATGATGGTGAGTGTCGTCACAACACAATGTTTTTGACGCCTGTTGCTACTAGACACCTGAGGATACTCCAATGTGTACATACATATAAATTCACTGCGTTTATACGTATTTATATAAGCACAGTGTCAATTCACATATACATACACGACAGTGACAAAAGTATTGAAACGTCTGACCATTGCACCTAGAGGGACTTTAATATCATCGCATTGGTATGCTGAAGCTTTAGGATTGCCCTCAGTGGAAGGAGCCCTGAAAAACAGGTGTAGTATAGATAATACAGTACAGAAAGTGAAAGCACTAATGGCTGCAGATCAGTTGTGACTTTGGGCTGAGAAAAGTATGTGCATGAATAGGTTGAGAGTAAATGATGGAGTGTGGTCACAACACTGGACTGAGCAGTAACAGAATGCTGCCACCTGAGGATCTAGTTCAGTTAAGCTGGGCACTCTCATACTCACCCTGCGATGAGGATGATGACTCGAAGAGGATCTCTGGCGATGGTGAAGATGAAGAGGGCGAAGGCAGGGCCAAACGCTATGAAAGCACAGCCGAAGAACACGGCAGCAGTCATGCTGAAGACAAACTTCAGCACAAATCTTCAGCTAGCAAGAAGGAACGGCTACAACAGCTACACCCAGCTGTCCGAGACTGAGGTAGAACACTGGGAAAAACACGTTATTTCCGAGCTGTTGGAAACCATATAACGGCAAGCTAACCTCGAACACGTTACGGTTCTTAAACTCTCCCGAGACGCAGTTACAAACCTCACAGCATGCTAAAAAGTGTTGTTTTGTTTGGCCGGCTAGTGCTAAAGCAGCCACAGCAACCAGACCCCTAACAACCGCGCGCGACACAGCGAGCGTTAAAGCTCTCGGTATGGATTATTCTACAACAAACTAAACCCTCTTTCCCTTCTTTTCTCTCTTGTCTGTCATCTTCATTTATCAGCATCCAGTTTCCCTTTTCTCGGTCTCAACGCGTGGGGCTTTTGTTTGTTTCAAATCACACGTTTGTGTTTCCGGAGGTACGGCGCCAGCTGCACTGGGTCGTTCCACTTCGTCTCTATGCTCCCTGCTGGCTGCTCCCTGCTCCCTGCTCCCTAACTAGTCCACTACACAGGGCACAATTAAAAATAAAATAGTGGGTGTGTGTTCCTAATCGACAGCCCTATAGGTATAGAGACCACAGTGGATCATTTAGTACCAGGCTGAACACAAATGATAATTTATATTCACTTATCACTCAAAAAAACACATTTATAAAAAGTAAAATGGTAAAGTACCTTCTTGTCCATGTATTTGTGTTTACATTATATATGTACAGTTAATGTAACGTGTAATAATGAAATTATGTATTATGCATTGTAATGAACCATCCCCCCACCCCCGGTCCTTGGTGCAAAAAAAGGTTGGTGACCACTTCTGTAAATGATGACTCCACCCACAGCGCATTGTGGGATTTAAACTGCAAACAAATTTAAATGTCAGTGCACCATTAAACCAGCCAATTTGAAAAGTAAAACTGGATCCACTGTGCTGCACTGGCCTCGTCTATCTCCTTGCTGGAGGCCGTTTAGCTCAGCTGGTTAGGGTACTAATAACGCCAAGGTCATGGATTTGATCCCCGTATGGGCCAGCTTGAATTAAACTATGACTTTATCGCGTGGCTGCTGGCCTAGTGGTTAGGAAGTTGCCCCTGTGATTGTAAGGGTTTAAGTTTAAATCACAGGACTGCTGGTGGCACCACTGAGGTGCCCTTGAGCAAGGAACTGCTCCCCGGGCATTGTGTCGCTGACGGCCCACTGCTTCACTTGGTGAATGGGTTAAATGCAGAACAATTTCACACTGTGTGGTGCGTTCATGCGTGACTATAAGGGTATATGCTCCCTCTAAAGGGTATAATACTGGGCCATGTTCCAAATCCAAAGCCTGTACTTCAGGGCCTATAAATGATGAGATCATCTAGAACGAGAAACGTCAATGCATCAGTAAAAAAGCCCACTTGATAAGTTAAACTGGACCTGCTTGCTGCAGTGGTGTCTTAAGTTAGTGCACTATAAGTAAAAGTGACCATTCTGTCATACGCGAACACAACATAGCGTGAACATTGCAAAAATCTTCCTCTGCGTTTAAGCCATTCATGAAGTGAAGCAGCGGGCAGCCATGAACACAGCGCCTGATATTTTGCTCAAGGGTGCCTCAGAAGTGCTTAGCAGTCATGGGATTCAAACCCATAAATTCCTAATCATGGGACGAATGCCCTAACGACTAGGCTACCAGCTGCCCCTATACCAGAGGCTCCCAGCCCCCATCCTCTGGCCCAACATCATGCATTTTTTCATATAGCATCTAATTCAGCCCATTAACCAATCAATTAATTAGCCCCATCGGGCAGGGAAAACACATGGGCATGGGCATGGGTTTGCCAGAACTGCATTTGGAATGTTTCACCTGCTCAATCATTCACTATATGACCTTTGCTGCACACTGAATTGACTGGAGGACTCAATAATACAGCTATTTTTAATAGAAATACAAGACTGACACCATACTGCGGAGTACAATTTCTGTAACAGGGAGCACAAGACAGCACAAGACTAGGACTGGGAACTGCTGAAGCAAACTAACAAGGGATCTAGTTATTCACACTGGATGAAAGGTTGCTGTCAGTAGTTTTGCCACAAATACTTCAGAGTCCTACAGTAAAATGATGACCCTATAGTGCAGGAGTGAGGAAAACTGGTCATGGAGGGCTGGATTCCTGCACAGATAGTTGATTTTCCTATACACCTCATTCAACTTACCAGCTAATAGCCAGGTTTGGTATATGTGCTAAAATGTGGACTTCCTCCAGGACTGGCATTCCCCACCCCTCCCACAGAGCAATACAGGATACAACTGAAGTGTTAGATCACAGTAAGTCAGGGACATTATATAGAGGTATAAGTACTATAGATCATTTGAGAAGTATAATACAGATCCATTGAAATCTCCAAGTTTTTTTTTTTTTTACAGTATTCCTGTAGAGGGACTATCAGTCTTATCCGGAAAGGACCAATGTGGCTGCTGGTTTTCCTTCCAAAGATTTCATTTGATTTCTCAAGCAGTTGGTCTTGGTCTTCAAGCACCATTTTCAGTGACACAAGATATACTAAGTCTGCATTAATTTTTGGAAAATAGAATTGAATTGGACTTGAATTTACTAAAAACTCTGAAATAAACACATTCTTGTTTTGTTTTGACATTATTTGAGTGAAGTTTATAAAGAGCTTATAGATGCAGTTAATTCAAAATGAATGGTTAGTAAGAACAAAAATCCAATTTCCGCAAAATTACCATTTATTTATAAGCCATTTCTGGCCTATAAAGTTTAATTATATCAAATTGCTTCTACATGATGAGGTCATATTATACTGGACACAGCACCATGTGTCAGAGGTGCTAAAATGCAGAAACTTTAAATGTCCATGCACCAGTAAACCAACCCACTTGAAAAGTGAAACTAGATCTACTTGCTGATACTCAATACAACACCAACAAACTGTACGGTAATCCTTTTTCCTGTCTAGTGTTGAAACACACGATAGTGTAGAAATTCAGCTCTTAATTCATATTTTTTTTGAAATACTGAAGATGTACTTACTTATTTTAAGAAAAGAATGCAAATTATGTTATGAGCTTAAAAACACAAAATGTTTAGGAAGACATCTTAGACAAAAAGGTACACTAGTGGCGCAAAATGAAAAAGAAATGACACAAAACAGACACTTTTATTCAACATTTTAATCATCTTTGACAAAGAGCTTACTGCATAGGTGATGCACTAAAAACAGGCTGTAATCAGTTATTAAGGATTTGTTAATGAGAAAGTGATTGTGTTTTTTTTTATTTTCTCGTAAAATAGTCATTTTCAAATGATAACGCTTAAAAAAAAATACAAGAACGATGTTTTTAAGTTCACTGAATGGCAGGTTTACCAGTTAACCTTAGATGTAATACATCACAGTAAAAATCTGAAGCATACAGTAAAATAGGAACCGTTTCTTCACAAACATCTGGAATTGAATACAAATACATTCACATTCAGAGGTCAACTTCATTTGTGGTGAAAGCTAAGTTGCTAAAGAATCAACACTGATGCTTTGGCCATCACAGTCATTTTTGGAGAAAAAAATCAACGGACCGATTTCACATCTGTAAATAAGCACTTGAGCCCACCAAGGTGCGTCATCCCTCCTGACCTTTGGTCCATAATCATTAGGCGGAAGTGCTGGGAATTTCTGAGGATATATTTTTATTAAGTGCCTATAATTGCTCTAAAAGCTCTTCATTTTCTTCAGTAATTAATACCAAATGATCACCAATAATTCTGTGCTGCATTTACACACATGAAATCAGTCCACGTTAACGTTACATATAAAAATCCATTTACCTTCCAAAAAAAAAAAACCCCACAAAAATCTCTACTGTTTTGGATAAATTTTTTACTCACAAAACATTAAAAGGATTAAAAGTATTCCGGGTTAAACAGTGGAGCAGTTATAGCACTATTCTAAACTGGAAGAGCAAATAGCTCCATGAACGTAACACTTGTTAGTAAATAAACAAATAATTAACTTTGGTCATATATTTGACAGGTTACTGCGGTAAACCTACTCCAAAACTGAACTTCTTCACTCGATACTAACGGATGTATAACTGATTTTATGACTACCAATTAAAGCTCTTACAAGGGGCGTGTGTCATGAGGGAAAAAACCCCAAAATAAAATAAAACTCACACAGGACCTCTAACTATGCATATAAAATGGCAAAGTGTAATTTTAGGACATCTTCATCTATCAAACTGAAGCTACTAAGACCTTACCCCTGCAAGGGATGTGTGCACAAAGGCAGAGAGGAGGTGCTTTGGGCCCCACTGGAAAGCTCTATGCCGTGTAAGACTCTTGTTTGTGACGTAGCGTTCATGTTTTATAAATTGTTCAGCTCCATTAGAGTCTGGTCCAGCACTTGGTGCATGCCTAGGTTCTCCTCTTTAGCCTGGGCTAGTTTTTCTGGTGGTGGAGGGGAAGACAAAAGGGTAAAGTGTGAAAACAAGGCTCTTATTACAGTGCCGAAGGCAACAAAAAAAAGGTTTGGGACTTTCCAGTTTCAGTTAAAAATTCACCCACAACACAGCTCAAATTATACACCTTAACAAATTATTCTGATATAGGAATGTTGTATTATTTCTATCATTATTGTTCATCTTAATTTTCTTTATTTTTTATTCCACTCATTTTGGTGCCAAAATTCCAATTTCAAAATGTCTGTTAATATCCTATGCAGCAGCATGCATTAAGATTTTGGACCAGTAGATCAGGGGCCGAATTTCAATAGTTTAAAAAAATATATATTTTGGGGTCGAGTCGCCCTATATATAGTCATTATATATGGGGAGAACAAGAGAACAGCCGTAAAATATGTGTCAGAGATGCCATGGCAGCCGGAAAAAGACAAAACACAGAGAAACACAAACGCGAAGCAAAACACAACACAGCCCGTGTTCAGTCGTCCTTAACCATGAATGGTTTGGTAAGAGACATAGAGCTAACGGCCACCCTGTGGTTCAACGATAGGACGGCAGGCACTGAATGAAGAGAATCAGAAGAGCTTTTTTGCCCAAAAAAACAATGTTTGGACGTCTCTAAACACCGGTTTTATAGCAGCCACACATTGCAGGCACAGATAGGATTCACTGTATTTAAATTTATATTAGCATCTACTGTATT
Source organism: Brachypetersius gabonensis (assembly GCA_037577145.1). Classification (NCBI taxonomy): domain Eukaryota; kingdom Metazoa; phylum Chordata; class Actinopteri; order Characiformes; family Alestidae; genus Brachypetersius; species Brachypetersius gabonensis. The sequence goes on from JBBJLR010000037.1 coordinate 3,902,750, forward strand.
TATATTTTACATAGCATTCAATGTATATAATGTTCTTCTATTTCATAGAACAATATACACAACCACACATCAGTACAGACAGACAGTGAGTGTTTGTTTCTTTCACACGTGACTGTGAGCAGAAAGGGGATTCCTATTCCAGGTGCATCCCTGACGCTCTCAGCAGTGAGAGTAGCACTGTTTGATGAAAATGTCAGCTCAGGTTTGGGTTTCAGCAAAAACAAAGGCTTGGCACATCGGCCGCACAGAGCTGTTTATCCAAAAACTTCAGGCACGAGGGACAGGATTCATGAGTGTTTTTACCTCTGGATATCACAGTAATCACCAGAGATAACAAAAGCAATGTCTTTTTCTATTGATTTTTCTATTGAACTTATAACAAATGACGTTAAAACCTAACATTTGTTTTTGATTATCATGATTATTTAAGGGATAGCCTTTGCTGCCCATAGCCTTGTTTTATGAAAAAACATAATTCACATATAATTTTGTACAGCAAAAATAGTTTGTCGATACAGAATGTAAACATAATTCATTGCAAAATTCACTTTATAGCTAAATGTGACTGACATATGAATGGTATACTAAAGAGTAGACTATACACTTCTGTTTTGACCTAAGGTTCGAAATGGCTCCGAAAGACACCCTTCTGATAATAACATACATGTAATAATTATTAGAACGCACTCAGAAAGTGTTAGAAATAAAAGAAAATGTAGTAGTTTAGATCACTGTAGCTTAACAGTACTTGACAAGCCAAAGGCCTTAACCTACTGTTTTAATAAAGCATATTTTACTGCACTTTCAGCAACGTATAGTTTACCTGCAACATATACTTTAGAATAGCACAGCAGCCATAATTCCTATTTTCCGCTTATCACAGTTAGTCATCTTAGGCAACATACAGCATACAAAAGGAAAAATAAAGAGATGTTTTCATCTGGAGAGGCTCAGCTGCTGAGCTCATTAAGAACTACTCTCAGCTCGTTACTGAGAATGTGGTTTTTCTCCGTCGTCTTTTGGAAGCCATCTGTGGCCGCAGCATCATCGAGAGCCGAGTACAGAAGGAGAGCCAAGAGGATGGAGGGACAGAAAGGAGGAGAGAAAGAAGAGGGAGGGAGGGGTTAGTGCAGTTGAAAAGCAGAAGGCTTTGGAGAGTAGAGCATGAGTGAGGGCACAGCTACTGAAGACTCTGGGAAAGGGAACTCCAGCTGCTATACCTGTTTCAGGGCACATAAACTCATTCACATATACAGTCGTACGCAAAGGTCTGGCCGCTCCCCCGTCATATGGGTCGTTTTGGATTGAATAGACACTCTTTATACAGAACAAACCTATTGTCAAATTTAACAACTCACTTTTGTTTTCACTTAGAAAAACAATTTGCATGTTTTTGCATATGACTGTACATAACAACAATCCCGCACGAAATCAGAACGAAGACATACGATCACCCTCAGAGTCAGTAGGCGTTATAGCGCACCAGTAGAAAATGATCACGAACTACTATTATTTACTTACTGCATGTAACATTAGAAACATATGGTATATTTTGTTCTAGCTTTTTTTTTTTTTAACAGATTCATAATTGCCAATCTGTTTACAATTTGGAAACCAATCTGAACTAAAATAATACATAACACACACACACACACACACACACACACACACACACACACACACACACACACACACACACACACACACACA
>JBBJLR010000037.1:3905051-3920453 GCA_037577145.1 Brachypetersius gabonensis
CACACACACACACACACACACACACACACACACACACACACACACACACACACACACACACACACACACAGAGAAAATGTGCTTGCTGATCTGAAGAAGGGAAAGTATGAGGGGCACTATAATTGTTCAAAAACAAAATAATGTTTGAGTATATTTATTATCATAGACAAATTTACTAATGAACATTCATCAGCTTTTAGTTCCACCATAGCCTTTCTTTAGTAATGGGACAAATAATGAATGTCACTCATCAAATAAATAAAGCGTATCTTGAATATTCCTGGCAGCACAATTCCATCCAAAGCTAGAAATAAATTAACAGTACATTCACAAGAACAAGAACACGGAAATGGGAAAAAATAAAGTGGGAAAATGAAAAGGTTTTTGCCTTTTATTACAGAGGGAGAAAGTAAAGCACTACAGAGACACATAGAACAGATAGAGAACGAGTTCCAGCAGTGAACTGCACCAAAAAACAAAACACTGAGAGAATGACAAAGCTCAGGGGTAGAAATAAAAACAAGTCAGGGAAAGGAACCGACTTGATTCCTCCAGGTGCAGCAAAGGGGAAAGTATAGGACACAGACTGGCTCCTTGGGGTGCGCCATATCAAACCCATCTCAGGGATATTTATATTTTTTAATCCTGTATATAAATAGACTTTAGATTTAAATATGTGAGACTGGGATTTTACATAACAGCAGACTGGAGGGGAGGATGTCCATGAGTGAGCCCCAGAAGAGCCAGGATGTAGGAAGCGCCAAGGAAAAACAACTGAGGAGACAGGGATGATGAGTGGCGGGAGTGGAGAGAGAGAAAGGAGGAGACAGCGCATCTAGAGAGTAGTCATGTCGTTGAGAGCCAGATCCAGCTCCTCACTGAGGGCTTTACCCTTCAGCTTCTGAGCGTACACCTCATCTGCATTTCGGCACCAGACACAGATCAGACGCACAGCGAGCGAAACAGACACATGAGATGGACAAAACGAAACAGAGAGTGGAAAAAGAACAGAAGGTCAGACAGAGAACTGGGGTTTGTGCCATCCTTTCTCAAAACATACATACAATAAATCTATTTAATTAGTAAGTAAAATAATTATGGAAACTTGACATAATTTAGCCTGATCTGACTAATGTACCACAGGGGTTTATACAGTGCCCATCGAAACCAATGGGCAGAACATATATTTACAACAACAAGTTTCCTTTAAATGGACCTAAATTATGGAACTCCACCCAACACACTCATGCTCTGCCAAACGATTACTCACAAAACATCTGCATGCCGCTTGAAGATCTTGTTAGTGCTGCTCAATTAATTCAACTCAATGCAATTTATTCAGCTTCCATGTTGGGATGTGTATAGTTTATCTCGCCTCTTTATAGTCGTCACCGATGAGTGCAAGGTTAACATAAAATACGAATCATGTTTCCAACCAAAATGAAAGAAAAGGATTTCTAGGAGCCATGTACATCGCTACAGTCAGAAAAAAATACTTGTATCTTCAAAAACGGAAACTTTACAGGCGAAGGAACAGAGCTGCTTAACTTTGTAAGTTAATGTACAGCAATTTAACTACAAGTAATTTTAGACCATTTTTTTTATGTTCACGCAATATAAAGCGCTGCTCCGATAATACAATGAGTAGAGACTTTAATATACAAATCCATCTCGCACCTACCCTACTCACTATATTTATCAAATAGGTGGGCTTTGTAAGTTTACAATTACTGATTGGCACTTGCACAACTAAGCTACCCAGCCTGTATCCCATTCATCAGTGAGAAAGACCCTCAGTTACCTACTATATTTGGGTTTGAACCAATTTCAGCACTACAATGCCAACAGTGCTGTGGTAGTGGCACGATTGGTTGTGTTGTGCTAGTATGAGTGTATGTTTGAATTATGTTTGAACTACTCGCACTCTTTGCACTTAATACATGCAGCACTCTTTTACTCGACTCACCTTCCTTAAAATAAGTAAAAATGGAAAGGACATTCCCAACTAAGATGCAATTAATGAACAAAATATAGGAAAAACTGTTATTAGGTAAATCGCTTTGAACGTACCTTCCAAATCGTCAATGGTCTTCTCAAGCTTAGCCACAGACCTCTCAGCAAACTCAGCACGAGTCTCAGCCTAAAAAACAGAAACCAGCCAACAAAATAAAGAATCCCTCAGAAACATTCTAATATATGAAATGGGAGATCTCATAAATCATAACAGAGAGAATTCCATTAATGTGTTATAAATGCTTTAACTGCTCACCTCTTTCAGTTTTTCAGTCAGTACTTTGATTTCCTCTTCATATTTGTCTTCTTTTGTGGAGTACTAGAGATTAAAGAGCGGTGGTGTAATCAAAGACATGACGAGAATAGCTTAAAGCTAAAGAACAATAGAGTTGCACTGCATGATTTCTGACTATAAAGAGACTGTAGTGCAGCCTACTAGGGAGGATTTACAATCAAATACAACACTGCTACAACCAAGGAAGGACTGTCTAACCTTCAATGTTCTTTTATACGCCTAAACAGTGAAGCTTATCCTGTAGTTCCATGGAAAACAAGCCAACATGTCGGAGACATTGAGGTACAAGAGTGTAGAATGAATTTGGTTTCTTTGAGTTTAAAATGTTAAGATTCATCTTGTAAAGCTTTTATTTGGAATCTAATGCCCAAACTGAATCAAGCTACACTATATAGACAAAAGTATTGAGACACAACTTTTAATTATTGAATTCATGTGGCCCCTCATTTCCAGTGAAGGGCAATCTTAATGCTTCAGTGTACCAACACATTCTGGACAACACCATGCTTTCGAGATTGTGGACCAAGTTTGGTGAAGAACCTTTTCTATTCCAGCTTGTCTGTGCCCCAGTGCACAAAGCAAGCTCCATAAAGGGATGGTTGGATGAGTTTGGTGCGGAAGAACTTGAGTCCTGACCTCAAGCCCATTCAATACCTTTGGGATGAACTGGACCGGAGATTGTGAGCCAGGACTTCTCGTCCAACATCAGTGCCTGACCTCATAAATGCTCCACAAAATGAATGGGCACAAATTCCCACAGAAACTCCAAATCCATATTAAAGCATATGTGTTTGAATGCAATGTATTTGGAGTCCCTGTTGGTGTAATGGTCAAGAATACTTTTGTCCATTTAGTGTATATGTTGATACTCATACATCTCATTTACTGCTAACATTAAAATAATCTGAGCAGAGAAAACAGTCCAGTCTTTACTATGGCTAAGACTTTTTGGTGGGAAAAAAAAGTTCGGCCTTTTGCTTCTTCTACATCACACTTCACTGTGTTTCCTCAAACATCTGGGCCTGTGAGTATGTGCATGGGCTGTAATTTAGAGGCCATAATAACATAGCCAACAGCTGCTTCTCCTCCTACCTTCTCTGCCTGCGCCTCCAAAGACTTCAAGTTGTTGGTGACATTTTTCAACTCTTCCTCAAGGTCACCAGATTTGCTATGCCATAGCAGAAGAGGAGGGGGAAATTTGAGAAAGGGGAAAAGTGGGGAGAGAGAGAAAGACAGAGAAAGAAAGCACTTTAAGAAGATGGAGAGAGCAAAAGTTTCAGCAAAGGAGACCCCAACCTGAAGAGGGAGAAGAGGTATTTCTGCAAATACCAAGAGACAATCTAGATACCATTAGGCATAAAAAACATACAGTTGTGAGAAAGACGTGTGCAAGACCTTTAAAAACAGAGAGTGTAACCCCTTTTAACAGGGCCCAGTTTTAGTGAACAAGTGGGTTAAGCACTCTAGGTCAATGATGTAAAAGTATGTCAACCTGTAGGACAATGACCTCTCAAAAACTGTGAGGTGTTCATCTCAGATGTTCTTGTTACGGTGGGTTTGACCTGTGATTTTCACAAAAGAGAGTTTTGTTCATATATGATGTGGCTCAAACAAGAAAAGTTCATAAATCTTTTTGAAGTTCATAAACCTAGAAATGATTAAATGACTTGGGCTTTAGGCATTCTAGTATGGATCTCTTACAAAGACCAGTGCAACAACCTAATGTAAAACAACACGGTCTCCATATACAAAAACCCATAGAGTCACACCTAAGCACCTCTTGCATTCGATACCATTGTGTTCATAAGTCTATCACTCAAAAACACTGAATGAGAGTGTTTTTCTTGGGAGGTTACACCACAGAAACCACTGCTTTAAAAAAAAAACCAACTTCAGAGTAAAAGTAACTAGCGTAATGTTTGGATAAGTAAGGTGGAGGTCTAATGGTGTGGCCTTGCTGCCTGAGAGCCTGTGATAATTGAGAGATTTAAGGCCTTTTGATCTAAAACTCAAAAATGTGTTTGTTACTCTCACAGAGAAGAATTTCTGCAGTTTTAAATCTCCATTCAGTCCTGACCTCAGTCCTGTTAAAGTGTCTAATGACCTAAAACGCTCAAAAAGACCCCAGTTTTCTACAGAGCAATGGGCCAAATTGCTACTAGTTCAGATTGTTCCAAAGGTTTCACAACCCCTTTAACACAACTGTATGTGCCAAACATTATAACAGTGCTTACCAAAAAGCCTTAGGAAAATGACATTGTCAAGAAATTCAATAAATGTTGCACTTTAGTTACATACCTGGTTTACTATGCGAACTATAGAACATTTTAGGTTTCCTTTCAATTCTTTTCATTATTAAGATTTTCTTTCCTAAGGCTTTGGAGGGGTCCACCTTTGCTAGGCAGGAGATGGTTCACCTATAAGCACTTTGCTGAGACAAAGAGAGGCGCTCAAAGCACAGCAGCTGAGCTAACCAAAACAGCGAAGGCGGTTTGCGAGTTTTGGCAGGAAAGGAGGAAAGAGTTAGCGTTAGCATTTAGGGTGCTGGTGCAACAGTAACTCTGCAGTACCTCTTCCTCCCCGCACATCATGGACTTCAAATTCTGATCCATGAGTCTAAGCTCCTCCTCCAGCTGCCTGACTCGACTGGGTTAGTCCAATATGGGCAGGGAAAGGGGGAAGTGGGGGCGGGAGACAGGGAGGGGGGAGCCACAAATGAGGTGTGTCCCAGGGTGGGGTGTATTGGTGCATGCATTTGGAAAACAAAGGGAGACTGTGGTTAGTGCACCCCTGAGCCGTTCATACTTTGACTTCTTTTTCTCAACACAGGGAGCTTGGTGGCTAAAGGACCACTGACAGTGGGTAAAGTCAAGTTAACTGAGGTTATGCAGATTCTGCTTTGTTCCAATTGTACCTAATTCCACATTCTTGCAATTCACTCAAATGAATAGACTTTAATATAATTCACACTGCCTGTTGCTTTGGAGGTCCTTTTAGACACCACAGGCATGCATCATATTGGGTAACTGTTCATGCAATATATAACCAATACTGTGAACACGTGACATATTATTCTAGTCCTGGATATTTATTTAGTGTTGCCTTGAGACATTCAAAGAATTAAATATCTATATGCATCAACATAATGGGATGCAGTTAAAAAAGTTCTACTTGTGGTTAAAATACAGTAATAATGGATGTAATAGTGTGTAATAAAATAACACCAGCACAGATGATATGGTAACTTGACCTGGTAGGTACAAGCAGCAGCCGAGCTGCAGACATGTGCTCTGTTGTTGATAGTAATTAATACTCACGCCTCAGCCACCTCAGCACGCTCTTCAGAACGCTCCAAGTCGCCCTCAAGAATCACCAGCTTACGGGCCACCTGCAGGTAAAACCAACTAACCTCTTTAACACATGCAGCATGACAGAAACAGAGGCGAGTACTCCTTCCAGTTTAAACCATAGACCAGTGGTTCCCAACCTGGGGTCCGGGCCCCGCTGAGGGGGACACGAGAGATCACTGGGGGGGCGCACAATTTTGTCTGCACTGATGTTACTGAAATTTTATTTATAAAAACATTAAATTCATAAAATCCCAATGTCTGAGAAACATAAGAGTGTGTGTGTATATATAAGAGTATAAAAACCTACAACCACTGTTTATGTTTTGCAAATAAAAGTGTGTAATTAATCACTTCATTATTTTTGTGTGTCTATGGGGGTAGGAGTTGGGGTTAGGGGGCCCGGCTTGTCTTGGACACAGGCAAGGGGGGCTTCAAGGAAAAAAGGTTGGGAACCACTTCCATAGACAATAACACAGACCTAATAGCACTAAAGCATATTGATTAAATGCTTTAGGACTCATGAGATCTCAAGCAAACAATACATAAACAGGACAAGATTGTGTTGTCATCCACATCTAATTCAGAATACAAGCCTTTAAGCACTTTTTAAATAAGGGTGTAAAACACGGACAGTAAAAACTAGACGTGCTGAATGTAAGCGTAACCGTTTTAGTCCAAAAGTGAATGTGGTGTTGACTCTTCAGAGAGCCAAGAGAGATTACGGTTAACACATGCGAACCTGTTCACAAAACAGTTAACAAACATGGACAGTGCAGTCGGTGCAGAGGCTAGACTCTGAACTCTGTGGCTGCAGGCAGGCAGTCAATGACAGCCTTAATGTTCTTAAACAGAGTGAATCCTGCCAGAGTAATCCACTGGTCAGTAGTGTGAGGGCCCTCTCGGCAACACCAGGCTTAAGCCCCTGTCACGTCTAAACAACATGCTCCTTAAGCCTACAGCAGTGGACGGACAGACTGGGAGATTTAACTACTAATAGTGAGCCACGATTTGTTTACATTTCACCTCAACGACTCCTTTTGTGTTTCAAATGTCTGACAGCATCCAAATTATTGGGTTCTGGATTTTCACATTACGATTAATTGTTTGGATATTGAACAACATTCATTTAATAAAGCAGCGGTCAGTAAAATTCATCTCAAAAGATTTTAATTGGAACTCCATTGAAATGAAATGAAATCATATGAGTCCAATTAAATGTATAAAAGAAGGGCAGGAAATCTTCCATATTATATTAGAAAACAGCTAAATGCTAAGAATAGACAATAGAGCTAAAAAAAAATAAAGAAAATGAACAGGCACTGAAGGGGCTCAATAGAAGTATGAGGCCCACTTCAACTTCGGTATCCAATGAGACAGCATACGAGCGCCATTAAAGATTATTTCGGAATCAAATGATCTAAAACAAAACAACACTTAGAATAAAACACTAATTCCTCAAAGCGTTTTAGGTCACTTCAGAATATAAACATACATCTCATTTCTGTAATTCAGAACCCAAACGGGCTTCCATCTCCGTGTATTTAACATCGAGCACTAAAGTACGCACCTCCTCATATTTGCGGTCCGCCTCTTCAGCGATGTGTTTGGCCTCCTTCAGCTGCATCTCTTGAAGCTCCATCTTCTCCTCGTCTTTTGTTGCTCTGTTCTCTATGACCTTCATTCCTCTGTAAAGCAAGGATGCAAAAAGGCCAGGTAAGTTTTACTTAGAACTTTAGCTTTAGTTTTACCCTAAGCTTTTATAAATGGCAGGTGTCACAAGCATTTGCAATGAGTGAAAATTGTCAAAAATATTTTCTGCTTAATTTTAGTGTTTGGACACTAGTGCAATTCACAATGTACAAAAAAGACATCACTGTATAATGTTTTTTAAATTATTTACATTTCACATCTAATTAGTCACCATCAAAGCCAGCCATTTGTGTTATTTAAATGACAAAACCCCAGATTGGGAAAGTCCAGACTAAAGTAAAGGTACATACTCAAAAATGTCCATCATACTCATCAATTACAACTAGTGTGTGAACTGAAGTCACCTCTCGCTCTCATCTGCAGCCTTTTCTGCTTCCTCGAGTTTCTGCAGTGCGGTGGCCAGTCTCTCCTGGGCCCTGTCCAACTCTTCCTCAACCAGCTGGATACGTCTGTTCAGGGATGCTACCTCAGCCTCAGCCTGCAAGGACAGAACAGCCAGGGTTAATCACACTCAGCAAAACATTCAAAACAGCACCATCCAGTCTGAGAGTGTACAGGCATGTGGAGCTGAAATATGGGGAGTGTATGATCTATCTCACGCTGCATTGGATTTGGTTTTAAAAGGCAGCATTTGAGCGGCTAAAAACATAACTGTTTTCCTAAAGATCTTTCCTCAGAGCAGACTGACCCTTGGGATGTTACCAAAGCAATCATTAAATCATTAGGTAGACATACATCTCGGGAACCAGTGGTTCTGAAGCTATATACCACAGAACATCCTCTCATGGGACACCAAAGAATGTTTTTCTTCTGAAGCTTTTAATTACTTTTCAGATAAACCTCAAAATGTAAAGTTCATTTAAACAGGGAGAAAGAGACCAACTCCCCACTGCAAGATCAAAAGGCTTCTTTAGCTTCAATATTTTGTGCTTGGGGCTTTCATGGCTAATCCCCTAATGTCTTTGGTGGGATGGGAAAGATTCAATAACCCAGAAGAAAGGCTCGAAGGAAATGAATGGAGAAGTAAAAGAGCACTGGAGCATCTGGGTTTGTGGCGCATTGTCATGGCCGAGACTACATCTTTCAAAGCTCTGCGTCCTTAGAGAGTTCAAAACACATTCTGTGCTGGCTGTGTTACGGCCGCTGTCTCAGAACCAAAGACACTGAACACACTGTGAATCCCACACAGTACAGCCTTGTAGACCAAATGGTTTTGTTGGAGCAACAATTGTTTACCCTGCTAAAGTAGGCCTCGATAACAGACAGTTAACTGTTCCAATGCCAGGGGCTTTCATTGATAGCAAATACGATCAAAATCAATTTCACTAGGTATTTCTGAAGTTTTGCCTAGGCTTAATATGATAATAACTGAAAAACACATGCATCAAAGCACATCTCTACACTTGCTGTAAAAATCCAGCAAATGACCCCCTGCTCCAGGTGTGGACAGACAGAAGCAGCAGACCCAGAGAGACATGATGATGGCCGAGATTAGAACAAGAAAGTTCAAATTCCAGAATTCCAAGTGTCCCACTGAAACATAGGCAGTGATCCCATCAGGATAAAAGAGCCAGTGTTCCTCACTCCCTAGCAGAAGACAGCTAATCAAACCCCCGCCCTGTAAAACCCTCTCAGCCCAAGCCAATTCCAGTCAGATTCACCAGGGAAGCTGGGGAATGCAACAAATGGCATTCCAAATATTCCCTATGGCCAAAATGAATAATTCACATTAAAACTCTTTACTGCCCCTTTTCCTTGATACTGCTCTCACTGTTGGTGACTTATCATTTTTAAATCCTAAATTTCACTTCCACTAAAAGATAATCTCAAAGGTTCCTCTATACTTGTAGGCCTATGGTGAAGCACTGAGAGGCACCTGATACAGGAATCCTTAACTAAAATCGGAATCCCTTAATAATTAAAGACTGCCTTTAAAAAAAAGAACATTACTCTGACATTCCTCCCAAGTCACATTTGCCTGAGATCTTTCTGCGGAAAAGGCAAGCAGTAGGTATGCGACATATGAGAAGTTTAGACATTGCCAAGGTCTTTTTTGCTTTGAAGCAGTGAAGAGAGCACAGGAAATGATTAACCTTCTGCTCTCTGGGACCTGGGCCAGGTTGACTCAAGCCAATAGAAAAGGAGACTGGGAGGGGATGCAAGAAGTGGGAGCAGGTTGACTAAACAGTTCACTACTCGCTGGGTCAAACCATTTTGACTCCCACCACACCAAGAGCAGGTTTTTCTCTTTTGGGCTTCTAAGGCCTGGACTATGATGTCTGTTTCAAAATGACTGTTTGAGAAAAGAGCCATAAGGCCAGGCTGTGAATGACAGAGCTAATTTGATCATGTTAAATGCCCAGACTGCATCTGTGGCAACAGAATGTGAGGGATCAGATGAAACAGCTTACAAAACCTTACCTTGCCATAGTAATCAACAGGGGTGGTAAATAGAAAGGTAAAACTGGGCCTACTTGCCAATGCATTTTCACATCAAGGAATGCTATGGGCACTAACTATGGTCCAATTAAACCAAAGGTTTAAAAACACACTGATAACTGTAATCAAATGACAGAAATAGTTCCATTCTAGCTTAATGACTGAGGTCAAATTAAAATAAGAGTATCAAATTAAAGGAGTGACATCAAAACTACTAAATTAAAGGAATAGTTTCAGCACCAACCTGTTGATTTGGGTCAAATTATAAGAGGACCATCAGTAACCTAATGACTGTGGACAAAAAATCGGCCAGAAAATCAGCAATAAGTGACCACAGTGTTACCCAAGCTCTCAAATTGTGCATTATTCCTTTCCTATTAGTTATGTTGTTCTTTGACTAGATTTAAAGGCAACACTTTAACAATCAAATGCACTTCGTATATACTTTGGACAAAGATTTTTTGGTTGTTTTTTATAATCACATGCAGTTTCTATGTATTTGCTGTTGTTTTGTTAAATACTGTCTGTGTGATTAAAAGACTAGATTGACTACTCTACATTTAATGATACTGGCTAGACCAGGCTGGTAAAAAAAAAAGGCAGTCTGAGAGAACATACTGACGTCTAGAACATGAAAAAATGACAGTAGTGGTTTAAACAGCTGATGGGTTAGAGCTCAGAACGTAACCCGCCTGTCGTTAAATCACTATAGCAACAAGGAAACTCGATCTGCATGAACCACCAGCTCTGTCCTGAAACCCACAAACAAAAGTCTGCAAATTCATTCATAACGGAGCGGCCCTTAGGGACACTACTTCACATTTTTAGATGTAAATTAAGGGGCAGGAGGAACGCACACAATGGCCCCCTATCTCCCTTTCATAAAGCTAAAATTCACTTTTTCCTAGGATAGCATGTGCAATACCTTATTATGTGCAATAGTCTTACCCTATGAAATACCACTTACTGTTACATGCAAAAAACATACTCCTAACCACCATCTGTCATACTGGTAATTCATTTAACTATAAGTTAGTATTTATACCCAGCATTTGTGCGTCTACAACAGTTAACTGCATATTCAGTATTTTTTCTGCAGATTTTTATTGGAATTATTTAGACCTCATATTTGAAATTGTTCTTGTCTTTGGATCTCTTGAGTGTCTTTGCAGTCGTAACATAAGCAATTTCCTCCGGGATCAATAAAGATTTCTGTCTCTGTCGTTAATAATTAACCTGTAAGTTACTTGTCTATATTATTCATATTCATATATATACCCTTAATATTTATAATATGTATACCCTATTGTATCTATAGTATTTTTACCAATCTATATTAGTTATACCCTATAATATCTATAGATTTTTTATCTATAGTATTTATAACCTATATATTTATAGTACGTATACTCTATAGTATCTATATTTATAGTATTTATTTTTTGTCCGTTTTCCACCTTAAACGCCACAGCTCTTGGTCGGACGCCAGTTTAGCTGCTGCAGTGTTTTAGGGTGGAAAGAAAAAGTCGATAAAGAAGCTGGAGATAATTAAATTCGCCCCCTCCCTCAAGGTCCATCACGTCTTACTCTTTCCCTGGCATGTCTTTCTGAGTCCACCTCCCTCTGGAGAGCTTCTGCACGGTCCTCTGCCTCGTCGGCCTGCTGCTGCAAAGACTGGATCTTCCTCTTCACAGCCTCGATGGAGGTTATTCCAGCCATTGTGGAAGCAAGTCTTGGTCTTTAGCTTTTCTTTTTTTTTTTACTCTGAGCTACGGTGGGACACCTCAGACCGGACCGTGAGGAACCAGACCCTCCTACAAGCCTATCGATCGGTGCACACGGATACTTTTTCCTCCCCGTAGGATTTAAAACCATGCCATTTACTGTTTTCTCAGAGGACCGTCTGTGTGCTGCCCTTTTCCTATAATAAACTACCCCGTAGAAAAGTTACCCTCCGCTGAGCCCCCCCCAGACTCCGCCCCCTTCTTATCTACCGTGACGTCATGGGTCACGGGCCTCTCACGTTTTGAAGATCCACAATATGGTAAAAGGTTTTGGGACATGCCTTTTTTTTTTCCAGGGTTTGCATTGCATGACAATGAAGAGACACTGACGAGCAGCCTACCAGGACAGAAGGTGAGCAGCAGAATACAACACTGTGGCACAACTAGAGAAATACTGTCTCAATGGTGTGGGAGAACTTGACTGGCCCGCACAGAGCCCTGACCTCAACCTCATCCAGCACCTTTGGGATGAACTGGAACGGAGATTGTGAGGCAGGACTTCTCGTCCAACATCAGTTCCTGATCTCATAAATGCTCTACAGAATGAATGGGCACCAATTCCTACAAAACACTAAGATATTGTGGAAAGCCTTCCAAGAAGAATGGAAGCTGTTATAGCTGCAATGGGTAAAACAACTCCACATTAAGGTCTGTGTATTTGAATGCAATGCCTTTAAATTCCCTGTTGGTGTAATTACCCAATCCCATTTCAGCAGACTTTCAAAGCTATTAAAAGTGAGTTTGTGTCCCGCTGCAATTGTGTTCATTTTTGGGAAGTATTTAGATACATTGTTGTGAAGATTTGATTGTATCCCACAAGAGCAACAGTGAGGTCAGGTACTGTTGGATGATTCTTTTTGGACCAAATGCATCACATTCTATGTAAAGTAAAGTGGCCCCGTATAGTCACGTATGAAGACACCATACCACAGCACACAGTGTGAAATTCGCTCTCTGGATTTAATCCATTCACTAAGTGAAGCAGTGGGCTGCCAGAAACGCAGTGTGTGGATGGTATTTTGCTCAGTGTACCTCAGTGGTTCCACATGCAGTCCTGGCAGTCAACCTCACAACCTTCTGACCGATGGAGGCAACTCCCCAACCACTAGGCCTCCAGCTGCTCCAATGCTCTTCTTTAAAGATTATATAAATTGTGTGTGCACATCTTAAATCATTTACTAATTAGAAGAGGTGTCTAAATACTTTTGGACATTCAGTACTTCCTAAATACGTTTGGCTTGATGTACATAATTAGATCTGACTTTGGCACTGGAGGAATGAAAGACATGCCTCATTCATCACAGAAAATTCATAAAGAACCAAAGCTGTGATGTGGTCAAAAGCAGCACTGCTGGACATTTGGAGAGGTACGCTTTGTGCCTATGTGAGAGCACTAAATGTGATTCGCACACTGCTGTCTGGAAAAGGCGCACGAGAGCTGGAAAGCATTACTTACTTCAATGTAAACAAATGGATTCTGCATTCTTTCAATTCTTTTCCTTCTTTGGTCATATAATAATAATTCAAAAGCTCATGGGGGATATCCATTACTCTTAGACACACACTCAAACAATCCCATATATTACTGGGTTGATTTCCGCCCTCACGGTCTGTGCTCACTCTCTGCTCGACTGTCTGTTCGCTGGTCATGGCCTTAAAAGTTTAAAGGTGTGTCATGATTATTAATGTCATGTTTGACTCCCTGCTCATTTTGTTCTTTGTTCTGCTTTCTGCAAGGACATTATTCCTTTTTAATTTAAAACAAAGGCCCAAAATGATCTTGTATTACATGTATTAGTGTAAGAGAAATTTTAATTTAAATTGTCACTCTGTTGTATATCTTAGGCTTCACAGATCAGTGGATTCAGTTTTTTTTTCTAGCAGCTTATGATCTAATCTAATCTAAATCTAAACTAAGTGATGCTAACTATCACTACTGATTCATTAAGATCAGACAAAAGGAACAGTAGTAAATGATGTCACTGAAAGGGAGTGTCACTAAAACCCTTTTAATTATTGCCCATAAATCAGTTATTTGCTCATTCGTAATTACAAGGCATGCAATTTCAATAGTTTAACACTTTATAACCACTGCAGGGAAGAAAACAAACAGCTAAGATGCTTTAGAGCACATTAATTGTGGGCACAAAATTGATATCGTTAATCAGAATCAGAAAACTTCGTTGGTCCTGGAGGAAATGGCTTTTCCTTCAGGATCCATTTTCTCTTCATGAGTTTTTAAACCCAGAGAGTCATGTTTAATTGGGCTAGAGTTATTTAATCAGAGTAGTGTTTGAATAATAAAAAACAATTAATTCAACATTTTTGATAGTATTATTTAAATGTGGCCCCGCTCAGAAAATATTATTATACTGTATATGAATGTGTAAAATTGTATGAATTTGAGCGCCCAGGGTGAAGAGGTGGCTCTGCAGCTGTTTGAGCACTGATGAGTTGGATGAGTCTGGACAGCCTGGTTTGCGCCTCTTGCAGTCTTTAACAGCAGGAAAGGCTTTAACTAGAATAATACTGAGGGTCAGACTGTGAGGATTACATGCAGGGCGATAACTGCTATGGAAAGGGTGTTGTCATGGAACATTAGCAGGAAAGGGAGGTGATGCTGACAGACACTGATTAGATTTCAGCAATAAGGCCAACTCACTTTCTAAAGAGGACGGGTTTACCAGTTCTCCACTGAATATACTACTGTTCAAAAACTTAACAATGTGTTAACAATGTATTAACAAAGTGTTATTTTGTATACAATAATAACTGAGTGTGGTTTAACACTTATATAAACCTTTCAGTACTTCGAAATGTCTTTAATATTTCAAGAATTTTTTAACAATATCATAAATAATACACAAATAATACAGTTATTATTTACATGATTTACTTCTAAATGAATTCTTATGAATTCTGGATGATAAATGAGTTCTAACTTTATGCTTGATGCTATATAGCTATATATATGCCTACACACAAAGAATATTAATATGACTTTCTAAATATATTATTCATTTGATTAATATTGTTAATATATAATAAACATATTGTAAGTGTCAGTAATATCATGGTCTGGTTGTCTCAGATTATGGGAACACGATGTCTTCACAAGCATTTATTGAAAGCTTACCCCAAAGGACACTAATGACCACAAATCTGGTCCAGTCTAATCTTTCCAACCACGATTACCTCATTCTCACTGTAAGCAATCTTGTTGGGACGAGAGCACGATGACAGTTATAAAAATACAAGAAACCAGAGAGCATTCTGTAAGCCTGCGTCGAATACAGTCACACTTGTACCGTCCTGCTATCTTGTCTGAATGATTAGACCACATGCGGCTGAGATGAGGTGGTGACAGGCTTTATGAAGTGTTTACAGAATGTGATAGTAGGGAGTGGTTGGCACTTTCTCCAATGCAGCTGTCAACAGCAAGATTGTTGCTCAGTCGGTCCTGCCAGGGATTCGTGGCGTGGTAAGGAGCGCAGGCTCAAGTCAGAGTGACTGACAGGCACAGACACCCCAGACTAGTGCAATACAGCAGACCACCGGGGGGCGACAGAGGAAACCTCTTAGATGGGGGTGGTAATTTATGGTCAGTCATGTTGGGCAGTTTGTGTGTTCACATGGTATCACAGCAGTGGAAAGGTGTTTAAAATATGGCCTCAACAAACATGTTTATTTTAATATACTCTATTTCTTAAAGGGCCAGTGTCCTGTATTTTTCTTGTAAAGATCCATTTATGATGTTATGTTTGTGTGATTTAATGTTGTTTGTGTGACTGTATATAAATAAATGTATATA
>JBBJLR010000037.1:3942791-3963774 GCA_037577145.1 Brachypetersius gabonensis
CACACACACACACACACACACACACACACACACACACACACACACACACACACACACACACACACACACCATTTAAATGTAATTCAATGAATGATTGCACAAACAAACAAAGGAAGTATGGGAGTGGTGCTGATACTAGTAAAGGTACAAGCATGAGCTAATGATGGTTGCGAGAGGTCTTATTGCTCCAGGTCTTCTTAAAAATGCCTTTAAAAAGTGAGCAGTATTTAAAGAGTATTAATCATATGTGCATAACTATAAGCCTTTTTAGAGGGAGCATTTTAACTGCTACAGTGTTGCAAATTCTATAAAGTTTGTGATATAATTAGAAACTGCAGATTAAAACTAAGTCAAGGTTTGAATTTGTTGTGGAAAAACACACTTAGACCCATGAAAGGAAAGTCACTATACTTAATTACTTATCATTACATGTTTTGCATATACACTGACCTTCATGCTGTGAACCAAGGGCATTTTAAATGGGGCAGTTTACCATACAGCGCAGTATGATTACTGGAGCAAAGCACTGAATCTAATGCAGAGCCTCGCGTGGTAAGGAAATAAACCCAGTTTAATGGAGTTCATTTTAAAATATAACTACACAACAGTTCTGAGGGTGAACTGTCTATCTGATGACTGTTGTACTAAAAGCCAATTTCAGAATTTAAAAAGACCAAATATAATTGACCTGATGCTATAAAGACAAAATTTGCACCAGGGACTGATTTTGCTTCTCACCACAGTAAACAACTATTTCCGTGTTTCCCCCCAATGAATTATTAAGTGTTGCTATGGGAACAAGAGGTGGCAGATTTTGTTATAAAGAGTCTCACAGTGTGTGCTGCTTGTGTGCTAGAAAGGACCATTCTGGCCAGTGTGTGAGTCTTTTTAATGCTAGTGTAGTTTTAGGATGAACATGTACACAAACACACCTGCCCACACACAAATACAGTTACAAGCTAAAGTGTGTGAACCCTCTGAAGTCCCTCATAATCCTGCATGAAAAGCTCCAAAAAAATCCTGTAATATGTGAACTTCTATAATAATTTCCTTTTGAAAGAAGGGCTTTTGGCAACTAAAACAACAGACCAAAAGATTAGAAACGTCAGAAAAGATCAGAAAGTGTTTCAAAAGGATTTCTAAATTATTTTAAATAGAGTGGGCAAAAGGAATAATCTGTATTTTAGATCAGCCAAGTGAGCATGAGAGTCCTGTCCTCAGGACTGCCTAAACGCCTTAAAATTATGCATGACTAGAAAACATGTGTCAAGCTTTGGGAGAGGAATGAGCCACCTTACTGCTGTGTGAGGCTAATCAGAAGAAACAGAAAGGTTTTACTTCTAATTTAAGATGTAACATAGAGCATTCACATGGCCAACTATGACCATGACAATTTAAATCAATAAACGAGACTGCCTTTTATTTTTCTATTACGACTTTTTTTTTTGTGATGGAAACCAGCTTTTCCCTCACAACTGTATGTCCATTTCTCAATGGTGATGAACACAGACGGACAGACAAAAACACACTTTTTGACTTCATTTCCAGACACAAACAGTACCCACATCCCGACCAAGAGGAAAGCCACAGGAAGAATAAAGTGCCTTGTATGCCGGGAGGAGAGCAGGACAAAAAGGAGGAAAGAAAGAGAGAGTGCAACTGAGTGCAACAACACAGTCTGCCATGGGAGTAATGTATTCTAGAGAAGACAGGCTTTTATGAATACTACAGCGATGGTCAAACTCATTTTAGCGACAGCATCAAGAACATCACAACAATGACAAGAGCCTCATAGAGCCTGTAGATATCAAAAGGAATTCTGCAGACATGCCCAGGAGGACACAGAGTATGGAGCCAAAAGAAACCATCAGCATGAAATAATGGCAGATTTTTTACAGCTAGTGAACACAGCAAGGCCATTAATATCAACAAAAAAGCTATACACTTAAGAGCAGGATAATGACTGTCTTTTTTTTCAGACAGGCACAAGATAGATAAACATACCTGTGTTTCAGGGTCCTCAGATCCCAGGCTGGCTGCCCCAAGCTTAACTACGTCGGCCAGTTTGGTGATGGTGTTGACAGAGGACTGGGCTGCCTGGGCCAGTTGTTCCTGACTGGCTCCTGCTCCAGACACCAAATGCTTTGTGTTCTCAACAAGAACTTTAGCTGTCTTTAGAATGTTCTCTCTGGAAGACAGGGGGGATGATAAGGCTGTAACTATGTGCTTTTCAGTAATCTTTCTACACATGTGCCACATTCAAAGTTCTGTCTGTATGACAAGCTGTTTCTTGTTTTATGCTGTAACATGTATAGAGCTCTATCTTAAACCGCCACATGTATCACATGTATTACATGTATGTAAGCAATGTGTTTCAATTGGTTTAATGAAGAATTAGTGTAGTGCAGAAACCCTGAAACATTTAGACACCTGTGGTCAGCAAAGGTCTCTGCGTTCTCACGATTAAGTGTTCCTGCTGTGGCGAACATGATGGTGGTATCAAGATCAGCAATGATGCCAGCCACAGCACTGGCAGCTGTGATGCATGCTTGAGTACCACGGTTACCAGCTTGCAGTGCTGCCAGCACATGAGACACCTGAGAACAAGTGAGAGAGACAGAAAAATTAAGATGAGAATCGTGATGAAGAGTCTTAAAGACATCTAGTCAAGATTTATTGAGACATTTTTAGGAAGAATTAAAACCAACAAAGAGAAGCTATCCACTCACTTTTTCTGAGACTTTGCGAGCACTGTCAATAAGTTCCTTTTTGGTGATGGAATCGTTGGGACTGCACTGAAGTGCTCCAGCCTTAGTCACAAGACCAGTGCAGCTGTAGCCCAGCTCTGTCACCTGCTTCTTAATGTGTGAGCCAATCTGTAAGAGCAGATGGAGAACCAGTCATACACAAATACTACAGATGCTCTGACACTGGCAACAACATTCTGTGACAGTATTAATTGAAAATAGTAAAGGTTAATTAGAGATATAGAAGTTTACCTCATCGTTCTCTGCGGTGATGGCTGCACATTTGGCTTCTGAAGCAAGGTCTCCAAACTCAGTGGTCAACTGATTGGCCAGACCTCCCAGCTCATCAGGATTGGTGTTTGATTTGGTTACCTGGTGACAGCAAATTAATATCAGGAACCCAGACTATCAAGAACATAAAACTGTAAAAATATTTGATACACAGAATAAATCTGTAAAAATAATCCCCAAACATTATTCTTACAAAGCATAGGTAACGTTTGACAAGCTGTTTCTTGTTTTATGCTGTAACATGTATGGAGCTCTATCTTAAACTGCCACATGTATCACATGTATTACATGTATGTAAGCAATGTGTTTCAATTGGTTTAATGAAGAATTAGTGTAGTGCAGAAACCCTGAAACATTTAGACACCTGTGGTCAGCAAAGGTCTCTGCGTTCTCACGATTATGCGTTCCTGCTGTGGCGAACATGATGGTGGTATCAAGATCAGCAATGATGCCAACTATTTTTTTTTTTTAAACCCCATAAACTGCAATGACCCATATGTGTTAACTCCATAGCAGTAATAGAATAATTTATAGAATGCATTGAAGAATGTTTAATGTTTATGTTTAATATGAACTCGAACACTACGCCTGCAGCTTAAGATATTAACAAAAATTAATGTCATACCATCTCCTGCACGGTAACAGCAATGGCCTTAGCAGTCTTCACCATGGTGGTCTGGTAATCCACAAAGCTTCCCTCTGGCTCCACTCCAGAGTCCTCCATCCTGTTGATGGCCTTGCTAATAGAGTCCACCATACCACCTACAGCCCCTGCTGCACTGGCTGCTTCGGCCAGTGTCCCGCCCAGGTCGTCCACAGCCTCCTTCATCATCTGTACAGCTTCTTCCAGAGCATCCTGGGTATGGGCTGCCTGAGAGACATTCAAATAAGCATAAAACACTTTCAGCATAGCCAACCTTTTCAACCAGAGTGAAACATCTGTGATTAAAACGTATAATTAACTGTATGAAGTGGAATCAGGACATTTACATTATGTGCACCCAAGTTTTCTAGCTGTCAAATTAAAACCAAACATTAATTCAGATGTTATTTTATTCTTGAAGATTCAGCAAGTTCAGAACTCTTACAAATCTATTTTTTTACCTTTGGGTTGCCGCCGGCTTCTTTGGCTGTGTAGAGGATCTGTAAGGCAGACTCTGCCAGAGTCTTGGTCTGGTCCAGCACACTCATTTGCTGCTGACTATTCAGGATCTTTGAGGCTGTGCCAATGGCTGCCATTATGAGTGGCTCAAAGTAGCTCGCCATCTGAGAGACCTACAAGACCAAATGAGACCAGAACAGGAATTGATAGAAAACTACAGTGACTGGAATAAAATCTGCTGTTCTACACATGCTAGAAGATGACTTTCTACTCCATGACACTAGAGTTTGTGGTCTAGTAATGCAAAAACACCAGAAAGTGATATTTGAGTGAGATCATTTTACATTATTCTCTACACTACATAATTACTAAAATTCTTTCAGTTAATTCGGAGCCTATGTTATAAAGACATAACTTCATTGCTTTTCCAATTTTCCCAACATGGCAACAAAACAACTGTCACATAATAAACGCTGTCACATAATAAACGCACACTGTATCACAATATCACAAAAAAATTAAAAATTCTCATAGAGAATTTTTTTATTAAAGGCACTGCGTATGTGAACATCAGCCTCACGTCTTTGGAACAGCCTTCTACTGACCTCTGAATGAACAACTGCACTGCCATGCTAGGATTTTATTGTTGTAAAATTACTTGTTTTCTGTTTATAGATGGTGGTCACCCTGTTTATTTAAGTGACTTAATAATGCCACAGTCATCAAAATGCCACAGAACAATGATTTATTCTTGTTCAAATTCTCTCGAGAGAATTCTGTTATTTTGGATAAGTTCATCTTGGTATTGAAAATATTTACCAATTTATTTAGAACTATTGAGTTGAAAATGTAAGTATTGTAACAACACTAGGTGCCTAAGGTCTTTTCCAGCTATTATGCTTAGAGGAGTGGAGACTAGTGAAAGTGTATTGAGTATTTGAGCACGCAGGTTATATCATACCTTGTGTCCCAACTGTGAGGCATCAGATCGGGCTGCAATGGCCACTGGATCAATCAGGTGGCTGATCTCCTGTACCGAGGCTGCCATCTGCTCATGCAGAGCCTGAGAAACAGCACACAAAAACATTTTGACTTTCAAATGACTACCAGCGACTGCCAGTGAGTCTAAATTACATCTAACAGCAACAACGGATGACTGTGATGAGACCGAAGCTGTCATGTACGACTCCCAATGTTTAAGGCTTTGTTCAAGATTATTTCATTGTAGAACCTCTTTGTTCTTGATTCTCTTTGTTCTTGAGTGTATATGGTGTACGTGCGTGTGTGCGCAGCCGCAGATACACACCTCATGTGAAATATCGTCTCTGGGTGTGAGCTGTTGGCTGATGGCAGCCAGTGAGGCTTGATCTACCTCACGGATGCAGTTATTGAGAACCTCAATAGCCTCATCACATTCCCTCTGGCCAGGAGCTTTATCTCTGTTGGTGTTCAACATGGAGCCAAGCATTAATACCAGTAACTCCAACAGCACTCCACTGATTGAATACCAATGACTAAACAATATCTAGATAATACTACTCAACAGGTGTAGAAAAGAGACAATATGAATACAAACTAGAGACAATATGAATAAAGACTATCGCATATCGGAACCAATGTTATCAGCCAGTACTGCACACAGTTCTCCTCTAGCAATTAAGTACATAAACATAATTACCATACGCTAAAATTCTTTATAGGATGATGCAAGTGTTATTTTTGTTATTAGATGTCTTTGTCGAATGTGGATCTGTCACATCTGATTTTGAGTTCACTACTCTAGACAAATATTTGTTTGCCCAGGTAACAATCTAGCAGTGATACTGCCTATCCTGCAAAGTCAGGACTTGTAAAAGTACCTCATGTTGGTGATTAGTTTCTTGATGGAGTCTGATACGGTCCTGGAATGGCCGGCTAGCACTGACCACTTGGGTGGATCTTTGGGGTTAACAGCCAATGAGCGAGCTGTCTGGATCATGCCTGTTGAGCTCTCCAGCATGGTTTTGGCAGCTGCAACTATGGGCTCCATGGCTGCCAGACCCTACGCGCAAACAAATGTATGACAATCAAGTTAATCTACAACTTTAATGCATGGGGTATCTAGTCTAAAAGTAGGCTTAATTGTTGTCTGGAAAACCAGCTTAATGTTATATAATTCCATAACTGAATTACTAAAACACCCCAGAGGTTTGCCTTAATAACAAATGTCCATCCGACAACTAAAATTGCATTTAAATCAATGCAGTTTTATTTCTGTTTTTATGCTGAAACAGCATAAAAACAGATATATGTTCTGTCTATCAAATGATTGTGACCCTAGCTTTTAAAAAAAGTAAAAGACACTCTTTTTTACCAATAAAGAGATTTTTGATAAACATGTAGCCAAATGCTAAAATTAAACACATATAGCTGTTAAGAAAACATGTTAAAAAGACTTTATAACAACAGTGGGCACAATGTAAAAATAGCAAAAGTGTAGGTGGTGCTTCTAGTGGGAATTACCTCTGGGCTGATCTGTGCAGGGACACTGGCAAACTCTGGGTTGGATGCAAAGGCAGTGAGGTTATCCACAGCCTCAATCAATGGCCCTGTCGCGGCCTTGCATTTCTGCCTGTTCTCCTGGTTAAAAGCTCCATCTAGGGCCTAAGTAAAAACAAGCACAGCATACACTTTCACACTTTCTCGGTTATATAATCACACTGCACACATGGTGCTCATATTCCACAGAAAGCCAATAACAAAACAAATAGACACTCACTTATGTGTACACATAATGAAATCCTGTACAAACACTCCAAAGACAAATAAGGTACAAAAAAACCCACTTATGTGAACTCACTCAAATCTCCCATAAAATACAAGCAAACAAAAAAAATCAATCTTTTACCGAATTATCACTTTTTGGATCTTAAGGGATGATTATTTTGTTGGCCTTTCCATGAACCTCCAGCTAGATGACTGCAGCTAGATGGAAACTTAGAGAGGACACTCACTTTGATTGACTTGACAAGGTTGGCTGTGCTGTTCGCCACCTCTTTGGCACTCTGGACAAACTGTCGCTTAGCAACAGGGTTGGATGTTTTGGAGGAGGCGAGGCGGCAGGCATTGCAGAGGGCGGAGGTGTGTTTGGCAACAATAGTGGCAGCAGAGAGGACCTAGGGAAATACAGAGATGTCAAAACATGTCAGGTGAGTTTTTTCTTTTTAAAAAATAGTAAACATTTTTTATATAGCAAAATAAGATCAGTTCAGTAGCTCTAAAAACTTTAGGTGACTAATGCATCTCGGGTTCTCTGAAAGCACAAGGGAGGCTTTGTAACCTAAAGTTCTCTTTCAAGCATTTGTTTTAGTATCTTACTAAAGTATATTGTGGAAAAACAGTAGAATAACCTGCACCTAAGAAAGAACGTGCCTGTGTAGGTGTAGTCACATCAAGTTTGTAAAACCTTAAACATATTTCCTCAGTGTAGGAATGCTTTGATCCCTTGTTGGAATACACCCAAATAATAGCTTCCATAATAAAAGTACACTTTCCCCAAGGAGTGGACCATGACCTAAACAACTCAAATATTCTAAACTCAGGGGTCCTGTCCATTTACATTTATAGCACATGAACCAGGCAGACTGTGTTGAAGTCTTGTATAAGATATAAACATAACCCGGGGGATGATAGAAGGTAAATCATTTGATTGGTAGATACGAGTGACAGGCAGATAACCTTGGGATTAGGCTTCAGACCAGATACAAGCTGAGATCTCAGTGACTCCAAAATAAGCTCTAAACAGTTTATGAATGGGCTGCATGTGCCCACCTCAAACACTGATTATCGTCCCCCCACTGCCAGTGGCAGCCCAATAAACTAGGGAGGCATTCATGGTAATGACCTTACTGTTCGGGACGGTACTCATTCTCACTCCTGTTGTAAGGAATTTGGAGCGTTTCCATGGTTGTAGGACAACAGATGACATAGCAAGGATTAGGCCTACATAGCAAATCATAGTGGATTCATCTTGAGGGAGGCAACAGAATGTTGTAAATCCCTCATATTCAAACAACCCAGTGGGACTACTGCCATTAAACCCAGTGCCATTAGACCCAAAGTCTGAGGTATGCTTTGTATTTCACAGACACTCCGCTGTGAAAAAGACAGAAAGGTTTGAAAAGACTCTCTACTGATTGGCTAGCTCTAAATGAAACTGACCAATCCTATGAACAGTATCCTCTGGGTTGGGTTCAAGATGCTCGTTTCTCAGTTTCCCAGTTTAATGTGAGATAAAGAGCTTCCTGGCACAACAGAGATGCCGAAAGCCAGTCGTCCCCCTGGTTGCGGTTTTCAAAATCCAGTGTAATGTCACTGAATCCTCTTAGAGAGAGGACCCTTGGGGCGTTTTGCCTGTGTCAGCATGCCCTCTGGTGACCTGAATGGGGCTTGCAACCCAGGCTACACTTGCTGTACTGCCCATTACAGGCAGAGTTAAAGCTCCACCCTCAGCAGTACTGGCTAGTGTGTGTATATTCATGTGGGAACTGTATGTGACTTTCAACTGGGCAGTTTCTTGGTTGCGCTCTTAGATCTTGAACTGGATGCACAAGAAGAGAGGCTACTGTAGGTGCTCATATAATTCAATAGGTTCTGCAATTGCCCCTTCAAGTATTGAACTCCCTTACTTTTGTCTGCTAGTGGACGGTGAACCTCAGCACAAAGTGCCTTTTGGAAAAGCTCAGGAACGGAGCTGCTTCTGACCAATTGCCTTTCTTAATTAATTAGGCTGAGGTAATTAGGCTAGTGAAACACGTCTTCCTCTTTCCCCCACTGACTGGCAGAAGAAGTAGGATAGCCTCCCTGCCTCACATTGGGCATGAAGGGCTCCTTCATTATTCTATAATTCTATAAGCACATGGCTTCCTCTAGGCACTTCAAGAAGAATAAGAGCAGCTGTCTAGCTGAGTACTTCGACAGCCGCTTATTCTCACACTGAGATGTGGTGGTCTCCTTAAAAAGCGTCCAGCCTAAGGGTGCCAAGCTTTTCAGCGGTCTTCTTATAAACAAGTCCATGTTGTTGGTTGGTAATGATGGATCTTTAGCTGTGTCACTCATGAGGGATTTGTCGCCATATTCTTTCTCTTCAGAGATAAGACCAGCAAACTTGTCCCCTTAATCGAAGCCATCATCTGCAGCCATGCAGAGTTCAGTGGCGAGGCTAATGTCCTCTATTAACTGAGAAACCGTGCCAAGATGAAAGCCTCAGCTAGCTCCTTAAGGACCAATGAGTTCTGTTGAGTCTGGCAGAGGGAGAACTGCTACCATCATGGGTCAGGTTAGCTTGCCGTGCAAGCCTGTGTCTGCAGCCATAAGCACGCAGCACACTCAGTGTGTGCATACTCAAAATTTTGTCTTTGAGCTTTATCATTCTCTGTGGTGAGTGAGTGTTTTCCCCAACTCTCCTAAATTAAGGAGTACAGCGTGACGGTCTAGCACAGGTAGTGTTCGTCAGCTCCTTGTATGAACAGAGCTGCTTGCTGCGGAGAGCAGTAAACGTTTTAGACTGAATAGCTGACATTGCATCATAAGATAAGAGTTAACCAATCCCCCTTGTCACGCATATCACAAATTCTATGTTGCTTCTGAGGACAAAGAGGGGCATGTTCCAAAGTGAGCTAGCAAGACAAATTTGCCATACATGCTTAATTCTTAGAATTCCAGGGTTATTACTGTTTTGTTGTTGTATTTAACTGAATAATTACATAATAAATAGTAGTAGTCTATTATACATTTAATCAAAATCACATTCTGAGGTCTTCACTTTGTTTGCTTCAAGCACAAAAAAACATTGAATAAAAAAAGAACAAAACAATAAACTTCCATATATGTATATGTGGAGACAACAGCTGTTACCTGGGACTGGGTGCAGGCTGGGTCCACCAGGTTCTGGCAGGCCATCTGAATTGACTGTTTTGCTTTGGCAAACTGAGCTGGATCCACCAGACCCTTCTGTCCAGCATGACTGTTTGGGTCAGAGACACCTACCAGATAGGCACCCTGCAATATATAAGGAAAGTTTTGTCATATTTTTCAGGTCAGCTGAGACAGTGGCTTCATGGTTATGGGTTCCATATTAACAACAGAAAGAGATACTGGATCAAGTGATGCTTAGTGCACAGAGGGATTTTAACACGATACTGTAGTTTTTCCTGATCTGTTACCAACGGAAGGAGTTAATCTCTGACCTCATGAACATTAATATGAATGCATCATAAAATCTCAACTTTCATCCCATTTTATTTTGATTGAGCGTCATGTTTAAAAGAACATGCACACAATCATGCTTGGAGGTACTATTTACATAGTAGTATAATGTACACAATTAAAAAAAGCACTTTAAATGGGCAAAATATTAAGTGCATTGATTAGCAATTCTGAACCAGTGCCACTGAATCACCCCCTCTTTCATAAGGAGAAATATTTTTCAGCAAATGATGTTTACAGAATAATTTTAATTCATCTATCCCTCTCTTGCGCCATCTGCTCCCTGCACACATGTGCAGAAACACATACATACATAGCACATCACTAAAAATCACTTTTCTCTGTACAGTACAACTAGCAATCATGCTCTAATGATAGTTTGAGATACTGAGCCACATCAACACACAAAGCTTTTACAGAAAAGAGAGATAGTGAGAGAGAGTGAGTGAGTGAATAAACATGACTCACCATCCTCCATCAAACCCATTATAAACTTGGACAGTATGTGTGTGTGGGAAAAGGTAAGAAACTCAAAAACAACATTGTGTGTGTGGGCACAAAAGGTAAAAGAGAAAAAAAACAAGAGGGAACAAAAGAAAAAAAATCAAACAACTGCAAAAAGCAAA
The DNA here is from genome assembly GCA_037577145.1 of Brachypetersius gabonensis. NCBI lineage: Eukaryota > Metazoa > Chordata > Actinopteri > Characiformes > Alestidae > Brachypetersius > Brachypetersius gabonensis. The sequence continues at coordinate 3,953,804 of JBBJLR010000037.1, forward strand.
TAGGTAGAGCTATTTGGTGAATACTATCCATTTCTGAAAGGCATATCCATGAAACAAAAGAAAATGCTGATAAAAAAATATAAAAAAACGAGAGTTGTGACACATATCTGAACAGACAAGAGAGTCAAAAGGGTCAAAAAGAGAGAGCCAGCAAAGAAATGAGCGTTTCTAGTGCAAAAGAGATAAAGCGGATGGCTTAGGAGGCCGTTTTTTCCGCTTTCCTAACTCCAGATGTTTCAGACACCAGGAGACTGACACACTTCACTCCACACTGGTCTAATTAGGTTGATGAAACAGGATAAAAATTATCAGGGGGAGGGACAAACCGCAAACAGCAAAAACACAAACTTACACACTTGTGTACACAACCATAAACGCATTAACTCATGTTTACCTGGGCAGCCGCTTCAGTAAGGCCACAGAGGGCTTTGGAGGCAGAGCTGACTGCGTCTCCAAACTCAGGCATATTACTGTTCTTCGCATTGTGAGAGATGCCAGCCATAGCTTCACCCAAGACCTGCAAAAGATAACACACATGATACAAATTGGTGAATGCATGAAGAAAGACAGTAAGCAAGAAATGTGAGAAAGGTTGGGTGCGCACCTTTGAATTTTCCATCACACTGTCAATACAGTCAAAGTAGCCCATGTCATTCACTGCCTCAGTGGGGTTCTCCAGCATGCCTCGCACCGTCTACACACACAAACACAAGGATATGCACACAAAACATACATACCACCAATACAGACACCCACATTTAAAAAGCTATTTTTCTTATTGAAGCACTTTGAGGATCTAAGAGTATCATTCTTTAACGATTAAAACATTCTACAAGCCCATAGGGTAAAACTTTGTGCTGACATCGGCCTAATACCAATACCCATCAATATAGCTGATGCCTAATTAGTGCACATACTGATCTAATAGAAGTGAAGAACAGAGCACACAAACACTATGTGGACAAAAAAAAAGGACGTCTATGTCAGGCTCTGGAAGAGAGATAATTAGGACAATGGAAAATATACATCCCAATGCAAACTGCAAACTAATCACTGCTTATTAATCAAGACAATATAATGAATCAATTAATTGTGACTGCACTACTTGAGTTCCCAGCCAAAAGCCAAACACTAAGCAACAAGTAGACTACATATTCAAACATTTTTTGGAGATGGAATTAGAATAGTTTCACAATTTTGTAAGTACACTGTAAATGTCTGTTCAGCACTAATTCACCACATTAAACTGTCACGAAAGAGAGTAAGAAATGGGCGATGGACAGAAAAAGAGTGGGAGCGAGAGAGAGTCAGAGAAAAGGACAGACAGAGAGAGAGAGAGAGAGAGAAGGAAAGAAAAGAAATGTGAGGTGAGAGGGGTACCTCAAGCTCCCTAAGCGCGTTGTCACATTCCTTCTGTCCCGGGGCCTGCTGGGTACACATGGTGATCAGCTGGTTGATGCTTTCAGTCACAGCGCTGTGGAAACCGAGAAACAAAAAGAGGTGAGATAAGCATAAGAGGAGAAAGGGAGGGAGTGTGGGGGAGAGAGAGAGGAGAGAGAGAGGGAGAAGCACTGGAGGAGCTGAGAAATACAGTCCGCCCACATGCGTTACCACGCACTAGCTTCTCTCTCTGCTCTCGTTCTCGCTCTGTGATTCATGCAGTTAAGCTCTGAGTGGAAAGACAGGAGTTTGCTAGTCCTGGCTGAGAAAGAGCCTTACACGCGCACATGCATAGGGACACACACATACACACACACACACACACACACACACAGGCGCACACACTCCCCCATGCTTTCACAGAGCGCACCAGAGATGAGCAGGGCTCAGCTACTGTAGTCAATGCTCTCCAGTTGGCCATTACGTAATTGTGCCCATTTCCACTCAAATGTGTAAAATCAAGAGCATAGGACTATATTATGTAATATATGCTGATAGAAGGAGGACAATACAGTGCGTGTACGCGCACGTATGCGTATGTGTGTGTGAGACCATGCAGGCGTGAGACTGGGTCTTGGACGCAAGTGTCAATTTTATGCAGGAAAACCAAAGGTCCTTGTGTAACACTTCCCACACAGAATAACCAATATAAATGGAGCAGAAAACAGATTAATACGCCTAACGGTAATTAAGGACCACATTTATTCCTGTTGAAAAAGATGTTTAATAATATGGTAATATCTGTAAAACAATGAAGGGGTGAAGGGAACAAAATTACCATTTCTATTAATAACTGGTAAGCCAATAAGAAAAATAAATTCCTAGTGAACATGTGAATCTGGCCAGTACTTAAAATAATACATCAGATACTACAAAAACAATACCAAATGGCCTGCTTGGAGTGATCTGAACGTGTGACCTGCTGATAATTATCAGAGAAAAGCGGAAATAAAAGAGATGGACAGCTATGGATTCTGACCGTGCTGCAGCAGCCAGTTGGTTCTTCAGGTTGGGGGAGTTCGGGTCTGTGGACAGGGCCTTGGCCGCCAGCAGCAGCTTGCTGGATGACATGGAGATAGTCTTCAAGTTGGTCACCACCTGAGTCTGGTCTTCTTTAGACTACACAAAATAAAAAAAACAATAGATTAATCCAAAATGTAAATTTCTGTTTATTAATCAATAATATTTAGAAAATCATACAAATCATACATCTCTTCACCTCAGTAATGCACACTTTAATGTAATATTTCATTACTTTACCTGTGACTGACCAGCCATGTCTACTCCAGCCTCCAAGAAGTGACTGAAATCTTGGCCAAACTTGCCCGAGGCCTTCGCCAGGTCCTGTGTGGTTCCACGGGATGCCTGCACAAGCTCGTTGGCTGACTGGTTGAGGCCTGCAGCTGCTTGGTTCAGGTTTGTCTGGGCCTCCTGGAAACTCTTCCCGCTGGCTGGAAACTGGAGAGGGAATAGTGAGTGGGTGCGATTATTGAGATTTATTTTTCAAGATCTGTAAATAATAAGGGTAACTATTCATAATAGTTTTAAATGTCCTTCATTTTACTGTGCACAGTAGTCTATATAATCATTGTTGTCTTGGGCAACAGTGCTTAACCTGTAGTGCAACAATGAATCAGCCAAAGCCTTGAAGATGGCTCAAAAATCTTCTGATTATACCATAAGACCAAAGCCTTGTGTACTGGACGGACCACAGATACCCATTTTTTCTCATGTTACAAAGTCACAGTAGTATTGTGAAATGTGACCAACATTTATAAATAAATAAATAAAACTAAATAAATAATTAATTAAATAGACATTGATAATGTTATGAATACATTATTGATGTGCAAAAGCCTCAACAGTTTATTAAGATGATAAGAGTTGCAGTCACCTGGTCAGAGAGAAGCTTTTTGCTGGCTTCTCCCACAGTCCTAATGGCATTATCCACATCTCTCTGTCCGGGAAGGCAGTTAACTGAACGGTTCAGGGCCTGGGAGACAGCCTTGGCCACCTGAGTAAGTATATGAACATACACACAAACACACACCAATTATCATCATGGGCTCTGAGGCAGCTACCAAGGGAACACTAATCATAGATTACTTTGAAGACACAACCTTTATCTTTTCAAATGAATGAACGCTCTGACATTAAAAGAGCCAACACAAAGACTAACATCAGCAATTAATAGGGAGGTTTTTGATACTATAAATAAACCTACTACTACCACCGTTGTAGTGCTAATGTCAAACGGCTAGACATGTTGCTGCAAGGCTAACCTGAGCCAGTCGCTGCTGACTGTCTGGGTCTCCTGGTTTGGCGATGGCTCTCTTGGTCTCTTCAATGAGGTTGGCTGATTTGTCCATGACATCTCCAGCGCATTCCAACATAGCGTTACGGGCTTGTGGGTCCTCAGTGGTGGCGGCCACTCCACGGGCAGCTGAGGCCAGAGAGCAAAGAGCCTGGGCCACATCCCTTGCAGCCAGGCCTACAAATGATGGAAATTCATAAGTTCATATGCCCTACCTAAGTAAAACATTTTACATGCATGCAGTGATCTTCATTACAAGCAAGCGCTTATGCTGAAGTTCTCTTTACTGTTCATTTTCAGCAGTCACATCAAAGCTTCAAAAAACTATGTTGCCTCCTGCTATGAAACTGGATTTGTTTTTATCACATTGATGATGTAGTCAGGACTGTAGAAGAAATCTAATTTCTTCAGCTAATTTACATCAATATATCATAATGCTAAATCCCTACAGGTAGGGGGTGCTCTAGCACTTTGTGAGAATATAACCGCATTTGCAAAAAACACTATTAAAAGCATAAATTGTCAACAACTGCTGACTATTACCCTATTTACCATGGTAGTCTACACCAGGGACAAATTAAGTTCTGAAATGCTTAGATGTAACTTTACCAGTGTAGTTCTCATTGCCCTGGGTGGCTTCACTCAGCAGCTGGGCAATAGCAGAGCTCACTGCCTTGGTGTTGGATCCCAGGTCCTGAGAGCACTTCTCCAGCTTAAACACACCCACCCCCACACACAATTGCATTATAACATGCCTACGCACACAAGCCAAGAAATGATTGCTCTGAGACATGGTTTCATTACAAATGATCCATCATAAGCAGTGCCATTACATTAAAAGTCACTGCTGCATAATGTATGGAAATGTTATACGGTGACAGCCACACAAGCACAAACGAGGAGCAAAACGTTACCATACAAGGCAATCTTGCATAAAAGGGAAATAAAGGCTCAAGCATAAAAATGAATTAAAATAACATTCAACAATTTAGCAAAGTACTGTAGACTGTATCCAAGAGTCATAAGCAAAAAATATGCAAAAAATATGATAAAATATGAAAAGGAACACACACTGGTGAAGACAGTGCAAGTTTTCAGTGTGCGTGGCTTAGCACATTCTCATCCCACACAGTGCCTTATTTTACATAATTCTCATAATTTACACTGAACGGAGAGTAATGGTAACTGTAAATTAGAGGTGATTTGATTGTTCTTCCCCAGAGACCTGCATCATAGCTCAAAAAGCAGTTACACTGAGCAATTTGTGGGAACTAGCAGAAAGGAAATCCTCTGATGGCTGCATGTGCGCACACAAACAGTTGTGTGAAGTGGTTGCCCATGTGACAGGAAGTGTATGACAAAGTGTGAGAGTGTGTAATAATGAGTATGTGAAAAGTTGCAAAATTAATTTGTTTAAAGCATGATCTACTTCTCTTTGCAACAAGTAGGATTATGTAGAGGGCCATTTAATAGCTCTGGAGCTATTTGAGCTCTGGAAAGGCGCTATATAAAATAAACATATAATAATAATAATAGTCAATCCATATAACAATTGTGTTCTCTCTGTTTCTAGACCTCTTTTTTGGTATCTATTGCTAGACAGTCATGTTACATCGAAAAAATGTTGGGACCCTATAAATATAATAACTGTAAAAATATATATACATACACTGTATGTCCATATGTATATTCTGAAATCAAGGAATATACATAGGGAATGTATCCCCCTTTGCTGCTGTAATAAACTCTACTATACTGGAAAGGCTTTGCACTGAAAAACATTGCTTTGAGGATTTAGTTCCATTCAGCCACAAGGGCATTAGTGAGGTCAGGTAAGGGTGTTGGATGATTTATTATAAAAGCACATACACTATTCCAACATATCTCAAAAGTATTAGATGGTGCTCCATCACTCTAGAAGATGTAGTTCAACAGCTCTATAGCATAATGCTGTGGGTTTTATAGCACTCAAACCGGTGTTCTGCATTTGACATGACACGGAGTTCATGTGTAGCTGCTTGTGAGCTTCCCATTCAATTGGCAATGCGTTTCTAAGGAGCCAGTAAGTCATGTGTGGGCAGCTGGATGTCTATTTCAGAAAAAGGTGCACCATAGAGCTAATTAGAAGGAGTGTCCGGATACCTCTGGGCACAAACCAATCAGCCATAGCATTAAAACTACCTGCCCAAATCATGTTTATCCTCTAATGCTTGCATGACGCTTTTAGCAGTTGACAGCGGTCAGTGTGGGCACTCTGACCAATTCTCTGACACACAGTTCCATTCACAGCAAGTGGAAATACACTGTTTTCTGACCGCTTTCCATCATTACACCAGCCATAATCCACAAACCTCGGGTGTTGTCCTTCCTTGTGCATTTTTTTGTAGGTTCTGACCACTGCTTACCAGTAACAACAAATAAGACCTGTCCTTGTCAAATTTGCTCAGATCTTTATGCTTTCTTATTTTTGCTTCCTCCTTCACATCAATTTCAAGAATTGACTGTTCACTTCCTGCCTAATATCTCTCAACCCTTGACAGGTGCCATAGTAAAAAGATGATCAAGACAATCACTGATGTTCACTCCATCTGTCTGTGTTTTTCATGTTGTGGCTGACTGGGGTACAGTGCATGCGCATGGATTGACCGCCATTAAACAGCCAAAGCAGGGTGTGTACTTACCGTTTCCCCAGGAAGGGGTCTAAGCTTTCCTTCAGCCGCTGAAGCTTTAGCCTCCTGTATGTCCTTCTCTAGGCCTCGCACCACAGTCAGAGCATTATCAATCTCTAGGGGTCCACAAGCCTCCTGAGCCTGGAAAAGCAAGAAAGCGGGAAGAAGATTCCACTGTTTAGCTTTCAACAAGTGTGGGTAATAGGGCATTAACAACTCTCGATTTGTCAACTTATCCATCAACAAAGTCTAAGTTGAATCGACTAGTCGTTTGATGAAGTCATCACACATCAAACATTAAGCAACTTTTATTAATGTTCTCTGTAATATTAACAGTCAACATGACAAACAAAAAGGCTAATGCTTTGAATTTTCTTGTAAATTTAAGTGTATGACAGAAAGTAAGAACAGTCCTCTGGACTGGACGAGTCTCTGCATTGCTAAGGTTAGCCATGTTAGCTAGAGGATGCCGTTTCAGATGCTGTGCAGAACGCTCATACTTTTATTGTACTTTAACACCAACTTGCAGGTTGTGCAGATCACTGTGCTGTTTGTGTGTCTAGAATGAAGTATTTCCACAATTTGAAGTGCATGCCTAAGACTATAATAATTTGAAGTGCATGCGTAAGTCAATCAGAGGTAGAGACTGCATTGTGTACACAAGCGTGCACACAGAGAGGAAAAAAAACCAACACACGACTATTTGACTTCTCTCAGGGGGGCGTCAACGTGTGCATCTAAAGTCGACTAGTGTGTTTATGCCCTAGTGGGTAATATGGCAAAATATAATATCACAACATATGAAAGACATGTTTACAGTAATTGTTTTCGTATCACCTAAAACACAGTGCAATGACTTTCACATTATGCTTCACTCCCACCATTTATGTTTGATCTCCAAGGCACTTAAAATCTACAATCGGTTGAAACTTTAAATAGCTCTTTGTTGAGAAATATGCAATGATCTGAGGGTAATAAAAAGCTCATGCTGACATGTTTTCAGGTGAGTTGGCACTATTATAGCAATGCTACCATAAAGTATATGTATTCAGGGTGTAGCACCAGTAGGTTTAAACAATAAAAATAAACAAACATTTTATAATTTGTATAATAAAAATGCATTACAGAGGAATGAATGCTAATGGAAATCATAGTTATGCCACTTAATAGATTTGTTTAATTTAAAAGAAAACTATTACCTTCTGAGCAGCTGTGCGAAGTTCAGCCAAAGCACTTGCGAGGTTTTTAGCACACTGGCTCAGCTGCATGGCAGAAGCCTGGTCACTGATAGTGGGCACTGTAGCCTTGGCAGCAGTCACCATCTTTGCTCCAGGCTAACACAGACAAAGGAAATTGCAAATGTCATGAGTCAGAATCCTAATTTCCCAAAAAGCTGACTGCAGTTTAAAAGAGTAATTTATGTAGGAACCTGCAGGAAGTTCTGGCTGGCTCCAATGAGAGCGAGCTGCGCGCTGGGACTGTCAGGCTGGCCTTGGCTGCCTCTTACACCCTGTACCAGCTGAGGAATCTGGTCTGCCACAACCTGTCAATCAAATAATGTGTCAGAAGCAGAACATGTAAACATGTAGTGACTGCGTGTGTAACTGCTAAAGAACATTCAAGCGAATACTAATGGCCACTGCCATGTGAAAAGAAAAATAAAACTATGATTTTTAAACAAATAGCATACATTGCACTTTATCCCCCAATATGAATCATGATCACTTGGGCAAAATAATCATTTTGTTATTTTGGAATCGTTAAAAGCAAAGTTTTTAAAAGTAAAAGCAGTGTTAAAAATGAACTTATATATACAAATCATTTCACTACGGAAATTGCACAGAAAAACTTTTACGAAACCTGTCAAATATTTAAAACACGATTTATGCTTCCGATTATAGGTATATAAACATTTGCTGTCTTCCCCAAAGTTCTGCAAAGAAATGGTAGCATTAGGTTATTTTAATTTTTTTTTTACAGTAAAACTTGATTTGAGACAGTATGATTATCACTGGGCTTTATACATTGTTATATTATATAAACCTGCAACCTCCCAGTATTCAAGCGTAAAGACAGCAGGAGATAATAATGACTGTTCTCATGAATATAAAAACAGACAAAGGTCTGAAAAGCGTGCGACTACTTCAGAGCAGTTTTTTTGGTGTGTGACTTGCGTAATGAGGTGTGTGGCGGGATGTCCTCACTGTGACCCTAAAGAACCAGGAAGCAAGTTACCTTGCAGCTCTGAACAAGCTGTTGCTGGGCCGCTGGGTTCTTATTGGACGAAGCGGCATGCTGGGCTGCGGCTATGGTTTGAGTGGCAGCTGCTGCAGCCTGCTTTGCAGCATTCTGAAGGAAACAGAACTCTTGTTTGCCTGGGAAGTACTACATGACACCTTACAGATATATTAATAAAATATCACACAACACAAGTTTTGCCCTTATAATACACCACATAATGGATTATGTTCAGGTCTACTAAAATGTCAGTACAGCTTGTGAGATTTAAGTTTTTTTTACTTATACACCAGAGTCCCAAACAGTTTGAAATGCATTTGTTTGATCGAGGAGAATAAAACGACACCACTGGCATTAAAAGCAGCCTAAAACTCACCTTCGTAATACTGATTCAGTTACTCAAAGTTATATGTGGACCCTACAGGCTGCTCTACATTTTGTGCCATATAAAGGCTATGAAAACATTGAGGGGTCCTCTTGTGGGATCGAAGAGTGTTTGCTGCACTCTTTAAACATCCGCCTTCTGAGAATTCAGCTATTCTAGTCGACATCAAGCCACTGCACTCTCTGCGTACTGGCTCACAGCGGAGGTGTTTTTAAAAACAGGGTGCAGTGTTGTGAAATGCCTAGCTTTTCCACTTTTCCTATTCAGGAAAACTAGTTGAAACAAGGTTGACAAAACATTCTTCTTAATTAAAATATGTGCTCCAGCTTGTCTAACTCATAAACATCTAGGTCTTAACATGCTTTGACCCGTTACAGCCAAAACTATACCCCAAAGCAACAAATATTATTGAACTCTGAAGCTATGTTAGATTTGAAGTTTTTAACTCACACTAAACCTCAATCAGATATGGATGTTCAGTACAGCTTTTTTTTCCAGAATGAAAGCTCATGACAAAAAAAAGAGAACATTTATACAATAGCTAACAAAATTCACTGTCCATACATAAAAAAAGCTTATGGCAATACAATAGCAGCTATTTGAAACCCTCTGACAGTCCAGACACCAATAACAATACACTGGCAGTTTCAGGCAGACTAAACGAGCAGTGCAACATATCACAGGCTGTATCAACGTTTTCTCATGAGAAGTATATGAATAGCACCACTAGTAAAGTCATGCAAATGCACCACATGAAAAGTGTGACCTCTTATACCTCATTTGAACTGGAAAAGATTAAATTAAGACTGTACTGCTGGGCGTCTTTTAAAAACTCACATTTTCTACATGTACTGGTCATAAAATTAGAATATCATGACAAAGTTGATTTATTTCAGTAATTCCATTCAAAAGGTGAAACTTGTAT
>JBBJLR010000037.1:3973984-3996770 GCA_037577145.1 Brachypetersius gabonensis
CACACACACACACACACACACACACACACACACACACACACACACACACACACACACACACACACACACACACCTGAGTTAATAAATAATACACTAGTGCCAATACAATAAGTGCTCACTCAAGGAATCCTGGTTTGTGCTTTGACTCATTGTGGTCGCCAAATTGGATCTGGCACTGATAACCAGCAAACTCACAGGCCTTGTCAAAGGAGACAGGGTGGGATCCGTTCAGAATATCATCGCGAGCCTGTGCAGAGGACAATGAAGGTATTAGCATGAATACACCCATACTTTTACCACTCAAACAGTGGTCTGTAATATGCTACAATCAGTTCTCTGTAATTATGAAGTATTAAACTACATATGATTATATTCATCATATAATCATGCATGGCTATACACACTTTGTATTATGTAACCAAGGTGGATAAAATAAAACAAACATTTTCTGCTCGTGATAAATCAGTTAATTGATTAGCTTGAAATTTGAATGATAAACAGGGAATATGCAGCTCATTGTGTGCATATGATTACTTGAATTATCATCATGAACTCTAGATTATGTATACCTGTACGTAGAGCAGGTTGAGCTGAACTGGGTCCCTGGAGTCCACATTCTGGTCAGAGTAGAAGAACTTTCTCCTGAGGAGCAGCATCTCAGTCTCCTCTACCCCCTGCTCACGCAGCGTCCGCCCGTGGTCCAGCCAATTCACTACAAACATAGGTCATCAATACATTTCATAATTAACATGTATATGTTTTATTTACATATGCTATATATAAACAAACTTGTGGGTATTATACTAAAGTCAAGTTGTTGTATGCTTTTATGATCAATCTAAAACTTAAAATTTATAGATAAACAATAAACAAAATAAATTTGTAAGTGAAAGCTCTGGTCTAAATGACTGGATGTACTGAAGGTCAATGCTGGAAAACGATGGTAATCTAACATACACTCATCGTCAGTGTGGAGCTTCTGCTTCAGTTTCTCCATCTTCTTGTCATCCCTCAGGAGGGTTTTGTCTCTCTTCAGTGTGCCTGTGGTCTCCTCCTTTTTCTCCTCACCCACATCCCGCACCAATGAATACTCGTCATAGTTTGTGATGCCTGAGGAGGGAAGTTATCCATATCCATCCAGCTACTTTAAGTCAACATACTACAGTCTGACCTAAACCTCAATAACGAGCTAAAAGAAAATATTAGTTATAAAAGTATATTAGTTAGAAAAGCCTTGTCCGTTTAAAATGCAACCTGGCTCACCTATTCTAGCACAAATGGTCATGAGCATGTCACTGACGATTTTGGAGTCATCCACCATGACTGTTTTAACTGTCCCATCCAACATGCGAATCTTGAGCGGTCTCTGTTTCTTCTTGTACTCGAGTGTGTCCTATGAAAAAAACACGATAACCCATTTAAAATAACACCAGTGTCATTTTTGAAATTGTAAACAAAACATTTATGACTTTTTACATTCTTTTCACATAAACTAGAAAAAATAAATAAAATAAAACCTCAGTAATTTATTTTATGGACGCATCTTGTTAAGACTTGATTGTCTAAACTGGAGCTTTACCTTCTTTAAACAGATGTGCTTGCTTAAGGATTGAATTTAATGTAAAAACTTGTTTGATTGCTATCCACTGCAGCTTTCAGAGGTACACAAATTTGATGTAGAAAAATGTGAAATACATACTTTAAACCCCATTCGGAGTACATGAGCACATGTATTTTACTGATCAGACAGCAATCATTCCCCATTCTCCATAGTGTGGTGCTTGTGCAATGTGTGTGTGATATTCTTGCCTTGGAATGACTGAGTGACTGATTGACTGACTGACTCACTCACCCCATTTCTCAGCATGTAGTAGTCTAGGGCTTTCCCTGCTTTGAGCCAAATGCCTTTCTTTGGGTCTTCATCTGACAGGAACAGGCCATAATCATTGGCTAGAGAAGAGAAAGAACGCTCAGAACTTTTTCAACCTACTTTGAAACCTATGGTTTATTAGCTTGAGAGAGTGGCTCTGCAATGTGTAAACGGAAAGAAGAGCACTCTGGGTAATGAGAACAACGTGTTAGATCAGTTTTAATTAGCACAGACTCATATCAATAGAAAATCAATTTCACATGTTCATAACACAGAGGAGGTCCTAACTGGGTGGCAGAATCTGCTGATATTTTTTCCTCCAGTGCCTGTCAATTGAATAATACAGACCGCTGAAGCCACCAGATATTACACAAAGTGGCAATCATTCACTCTAAGTTGCTACTAAAGTGCATCTCCATTTCTAAACATGCTTCAATTCTTCTAACCACAAGAAGCAGTTTGTCCATTTCTTTATTTTTTGCTCTTTCCCTCAGGTTCCAGAGTCTCCAAGCAGTACTTTTGTGCAAGGCCTGCCATTTAAGATGCTGAACATTCCACATTAGCTGTTAATGTTGGCCAAGACCAGGCTCTCAAAGTGGAAAATTACTCACAGGTTAGGACAAGTATGGAGGGGAGCGTGTTCAGAGGGAAACTATTATGTAAGACTGGAGACCCTGCCACGCCCAAATTCAGGCAAACTGTTGCAAAGCAACGAGCTAGCTTTGTTGAACCTTGAAGTTGCGTTTTATTTTTTATTGTATTTTAAGGTTAATTCAGGGCATTCATTCATTCATTCTTCAGGAAGGAGAGAATTTTGTGGGGGCTGGTGGCAGAAGGGAGGAATCATTGCCTGAGATCAGCAGTGAGGTCTTGGGACCTGGGGATCATCAGATGTTTCAGTGCAAAAATGTTGACATGAGGTCAGGCTTGGCCTTTCATCCTAATGAACACAATTACACAGACAAAGCTAAGCCAGGATGCACTGAGAAATCTAATAAATGCAAACCCACTATTTTTATCTTATATGAAACATAAATTTGGTCTTGTAGACAAAAAATACGAGAGCCAGGGTGTGTCTCTATGAAATAATGGAATATTCTATGTCCATGAACACTTACATAACAAAATAGGAACTCATGCTTTCTCAATACGGAACCCTCCTGCATGGCACGCTAAAAGCACCATTTACCAAAATAGCGTGGAATATTGAGACGGCGTGCCAGTTGATTACTTTTACTCTTTTACCTTTGACAGCATACTGGAACACCCAGTTCATTCACAGCATACATATACAATTCGTTGTGAATCAGTGACACTAATTTTGTAAAACTGACATTTTAAAAGCATGTTATGTTTAAGAATTAAAAGCCAAACAATATGATTAGGTTTTAAAGTGCACTTTTTGTTTGCTGATTTATGTGAGTCTTGGTACAAGGTTTATGTTCGTTCCAAGAGCACCCATGTATACGGAAAAAACATGTTGTGTTTTGGTAAAAACAAAATGCCTATTTTTAATAGTATAAACCCTAAATATGCCCCAAATATGCTCTCAGAATACTTTAATTTTAAACTCAGTTTAATGCATTACCCTTGAAGGAAATGTGTTGGTAAACCCGTATTTGCCTCTTAATTTAAATCACCCCCCTGAGATATGCATCTCGGAAGGTTGCAGGACAAAAGTATTGGGACACCGATACTGGAGGGCTCGTTGGAAAGGTCTCCTGGAGATCTACCAAAATGGGGAGTTTGAAGTGTCTGAGTGCTATCCCCGCCGAGATACGCAACTAAGAATGTCGCAGTACAAAAGGGTTTGGGACACCGTAGCGAGCTGAACAGGTCCCCTTGTGTGAAAACATCCAGAAAAAATATATTTATTGCCACAAAAAAAGCAAAAAAGGCGGAGAATATTTGCAGTTTCCGTGTTATTGTGGGGATTTCTGCGTAAAACTATGAGCTTGGTTCTCAAAACAACAACAACAAAAAAAGGCGTGTGACCGAATCCCCGATTCCTGATCTGCACAACACTTATAAAATTATTATCATTATTATTATTTTTAAACATGTGGTCTATTAGAAAGACTCACGCTGGCCGAGCTGTGCTTCTGGAACTCTCTCCCTGATGATGCGACAGGCGTCGTACACCATGGTAGAGGGCTCAAACTGCATCGTCTTCACCACATTCCCCACCCCGATCTTCAGTGACAGCGCCACCATGACTATGCTGTGTCACCGCTTCACCTGCAACAAAGAAAGCGGCACAAAGGTATACACACTTATTTCCACATGTGCACTTAACTTGTCTATGTTGAGAGGAATCCATTTACACTTATTCATTTGACAGAATCAGCAAAAGAGAGCTGTTTGTTTAAACCTGAAAGACACACATGGTGCTTGCATATATGCTGCTAACATTTTCTAACACGAAACTGACAAAAAAAAAGCCATCCAAACTATGACCATTTCATCCATGTTCCCTATATTGTGCTATGGTAAATCAAATGAAGCAACATTTGATGAAAACATGGATTTGGGAAGTGTTCTTTAACAGAAAAGCCATATTATGATTTAGAACAATAATTACCACAGTTACTTCACCTGTCTCTACTTTCAGTAACACTGTTCTTACTTAGATTGTACCTGAAGGGCTGCACAATATGGACAAGATATCCATACTGCAATTATACTGTTAAATTTAGTGGCCATATTACCACTTTTCTGTTATTTGGACTGAAATTTGGAAATATTGTTAAAGTTTAAAGATGTATGGGTGCTCACCCATCTGCACAGTTCACATATGGAAACTAAGCTGTGGCAGCTGGTGGCCTAGTGGTTAGGGAGTTGCCCCTGCAATCAGAAGGTTGTGAATTCCAACCCCAACTGCTAGTGTCACCACTGAGATAACCTTGAGCAAGGCATCATCCCCACACTCTGCTCCCTGGGTGCCTCTCATTGGTGGCAGCCCCCTGCTTCACTTGGTGAATGGGTTAAATGTAGAGAAAGAATTTTACATTGTTCACACTGTGTGCTGCGCTGTGTTCACGCATGACTATAAGGGGTCACATAAGTTGCAAAAACAATCCGTTTTCTAATAATAATGTTTTGAGGTCACAAACTAACACATCAACATCTTATTCAAGCTAGTGATCATGTAAGAATGGATTATGCTGAATTATATTTTTGGTACACAAAACAATAAGATCATGGAAAAAGTAAATGATAGGAAAATGGAGAATATGCAGCCTTTAAAAACACCTTAATGAATCAGTGTCTTTAATAGTTTAAGATTGGACAAAATAGTTGTACACTGTCTTGGAAAACCTTTATTCATCAGAACACCCAGTAACACACCTATAGCTGTGATTGGTCACCCAGTCATATATACTGTGATAGAAGACTGCAATATTACAAATAAACCTCTAAGCTGTCATTTCAGTGTTGCACAGATCAATACAGCAGTAAAAACTTATGAAAATTTTGTACAGCCCTTTTAGGAGGTATTTCAAAATAATTCATCCACTGGAAATAAAGAACATAAAATGGGGTTTTTTTCAATAAATCTTACCTTTTTTGAGTATAAAAACAACATTAGTATGAGTACTGTTGTAGACTACTGAACACTGGAAATTGTTTGGATACCATAACTTCCTGTCCTTTCCTCTTATTTTTCCCCTCACACCAACTATACCATTTCTGCTGCTGACACTCTGCATGCAACTTGGTGGAGAACTTCTTGTAAGTGCAGAAAAAGCTGAACTGGACAAGGGTGAAACTACAAAAATAGCTTGAATACTGAATTAGGCCACAAGTCTTTCTTTGTTATGACTGGGGAACAAAGTCATAGTTCATGATTATGAGTATGAAGAAGTGTGTGAATACATGGCCTGCTCAGGGCAGAATCAGGACTTAGGGACTATGAAAATCAAGCCGAGTTAACCGGACAAAAGAAAAGTGGTCTCTAAATCAAATCTCAACAATGCCATCAGTAAGACTGAGCAAAAAGAATGAAACCCCATTAGCAAAAGCCAATAGCGTGACACTAGAGAGGGACCTAGTCAAGGAACCTCAAAACAGAATTCAAACTGGAAATATTTAGCACTAGAGACCTGTTCATTCCGGCAATTTTCTTGAGATTATAAATACATTAATATCTTCCTGTCTAAACTTATGCATGCCTCTGTGAGAACAAACCATACACAATGTGCAGCAAAGAATGTTGGCAAAGAGGCAACAACAAGAACAAATTCTGGGTCAGAACCAACAATGGAGCTGAAATATCCTAACCGTTTGTAGAATACAAACTTTGAAAATTATAAGTGTGTGTGTGTGTGTGTGTGTTCTGACTGAGCCCTAGTGAAGTACTAACAAGCTCTGGTAGAATCTTAGCCGTCTAGCTGTTAACTCTGGATAAGAACGTCTGGATAAGAACGTCTGGATAAGAACGTCTGGATAAGAACGTCTGGATAAGAACGTCTGCCAAATGTTGTAAATGTAGACGTAAATGTAACAATGTCTGGTGACCTGTTGAAGCCTGGTGACCTGTTTTTTTTTAGTCAATCAAAAATGCTTGCTGCTGTTTATAATGCATGAACATGCAATAAAGAATTAACCGATTGCAATGATCTATATTTATAACATTAAACTCAGTTACATTTACATACATTAACATGAGTGTTGCTTCTTTCTCTAATGAAGTTATTATTTCAACGACACTTGCCCCCTTTTTAAACAATAACGAGATGAGTAATGGAAGCACCATGAGACAGTCAACCTGAAAGCTATTTCTCTGTCGTTGCTGTGTATCTATCTTTGTGTGACGGAAGGCTGCAAACGTACATATGGTTCTACAGTGAACAGAATTTATCAAAAGAGGAACAGCCCAGGCAGAGGCTGAAAACAGAGGAACCATTTTGAGCCTGAAAGTGAGACACCACACAGCCACAATAATAACTTCTTCAAATGGTTCCTGTTAAGCACTTGTGAAATGAACACCATTTGGGTTTTTGGGGTTTTTCTGGAACAAATTATTCTGAAATAACATAAAAAAAAAAATCTTTGTAAAACACAAAATGTTGTGAAACGCTCAGTGATCCAAACCAATTTACCACGACATTTAAAACATTAACAATTGAGGCTAATCCAAATGCTAAAGTAATCAATTAATACGACAAATTAGTAGTGAACAATGACACAACTTGCGGACAACTCTTATTGCTTTGTGGCGTGCTTCAGAGCAGCAATACACTGGACGATTTAGCAATTTGAAGGCAAAAGATTCGGCCTGATTCCCACAGTCAGTTTTGTAGCCATCCCATGGGGCCTCTTTCTCCATCACCCTCTCTTTCTCTCCCCATCTACTACTGGCACAGTTTCTGTGCGGGGTGGCATTCCAGACTTCATTCCAGCTCTACTGTCTCTAAATTTAGGAGGGTAGACTTCATGGCAGACTCACAACAACCCCAATTTCAAATGCTGCCTCTAAGAGGGGATGGAGGTTTCTCTCTCACACACGCACACCTTAACAAAAACAAGCAATACTACATTTTAAGGAAATGTACATAATTCCTAGTTCTGCAAATACAAATACATTAGTCAGCGGGGAAAAAGACATGCATGTTCTCTTTTCTCCTCTGGAATAGCAGTGAAGTACATGGTGGTGCTTCCTGTGGGCTTATGATCCAAGGAATGTTTGTATTAGTTATCAGTAATTAATTGAGAAAAATACACAGAAAATAATAACCCACAACTTTCCCACTCTCTTTATTAAGACAATAGAGTCTTTTTAACATTTTCATTAATAAACTAACACAAAACATTAAGAGGTTTCTAGGTGCACTGTATTTCTGTTAAGGAAAATGTTGAATAACGAGGGTAGGCAAAATGAAGTTTAGACTTAGGGTTAATTATATCTGAAGATAAGTAATAATTACATTAATTGGAAGGCATGTAGCTGATTTAAAAAGGTCACTGCTGGAAGACCAAGGCAGGACAGCCACTGCAGGGAAAAAAAGACAAGAAGCTCTATTAAAGGGGGTCACAGAACAGATTAGAGTGAAGGAGAACAGCAATTCCTGTGTGCGCACATTGAAACAGGCCATTGTTAAGCCATACGAGGCAGAGATTTATAAAGCATCAGAGTGATTTACTATGTGTTCTCACAACAAAGGCAGTCAGTAGAATGGCATTAAGTGTGTTACTGCATGGCCAGTGAAAGAAAGGGAACTGCCCAACACATCATTTATTGTCTTGGACATTTTAATGGCAGGTTTTGATCTTACTGATCTCCTATATTCACACTGAAGAACATTCCTCGGCTGGGGCTCCTCTGACAACCAGTCCGCATGTTTTCCACATAGCAAAAATGTGTAGAAATGTGTGAAGAAAAAACATGCAGCTTTTCCTTTTTTTTACTTTGATACCATCACCTAACACGACATAAAGTACAACAATGTCATTGCTTAGTAAAGGCCACTGGCATTTAATAATTGAAGTTAGTAAAAGATAAAGTAAATAAAGAGATAAACAAAAATAAAAAAAATCAGTCTGAATTCTGATAAAACAAGGTCATAATTAGGTGACACACTTGCCTTGAAAGGTTCCTGGTTTAAGTGACCAAGACCACACTTACTGTGAAAACCAACATTGAAAATGAAACACAAGAAGTAAAGAGCAGTGCAGGGTTCTGCTCAGCTAAGTAAGGTTTTTTTCTAGGGTTAAGGTATTTGTGGGTAGGACTGCTCCTTGCACATTCATAGCACTACATTGCAGACCTGTCCTGCCAGCAACATGTGAGAGACTCTACAAAGCGCTTAATGCAAATGCTACACAAGCTGCAGTTAAAAAGCACACGCTGTAAAGTTTAAACATAAATAATGATTTAAAACAAAGTCTTTGCTGAGTTTCTCAAAAGCATTGTAGCACAAATTAGAGTGTGGATCACTTTGAAATCTCCAACCATTAATATTGTACATTGTTCAGGTTCACTTGTGCCTTATTCTTACCTATTACTACCTATTCAAATATTTTCTCGAATTTGCTTTAATATTTTGGTGAAAGTTATCCAAAAGTTTGAGGAATGACATTTGTGTATGTTTCTATTATATGAACTTGCAAATGTGTCTAAAGCCCTCACCAATTTTAGCCCTGAGCCGTTTGAGTTTGGTATTTATGAGACAGGGTCCCATGGTAAAAAGTTAGCTGGGTTATATACAGAATGGCATGTAGTGCTGTGAGGTAAGGGTGGTCTGAGACACTGGAGATGTTCCTCTGTGAGGTCACTGGAGTTTATCTTTATCAAAAGCGGAAAGTAAATCAATGTTATATACAAATAGGCAAGAAGAATAGCTACAAAGTAGGTTAATAATGCCAGGCATTGTCACAGTTCCAGCATCTTTACAACTGCACACGCTGTGAAAGGCATTCTAATTGTGATGTTATGCTAAGTGGCGGCCTTGGGCTACCTTTTTCCTGACACAGCTGTTTCCTAGGGTTTGCTAAATGGGCTCTTGACAGTGCCTATTACGCCTTCAGACAAAAAACACAAAACACACAGAAGGAGGGACAAGACGAGCATGACACAGTGTGGTATCTGTGGCATTTGTATAGTGTTTAAATTTTTTCTCAAAAAGTGTTCACGCATACACCAAACACGGCTGAGCCTCCGAAAAGTGTAATGATTGCTCGAAGAACATTATCCTAGAGTGCACAAAGAAAATAAAGATGCGTTCCAAAATCTGTGCAGCGTAGTTACACAACTTTACACAAAATATATAATATTATAGTGCTGTTAGAGTCAAGTGGCATTTCTTTGGCTAAACTAAGAACCTTAACCAATATATATATTAAAAAAAAAACAAGTCTGCTTGAAACTAATCTTTAAAAGTAAAAGGTAACAGTACCTTAAGGAATCTTCTAGAAAAAGAAAAGGGCCTCCCAGAACGATGTTGCTGTCTGGGGTCGTCTGATGTACCTGTGAAGGTAAAAATTATTAATTTATCAGCTGACAAACAGATACAGAGGAAAATAATCAATGCTGTAGAACTCAACTGCATTAAACAATCTAATAACAAGGGCGCTGAACCAATAAATAAACAGAAAAAAAAACTTAAGGATTAGAAGTTTAATAGAAAATGATCAAAACTTAATCATACTGGAAGCTTAAAAAAGGCATCATCATCAAGAGAAGTGTGGAAGTGACATCTGTGTTATGGAGTATTCAACCATTTCACCAGGTGTGATTTATACCATTGGCAGCCAGTGGATATGCGGACACCAAATGTGACCTGATCTGGCAAAATAAGTCACAGTGACCCAAAATTCAAAATTGAGGTGAACATTGTGATCACTGAAAAGATGAGAAAATAAGCTTTAAAATTATATCTTGGTCAAAGCTGTATCTTAAACCGTTGTCAAGTTACAATCATTTGCATTATGGTAGCACAGCACCATTTTCTAACTGAAAAACAGAAGAAAAAAAAAAATCGCATTCAAAGTTTTTGTCAGTTTTTTGTTGAGATCAGGGCTTGCAAAATTGCTAGCCTGACGTCCCTGGGCTACTGTGTCTTCCAGTCGGGCTACCAAAATCTATCTCAGCCCTGCCCTCGATCGCGCGAACTGTGTATTAGAGGGTGACACGGGTATAAATTTTTAAACCTCTCCTGTCCCACTCCCACAAAAAAAATCCCATAAAAAACTGGGGGGAAAATCCCATCCCGCCCCAATCCCAGAACAATGACTCCCATTCCCTCCCACTCCGTGTTGCTTTTTTTTGGCTGGAATCGGTCAGTTACAGTAAAAAAGTACAAATCCCAGCATGCCCAGCTTAGTTGAATAAACATTCAAAATGTAATTTGTTATTTTATTGAACTGAAAGTGATCTTAACAATGCACAGTGTGTTTCATGTCGAATTTTATGCAAATCATCCACACACGCACACACGTAGACAACCGATTAAGTTCTACTCAGAGTGTGTGCATGTCTTGCAGTTGGCGTATTGCGTTTTCACGCCATCATTCTCAATGTGTAAAAATTTAGTTATTTCAGACCGCCCAGAAATATCCGTGAGCACATGTGACGTATTATTTTCAGACAGTAGTTGTTGCTGCGCTAACTTTCACGTCTATCTCTACCTTATTGGTGGTTGGGACAATTGCTACCAACTGTTACGGGTGTGTGGAGCACGCCATTCACTTCACCGGCTACACCAAAGCAAATAGGAGGAGAGCATAAAGAGACAGGACAACTAGTATTAGAGTTAAGTAGAGTTAAAAATTTATTTATTTAAAAGGTATATTTTTGTGTAAAGTTATCATAGTGTTATTACGATTCCCGGCCCCGCCCACTCCCGCTTACATTTTTTCCAGTCCCGTCCCAATCACGTTATCAATAGTGATTTTGTTTCTGTTCAGTTCGAACCAAATATTTGAGTTGATGATTGTAATTTTATACAGTTGTTGTAATTTGTATTTTGATTGATGTTTTGTTTCCTTTACAATATTATACATTAAAAATGTATAATATTCGGGCTACTCAAATTTATTTTGGGCTACCAAAAACAAAAGATTGCATGCTTTAGCATTGTACCCAGTATTCAGCCAAAAAATTTCACTACAGGCATTTAGATACTTAGAAAAATATATTAAATCAGACTGAAGCCTTAATTATTTATTAAATACTTTTCAAATAATTAATATTTCAGAAAAATTTCTTTTTACAAAGATTGGTGAAAATTTCCAAAGATTGTGCAGACATGCTACATTTTTGCTTTAGAGCCTTTGAGAGGGAGAGAGGGTGGCAAAATGTCTGTGCATTAAATGAGGGAGTGTGTGTGTGGGTGTGCGCATGTGTGTGTGTTTGTGAGAGACAGAGAGTGAGTGCGAGAGAGTGAATGAGTGAACGAGCGAATGAGAAATTGAGTGAGTGACAGAGTGAGCGACCGAGAGAGAGAGCACATGAGAACATGTTGATTGTGAGTCAAATTCATTGTCCACTTCACTGTCCACATCCCTGTCACTTTTATCAGATGACATCACTAGAGCCAAAGAACTCATTGACCAACTAGATTCAGTCTTGCTGGACAGGAGCAGAGCACAAATTGGAGACATCCACTAAGTTTAAGCTTTAGCTATTTTACATTATATTGACAATGCCATTATACCAAACAGCAATCACACAACACAACACACTTCACTCTAAACAACTTTGATGATGTTGACCCAAAATACAAATGTTAAACCCGATCTTTGTGAGGAGATACATTCTGGAAAAAACGCTAGCATTAAGCTACACAGAACACTGCTAATCTGTCGAGGGGTAGGCGGACACAAGGCTGTGAACGGGGCTTCATATTGGCAACTGAAAAGGTTGTGTGTACATGATTTAAGCATTTTGATAGGTTTAAAAAGATCAGGAATTGAGGTTTTAACACAATACTTGGACAGCTGAGATCGTGACGTTTCAGAGGATAGTCGAAAACAGCACTTATTTTGGACATTCACTGGTAACATTTGAGAGCTACAACTCAGATTAAATAGCCATTTAAGTATATTTTTGCAATTATTTCCATAATGAAACTTTGAGAGATTAATTTTGAAGACATTTCAAAATTAATATCAGCCCGTATCTCAATAAATAGAACGCCGACCTCCAACTCACTACGGCAGATCGAGTCACAAATGATTCAAACTCACACTCACATTTCAGCAAAGTAACTGAGAAACACAGACATCCGGCAGTCTGTCCTATGATGTTACGCCTATTCTGAGTCTAGTCACAAATAGAACAGCGCCTTAGCAGAACACTGACTCCTGACAATTACTGACTGTTTAAGATAAAGATCATGTGTTAAAATGTTTATGATGTTTTATAAGTTTATAAGAATGGACAAAAACCCAACAATCCTACATTTACCAATATAATCAAAAATTACAAATGACGGCATTTTTTTGCCAACATATTACTGCACTAAACCCAATTAAACACCATTTTTGTATTAAGAAATATTCAGCCAGTCAGTGTTCTTTAAAGTACTGTCAGTATCCATGCAATGCTCAGATAATCATATCATGGCTGACTGTGACAATGTTTCACACTAACAATTAACATCTTCATGTTGCCCAGCTCCAACTCCACTCTAATACGGCAAATGTTCAGACACTCGCAGTTACAACAAAAGGCATTTTGGTTTTAAAGGGGGGAAAAAAAAAATCAGCTAACAAGACTCTTTTGCTAAAACAACCAATTTACTTGCATTAGCCACCATCATCATTCTTACCATAGTCACTGCCAGATGAATGTAACTTGACCTCTCAATCCCAACATCTAAAACAGATTTAAAGAGCTTCTACCTGAAAAAAATCTTAAACAGGCTACTGCTTCAGGTTTCTTTACATTACCATGGCTGCACCACTGTCAGTCACCGTGCAGCCAACGATAACACCACAACCCTGATTAGGCACAGACGCTGGGGTTTTCCTGCATTAAACTCCATTTGAATTCTGGTTTATGTATTTTTATATAAATCTATCTTGTGTTAATCCTCAGAATCCTGCAAAAGTTTTAAAACTTGAAAATAAACTGTGCCTTTAAATGATCCCTGCCTGCATGGCAACAGGACTTTTTCTGCTATAAGTTAATATGACTCCTTTCCAGTTTGCTGGCAACAAGCGTGGATAATTGTTGTATTTCCGGGGCTGTAGCTCACTTCCATCTCAGATGTAATGACACCTCAACACAAACACACGGCCTTTGAAAGTTTCCTTGCTATTTTTATTTGGGACGGATGACTCGAGCGTCAGGATTTTGTTCCGGACAAGCGGCAGCTCATGTGGTGTGGAATGCTGCACAGTAGAAGCAGCTCCTGCTCTGCCACGGCATGGTATGATGTCATTTCCTGTTTGAAATGTCCTTCAATGCCATAAAAGGGAATTTTAGCTATCTGCAGGGGAAGAGGGAACATGCACACTTGCTTAAACACACACACACCGCTGTTTCTCCCACAGCTGGGACTGCTGCATCCTGTGCAATTACAAGCTTCACAGAAGTAAGGGTGGGTTTGTTTAGCTTATGGAAAAGGAGGGAAAATGAATAAAAAAAATAAACAGAATGTGTTAAAAGAGGGCTGTTCTAAACCACACTACAACGTTTTGTCACAGGAGGAGAAAATGCTCTCTACACTCTTTCTATGCAATCTTCTCTCACTAGACTGCAGTATTGAATTAAATATTAATATTAAGTGTTATTTGAGCTGAACCAGCCAAATAAAACCCCCACCCACCAATGACTCTTCTTCAGCGAGACACCACCCCATCTTGGCAACAAAAGACAGAAGAGGAAGTCTACAAGCAGAACAGCAATTACTGCAGCTACACAAACAGTTAAAGCTGCTCACATTGGACAGAAATCCCCATTTCAGAAAGTCCAGCTAGTTAAAAGCAAGGCACTTCTTAAACCTCCTACCCATTTTGGTATCAATCTTACATGTCTAAATTAGGGCTGCACGATATTAGGAAAACATGCGATAATGTTGTTGAGTGTTACAATGGCAATATCACATGCAATAAGTGAGTAAAAACGTAGCCTTTATAGTGTTAATGTTTTTCTGCTTTGGATTTCCTGGTAACAGGCTCCAGGCGCTGACTAGTCTATGCAGAAAAAAAATAATGCAATATTTCCATTCCAACATGTTTTATTAAAAGAATTTAATTAAACGGAGCATTTAATGCCTCCCATAAAACATTTAAACCATTGAACATTGTTAAAAAAAAAAAGAAAATATTTTTAAATAATTTTAAATCTTAAATAAATGTAAACATTATTTAAATTATAGTAAGTTCTTAGCCAGAAAAAAATAAAAGAACAATCTATAACAGCAGCACAGAAGCCCTCTTCTCTGTGGCACTGGGTGACGAGTTTTGGAAAAACACCATTTATTGCCGTTTAGTCAATAAATGTGATATGTATATTTTTCACGATATGGATATTGCGCATGTTGATATCATGATGACGGCAAATTTGCGATAATTTGTGCAGCCCTAGTCTTAATCAACCCCTATTAGGGTGTTTGCAACTTTAATTTATTTTGCATTTTGTCCTCCAAGAGGCCCATTTATGAGCATTTTTAACACATACAGTTTCCCCTTGTAATAAAATGTATAAATTGTTTTGATTCACATCTATATACACTTTACATTCAGACCAAATTTGTGTCACCAAACACTGCTTTTATCAGAAGAAAATGTTAAAAAAAAAAAAAAAAAGTGAAATGCTGCTAATTGAGTAGTTAGACTCATTCTTAGGATCAGTGTCTCCACTCTGTACTGGAAGATACTAGAAGATCTGTAAGATTAATGCAGACAGTTGGAAGGTGTGCAGGTTGGAAGCGAGAATGTATTTACCATCATCTTAATGTCAGCTCAGTTATCTGATTTGTCCTAAAAATGTGACTCTCATATACAAATTAAACTGACATTAATAAAACTGACAGATAGTTTCTCTTTTAAAATATAACTGTGCAAGAAAATCTGCACAAGCAACATTCTTTACATTCCCAGATGTGCCTGTGCAAGAACAAGCCCTTGGTTACAGCTTCATTTTGGAGCACTTGTATCACAGAGAATCTGAAAACTCACCAAAGCAACATGAGAGCAAACCAACTGGGTAACGTATTCACACTGGCGCCAGGGTGCGAGTAGAGGAGCCAAGAGGAAAGATCCACACATGCAAGCCGCTAATTAAGTATGAGGTGTTCACAGGGTGTTGTAAACAAACATGGCATGCTGCCTTTAAACTTCTTGTGTTTTTGCCTGCTTTGTAAATGACAATTTGTGGTTAGGTTAGATTATTAATCTGAACAAGCTTTTTGCATGGTTCAGTACTGCAGTGGATACCTTGGCCTTTTCTAATAGTGGAAATTTTGTGTAAGCTCTTATGGAAGAAGTAACCTGCAAAGAATCACACTACAGGTCAAATGAACAAAAAACAGGTATTGAATACATTTTGGATGACTATATTTGGGGGGGGGGGAATGGATAAATGATGACTAAACATTTTTCAAGATTAAAAAACCTTCTGGCTAACTCTGAAATTATAGTATTTCTAGTATTTCAACTGAAGTATAACAGTTCTTTGTCAGCTTCAGAGTTAACATGCAATGGCTAATGCTAATGTAATTTTTCTAATTGTTGCAATCGATCTGCAGTGTCAGTTCTGCGACTGGTTTCCTGCAGGCTATTGTCCTGTCAGCTCACCAGAAGCTAAATTCTGTCCCTGCTTTAAATCTCACAGTGGAAGGCTCTGGTTGGGAAATGCAGGCATTTAGTACACAAGGGTTCATTCCTGGGTCAGGAGAGGGAAGCGTACACACCATGCACACCATGCACACCATGCACACAAAAAAGCTGCCAGAAGTTGTATGTATCGAACCTTTAACTAAGTCTAGTCAAGATCTCATCAAATGATACAGGAACAGGGAGTCTGGAACTTTCATCACAGCTTCAACTCTTGAGGTCATCATTCATAAGTAAGATCATCACTCATAAGTAAATTTGCACTGATCATATGATTCTCTAATAATATTACGTCTCCAATAGGGTTGGGTCAACAGACAATGCCATCGTCGATCACCGATGGCCGATAGACATCACGAGCCATTTGTGTCCTATACGCATGTAAGTATGTCTGTATGTTTGTTTTGGGTAATGCCCACCGAGGCAGTTATATTGTTACCCATTTATATTACTCATGTATGTACCATACATTTATGAATGCTCCTTCTGCTGTGTTTATGCCTATCCATGCAGAGTCACGCAGAAAAAGTGATTGACAGGTGGTAATTTATTTCTCTCTGTATTTTTAAGGGGTGTCTTTATCTTCTAGCTATTGTTTAGTGTTGGCTGGTTTGATAGTTTTGCTTAAAACACTTGTATCAATATTAAAATAATAGGTAAATTACTCAAATTATTCAGCAGTGATAGCACTGTAGTGGTGCGACCTAAAAAAATAACAAGAACAATCAAGAAAGACAGCAAGACAAAGCTGGTGTAAATGTAGATTCTGGAGACTCAGAGACTTTTAAAATTAGCTTCTTCTCTTTGTGTGTTTGTGTTTAGACGGAAGTGATGGGTCGGCGGCGAACGAAATGATTCTTGCGCAAGCCATAGAAAATAATGGGTTTCAGAGCAAAGCGCAGCGTATGCCGCGTTCTGTCTGAAAGCCCCTTAAGACGACGATGCCATCGTCCATCGCGATGTTTAACATTAGACATTGTACAGTGCCAAATTGGTCGACATCGCCCAACCCTAGTCTCCAAATCTCTACCATCCTACAGCCATAACCAGATGTGCTGTCTACACCATCATGAACAGCTGATGACGTCTTGGAAAGTCTGTTATGGCTACCTGCAGTTATCAGCGACAATTGCTTTCCAGATGACACCAGACAAAAAGTAAATCAAACAAATGTTGTGGAACAACATAAATAATGTTGCGGCACCAAAAACTATAATGAACTACCAAAAAGTATGGTGTTCAAATGACCCAGTGTGGCAGTCAATACAGTGATGCCTGTATTGACATTAATAAAATGGTTTACAAAGGCTGTGTATGTGAGAGTGAACAAGGCATTTCAGGTCTTTTCTTCACATTGCTCATTCCAGAGAAACACATGATTGAGTGAAGAAATGTCACAAGTTCACTGTGTGCTATCATGTGTGTGTGTGGGAGATAAGTTGTTGCTAAGGCATTTATGTTCTGTGTTAAATAGGTATTCAAGGTTTCCCTTTTGCAAGTTTAGTTGAAGGTAGTAGTCAGTTAGTACTTTGCTGCGATTTGTGCTTAAACACTTGCACTTTCAATACAAGGCTGTGTGGTGCTGTTTTCACTGTTAAGTGAAAATTAGATAATGTTACTGTAATGCAATCTATGCCTCTCTTACACAAGGTAAAAAGTACATTAAAAAGGTCTGTTGTATGTCATACAAATTATTGTGTCAATGTTTATGTTCTGAAATGTTTCACACCAAAAAGCTGCTTTTCAATACCTACCAATGAAATATTAATGGTAAGGTGAACAGTGCTCAGAGCATTTAATTAAAATAATCCTTTTCTGCATTCCAATCCAACAAAAATGTGATGCATAAATTGCATTACCCAAATCTCTCCAAAAATTTGTAATGAAATTAGCGGCCAAGCATAGCCAATGTCATTACCAGAGGGATTGCATAGGCAGAGTCAGACCCTGTATACATGACTCAGCTTGGAAAATGAATCACTTTAGGCATTTTTCCAAACCCATCAAATGGGCAAGTTGTTATTGGTCAACCCAATGTGTCACTTTGTTCTCAGCCTCTGTAGAAAAATCTCCCGACGATGCCTGCCCCTCCCTTATATGCTATAATAACACTGCCTTTCATAGGCATCCTCACAACCTCAGTTTGAAAAAGCCAAAACCAGAATTCATAAAGCATAAAAGCTGGTCCCAGATCAGGTTTTGTGACCAAACCAATTATAAACAAGACTGGAATCTGATTGTAGGTCAGCACTAGCATTGGAAGTGGCTCCTCCCTAGCTAAGCTCAAAGCAGGATCCAAGGCTAAAGCTCTAGGGACCCAAAAGTATGAGAGGAGGTCAACCACCACTGAAATTCAACAAGTGTCACCATGCAAAGCAAGAGGAACTGTCAGAGTAACAACATACTAAGTGTCAGCCTTTTACAGTCAAGTAGCTGAAACTTATAAAAAAAATAAAAGCAAATATAGCTACACCAAGCAGCCAGTGAGGACAAAGCCCCAGCAGAAGTACTAAAAATCAATGCCCTAATTATGTCTATTTCAAGGTCAAAGCCCAGCCTGAAAAGCAGTCAGTATCCCACAGAGAGCCTGGAAACTCTTCTCTGCGCATGCATGCACACATGCACACGCAAACACACAATTTGGAATGATTAAGCAATCCCTTGTGCCTTTAATTGTTTGATCTAGGGAGTTCAAGCTGCCTGAGCTTGAATTTCATTTCGACAGGTGATAACACAAATCCTCATAAACAGAACTCATCAACTGCAAGGCCAGCCAAAGCAGCAGCTTCTCACTGGACAGCAGGGTCAGTATGAAGAGCACTGATCATTTTGTACATACCAGCTTCATTCAAATCCATTTTATGCTACTGTTTCATGTAAATGAACTCCAGCTGTGGAACTCAACTATTTTCTAACATGTGCAATGGCCATGTTTTAATGGTTGAAATGTGATCTTTTAGACCTTACAAACTATATTTACACATGCACACACAAGTAGTGTGACAGTAGTGTACAGAATTTGTCAGCAACAGTAATAACACTGATGAGTCACTTCCCCAAGTCTAAGTTTGAAGGGCAGTGGGTTTGCATCTTGACATTTGTCCTCCTTACTTATGGTTATCTCCATGTACAAAGTGAAGTATCTCATCCTCCCAAAAGGTCTCCAACGTCTCTCATCCATATCAGCGTACTGCAGAACAGAGTTAACAGTAGCGGTATGATTTATGAATATTAATGTCACTTATCTCTGTGAGACAGAAGACCTCTCTCTCTCTCACCAGGAATGAAAAACCCTATTCAGTGGCATAAAACAAACTGGAATCATGAAGTGAATCAGCAAGTGTTCGCACAACACACAAGCCTGGCGTCTCAGCCCTGTTTTGGTGCCCTGGCGTCCTGGTTGTAACAATTATCTAAATATGACATTCCAAGGATCCTCATTTCAGTATTGTGACACACTCTTTATTGCGTTTGCAAGGAACTAAATTTCCAGGAGAAATGCAAATGCTACATCCTACATTAAAGAAATATTGTAACAGTATTCTGCCTAATCTCTGTCTGCTGCATCTGTAGCATATGGTTAATTACCCCAAGCTTTGATTTTTTTTCTAAGTAGAGGGGAAGTGCATCAGAAATATTATAAAACTGCATACTGCAAATGCACGAGATTAGGTTGAAAAACACTGAAGCTCACAACTTGCAATGTGGCAGGATAAGATCCCATTATTGGATAAAAGATTATTATAAAAGAGAGTGTCAGTCTTGACAAATATCACTCTCATGATTATAGCATATACAGCATTTAAAGGGTCGGAGATCTGGACAGGAACTACTCGCACTGACCCCACAACGGTGCCAACAAACTGTGAATTCCAGAACAGCAATGTGAAGTCCACCACAGAGCTCTTCCATGTCTTCTGCTGGCAGGGCTCTCAACACACTGATGGCTTAAGCATGGGGGAATGTAAGCAATAGTTTTACAACATCTGTTTGAGTGTAATCTGCTGAGCAAATCCAGCAGCTCTAATCTTACTGCCCAGACCAACAGAAAACACACATTCATGTTCTAGAATTAACAGACATGGAGCATCTCAGGGAAGTGGTCTTCAAAGGAAAATGGCTATCAAAGCTACACACCTACCAACGATAATACTACAACCACCTGCCTAATATTGGGTAGGTCCCTTTCATGCCAACAAAACTGTTCTGACATGAAAAGAAAAATCTTCACAAGACCTCCGAATGTGTGCTGTGGTTTATGTCACCAAGACGTTAGAAACAAATCCTGTAAAGTGCAAAGTGGGGCCTCAATGGATTGGAATGGTTTGTCCAGCACATCCAACAGATGCTTGATCAACTTGGGACCATACCAAGTGAACACCCTGAACTTTTTGTTATGTTCCTTGAATAGCTTCTAAACAAGTTTGCCAGTGTAACATGGCCCATTATCCAGCTGAAAAAGACCACTGCCATTAGGGAACGCGTGGTGATGGAGGAGTATTCTTGGTCTGCATTAATGTTTAGTTAGATGGTATGCATCAAAGCAACAGCCACATGAACGCCAGGACACAGAACACTGCTCAAAGCATCACACTCCGCGCCGGCTTGCCTTCTTCCTATAGTGCATCCTGGTGCCATCTCTTCCCCATATAAGCAACTCGCAAGCATTCAGCTGTCCACACAATGTACAGAGACATAAAATTGTTGTTCTGATCTTTATAATATTGTATACAGTAACAATCAATCTAAAGTGTTGATAAAAGAAGCATACAAATCTAGTATAAACCTTTTTCTGAAAGCGGAAATGAGAACGGAAAAGGAAGAAAACATGGATAAAATTGCAAAACTGCAACATATTTATTGATATTATATATTTTTCAATTCATATCTCAGCCAAATGCACCAGCAAAACAGTAGGCCCATATTTTAAAAAGTGTAAAAACCGTTTAATAAATACAGGCTACAAATGGTACAAATCTAATTATTGATGCATGTAGTTCCTCAGATTACATTTGTGAGAAAGTAAAATGTACTGAAAAGTTTTGCATGCACCTTCACACCTGAGAGAAGTATCATGCTAGCAAAAGTGAATATTTGCAGGCAAAACGGGTGGGTCTGATCCATAGACAATGGTGCTGGATCCATGTCAGGAACACAAACTCTGAAAAGGCATTACAGTTACTCTTCCCGGGCAGCTTTATGGCTCAATTCCACGCCACATTCCTCTGAAATTCCACAGTGAGTCACAGTGGATCCAACGCTAGGAGTGAGGGAAGGAGGGAGGGAGCAGATAGGCTGAGAAGAGGAAAGGAGCGTTCCCTGTTACGGGCCGAGCAAAAGGAACACACTGGTTTGTTGACTCTCCAAGGGACAGAGGAATGTGAGCAGGGAGCTGATTTGGGAACATTTTCTTGGCAGCAGAGTAATCTGTCTGATCGGTCTAAGCTGGCAGTAAGGCTGAGAAAGGAAAAAAAAAACTACTATACGCAGCACAACATACATGAATGGATTTCTTAAGGGGCTACCATGTGAGAAGGGTATCCAGCTTGAGAAATGGATCAATAAAACTGCATTAGGACTTTAAACTTGGATATTTGAACAGACTGGTAGAAAGACAACACCAATGCAGCACATGGAAAGTGGAAGTGGAGTTTGATTCCTACCCTGGGTTACAAAACACTACATACTGGTCTTTGGGCAAGAATCTGAATAATTTCCTCTACATCTGTGATAAGCAAAAAAAATTAACCCATCTGCCAAACGATGATATTTATAAACAAATATTCCACATCACAATAGGGTATTTTAATTGGTCTAGTATATGACACGCTAATCAGAATCAATGGAAGCAGTGATAATGACTTTATTAAATCCCCTACACCAGTGGGCATTGAATTCTATTATACATTGAAGTAACAAGAATCACTCAGTGAATTTGCATTGTAGTTCATGTAGTTACTAAGTAGTGAAGTCCAATATTTTACAAACCTGGCAGCTGAAGTGAAATAATCAGTGTATCAACCAGGTGTAACCATGTTTGGTACTATTTCCGGCAACATTCACAGGACAAGCCACAACGTTTATATCCAACGTTTACTCAGATCTGGTCTTTCTGCCTTCATGGGGTTTGTGACCCTTATTTGTCCTTAGGGTAAAAACATGTCCTGAAATGACCCACAATTGCACACCCTAATCAAAAACCTCACATTAACAACAGTATCAACTAGTGTTGTCACAGTACCAAAATTTCAGTATTCGGTACCAATACCAGCGAAAATCCACAGTTCTCGGTACCAAAGCAAAACAAAAAAACATGAATTGAACAAGCTATTTTTTATTAATAACAAACAATAAGTAAACAAACATGACTGAATAACACACTTCATATTTAGAAACATTTGTATAGTGTTGTCAAAAGACCCGGTACTTAAAGTTCACTCACTGTAACTTGATGTTAGATAACATATGAAGTCTGTAAATGAATGGTATCTTATTGTAAAGCATTACCAAACTATACAGGACTGAGTTTGATAGGACTTTTATTTAAACATACTGTGCAAACCATATTTCATAACCCAGAACTGCTTTTCTGATGGACCGGTATTAAAGATACAAACATTAACCATACATTTG